>CM057846.1:57805020-57822324 GCA_030068395.1 Apalone spinifera | reverse complement strand
CTATAAACCATCTTGTTAGTCTTTAAAGTGCTACATAGTTCTGTCTTTTGTTAAGGCTCCAGACTGCCAGAGGCTAGCTAGCCTATTCAGGGAAGGGGAAGGGAGGAGAAGGGGAGAAGCTGGCCCTACTGTGGCTTCCCCTTTCTTCCAAAAGGTGCCCCATGCAGAGAAGGGGCTCAGGGGCTTCCCCTCCCTCCCCTCCCCTCTCCTCTCATCCCACACACCTGGTCTTTGCAAAAGAAGTTTTGCTGGCAGCCTCTGCAGCCGCCTGAGCCTGGGAAGGAGCTGCAGCTGCTTTCACTGTGGCCTGGCTGAAATGCACATGCAGCTTCTCCCTCTGGCCAGATCTCCTGTGTGTGCCTCTCCCATATGCAGGAGAGGAACTGCAAGTATCTGGCCATGCTGCAGGGAAGGCTGGGAGAAGCTTTTAAAGAGGCTGCAGGGACACTCCACCCCCTTCTCTCCCCCCTCCCCTGCTGGCCTTCCATCCAAGAAAAACAGAAAATACCGGACATTTTGTATGTCCGGTATTTTCTGGGTCTTTTTTTTTTTTAAACCAGACCTTATTTTCAACTGCAGCTGAAAACATACTATAAGGAACAGGGTTTAACATGCTCCATGCAGTAAGCAGTTCTGCATAGTCAGGAGCAGTCTACCCTGGTGGAAGGTTCTGAATTGTCTTTTAGGGTATGTCTTCACGATCTGCAAGATCAACAGGAAGTGATCGATCTTATGGAGGTCCATTTATCACATCTACAATAGACGTAATATATTGACTGTAAAGCACTCTCCTGTCCGTTCCAGTATTCCATTAGAATGAGAAGAGTAAGCAGAGTCAACAGGAAAGCATCAACTGTCAACTTACCGCAGAGAAGATACTGCTGTAAGAAGATCCAAGTACATCAACTTCAGCTTTGTTATTCACGCAGCTGAAGATCAATGGCCTGTGTAGTATAGACTAGGCTCATCAGTTGTCCCAGAACAACTGTATTATTCTGATCTATAGTAGTGAAAGGGCCAGGGTGCCAATGAGGATAGGGGGCTGTTGCCTTCACCTGAAGTTAATAAAGGAGGTAGGCTTCCAATCAGAGGTCTTAACTGCCCAGCATAAGTGGGGAATGTGAAGGCTGAAGAGTGATGCTTCTCCAGCTTATGTCCATGGGGCAGGGAGTCAGTGTTTGGTTTACAGAGTCAGAATGATTTCAGTAAGAAAAGGTTGGTAATTAAATTAAGGATCTGGAAGTTGTTAGGTGAACCTGTCCTTCTATGGTCAGCAGGGTGCATGTCTTTGCAGAGGGGACTAAGAAGAAACACAGTTAAGCCCTCTGAACCAAAGCTACATTCAGAAAAGAGGAAGACGTGAGGGGGTGCATGAAAAGAAGAGGCCAAAGCCCTGGGAAGGATAGCAGTGGTATAGAGAAGTGCCCAATCTCCTTGTAGAACTTACTAGGTGCCATTACTATAGTATCTGAGCATTTAACAGAGCAGCCTCACATCAGTGAGGTAGAGCACTGCTGTTATCCCCCATTATACAGAGAGGACACAGAGGATATGTCTACACAGCAGGGCTAAAGTTGAATTAAGCTACGCAACTTGAGCTACGTCAATTGTGTAGCTTCATTTGGCTTTTGGCGCTGTCTACAAAGCAGGAAGTGGAAGAAAGAGCACTCTTCCTTTGACTTTCCTTACTCCTCATAAAATGAGAGTTATAGGAATCGGAGGAAGACGTGCTCAAGCCAGGGCTTGAGCTATAGCTGTCTTAGAATTGCCTCTCTCCTTATGCTGTATCCTGACAACTGACATCATCTGAGGTGTCTGTGCATGCACAAGTTGCTCTAGTTTAAAATCAGTTTAAACACTGAATGTGGAAATTCTTGTGTCAGTTTATTGGCTTATTTTATTTTATATTTGTATTTAGCTTATTTTTATAAACTTACAGGTATACAGCATATAATTACTCATATGAGCCAGGATCAAATCAAATTGAACAAGATGTTAAACCCAGAAATTAACTAAATCAATTTAAACCACACTCTCTTAGTTAATATAGTGCAACTTTGCATTCGACAGGCCCAAACCACTCTCGCTTGAGAATGGGACCCAAAGCTCTGAAATGTACCCTCCCACTGGTCCAGCGGATTCTGAGTTTGGCCTACAGGGCACATGGCAAATGAGATGTCTTTTGTGATACAGGACTTTTTTGAGCTGATTTTAATTAGCTGTGTTTGTTATGTCAATTAGTTGTTTCGTTTTTTCATTTGTGTGATTTATATATTTGATGTCAATGTATCTAAAGGTTGTGATGGGTGCTTTTTAAAAATTGGAAATAAAATTGACGTGTACTTTCAAAATCGAGGCAAGACAAAGCAAAGGCTAACAGTCTGTGCTGGCGTCATAAATGCTGATCATTATTATTCATAGAATCATAGAGCTGGAAGAGACCTCAAGAGGTCATCAAGTCCAGCCCCCTGCTCTAGGCAGGACCAATCCCAACTAAATCAACCCAGCCAGGGCTTTGTCAAGCCGAGACTTAAACACCTCTAGGGATGGAGATTCCACCATCCTAGGTAACCCATTCCAGTGCTTCACCACCTTCCTAGTGAAATAGTTTTTCCTAATATTCAACCTAGACCTACCGCACTGTAACTTGAGACCATTGCTCCTTATTCTCCCATCCATCACTATTGAGAACAGCCTTTCTCCATCCTCTTTGGAACCTCCCTTGAGGAAGTTGAAGGCTGCTATCAAATCCCCCCTCACTCTTCTGCAGACTAAACAAACCCAAATCCCTCAGTCTCTCCTCATAGGTCATGCGCTCCAGCCCCCTAATCATTTTGGTCCCCCTCCGCTGAACCCTCTCCAATGCGTCCACATCCTTTCTGTAATGGGGGGCCCAGAACTGGACACACTATTCCAGATGTGGCCTCACCAGAGCCAAATAAAGGGGTATAATCACTTCTCTGGATCTGCTAGCAATGCTCCTCCTAATGCACCCTTGTATGCCATTAGCCTTCATTCACTGTAATCCCCAGGTCCTTTTCTGCTGCACTGCTACTTAGCCATTCAGTCCCCAGCCTGTAACTATGCTTGGGATTCTTCCGTCCCTAGTGCAGAACTCTGCACTTGTCCGTGTTGAACCTGATCAGATTTCTTTTGGCCCAATCCTCTAATCTGTCCAGGTCACTCTGGACCCTGTCCCTACCCTTCAGCAGCATATCTACCTCTCCCCCTAGGTTAGTGTCATCTGCAAACTTGCTGAGGGTGCAATCCATCCCCTCATCTAAGTCATTAATAAAGATGTTGAACAAAACTGGTCAAAGAACTGATCCTTGGGGCACTCCGCTAGAAACCGACTGCCAACCTGACATCAAGCTGTTGATCTCTACCCGTTGGGTCCGACAGTCTAGCCGGCTTTCTTTCCATTTTACAGTCCATTTACCAATCCATACTTCCTTAACTTGCTTGCAAGAATATTGTGGGAGACCGTATCAAAAGCTTTGCTAAAGTCAAGGTATATCACATCCACTGACTTCCCCATATCCACAGAGCCAGTTACCTCATCATAGAAGCTAATCAGATTGGTCAGGCACAACTTGCCCTTTGTGAATCCATGCTGACTATTCCTGATCACTTTCCCCTCTTCCAAGTGCTTCAAAATGGATTATTTGAGGATCCCCTCCAAGATTTTTCTGGGAACTGAGGTAAGGCTGACCCGTCTGTAGTTCCCTGGATTGTCCTTCTTCCCCTTTTTAAAGATGGGCACTACATTTGCCTTTTTCCAATCAACCGGGATCTCCCCTGATCTCCATGAGTTTTCGAAGATAACGGTCACAGGCTCCGCAATGACATTTGGATGTCATTACCCTTGGATGCATTAAATCAGGGCCCATGGATTTCTGTATGTTTAGCTTTTCTAAATAGTTCCTAACTTGTTCTTTCCCCACCAAGGGCTGTCCATCTCTTATCTCTTGCTGTTGTGCTTCATCCTGCCTCCCTCTGGCAACCCTTTGCATTATGAGTTGAGAGCATTTATTCTTGGATAGAACTGTGACCCCACTGAGGTCAATGGCAAAACTCCCATTGACTTTATTTGGGCCAGGATTTTTCTCCCTGGGCTTTTACTGATGTGCTGCAATTTTAACATTATTTCAGTATACATTGTTATTGTCAATGCATTTCATATAAACATAGTTAAAGGTTATGCCACTTGTGTAATGTGGAAATAATACACTCCACAAGGTAAACAATAGAGATTTAGGGAAATGAAATGTTCTTCTTTTTGTCAAGTAACAGTTAGCTTTTTGTTTAGAATATAGTGGTATATGTGAAAAGTAAACTTGAAGATTGTGCAGTAATGTCATACTAATAATAGTACTAGAGAGAAGTACTTGCAATTTTGATTTGTTTTATATATTTCTTTTGCATTATAGAAAGTCTGTGGGCTTAGTGTGGTAGTAGAAATTTCAGTAAACTAGTATATTTTAGTAACCATCTTTTGTAACTGCATTTGAGTGGCAGGCTTAGTTCTTTGACTTGGAGGTGGCTAGTAGATTTTTCTGACTGAGTTTGTTGATATTTAAGTACAAAACATCAGTAACACAATTTAAACTATAGAGTAAGGCTGGCTTTGTTTCTTCCATTCACAGAGCCTTTCATTGACTTCAGAGAGCTTTTGTATCAGTCCCTTTGCCCCCATCCTTGCTTAGTTGCACACACACCATCATACTGTTCTCTTTTTAAATATTTTAAATTACTAATTTAAAGTCAGTGCTGGGTGCTCAGCATGCTCTCTGGTTTTCATTGGGGTTGTTCTGAGTCAGTGACTAAGTGGTACAGGGCATCCCAGTAGACGTTGGTTCCACGCTAATGTCGTTGACTCTTGTAAGAACTGTTGCATTAGAGGTCCTCCCATTCCCTGCTCTTATGTTGCGCCCCAAAAAAATTGCGCAAACAGAAGTCAGCTGCGGGGACAATTCCCTGCTTTACGTCATTTCACTACACAACCATTTTTTGGAAAGTATCTTGGACATATAGTGGGGGGGTGCTCTGTATGCCCAGATTTTCCAAAATAATCTTGCTTGTGATGCTTTGTTTTCTCTCAGTAACCAGAGTGTCTCCCTACTATTGTGCCGATCTGCTCCCCAAGCAGGAGAATGGAGCTAACAGACTACCTTCTGAGGCATGATCATAGTGGCCTAATGGCAGTGAAGGGTCGTGGGAGTTGTAGTCATGCTTTCTTGAGTACTTTTAAAGCCATTGAAGACCAAGCACTCTAAGTGTAAAATATTATCATTCTTTGTGATATTTATGCCCAATGCTCTTTCATAATTTGTGTGCGCCCAATTTGTGAACCTGGATGCACCAAATACATTGTACATCAGAAATGTGTACAAATATATAGAAACTAAGCCCTAAACTGATTAAATGCACAAAATTTGATTTGTGTATGCATATTGGGTATTTGCATGCAGAAGTGTACACGAGTGCATGCACACAATTCTGCTCAGCATCTTTTGAAAATCTGATCCCTAATGACAAAACACTGGTAACTATTTTGATTTCACGAGGGAAGAGAACTTTTCATCTTTCTGAAATACTGTCTTGAAATTGAAGTTAAACTGCTGTGAGGTTAACGCTGGGATTTATAAAACACTGAAAGAGATCATTAATTAACATTACCACTGCCTTTTCTATTGGACTGAAACTGTGTCTGCTTTATCACCCAACCAAACATATTAGTTTGTACTTGGAGAATACATCTGACAGTAAGCCTTACGGGGAGAGCTCATCTTTTTCTTATAATCTCATTACAGAATTGATATACTTTTATTTGCTTGCTTTGACCTTGAATGGTTTAGGCAGAATGCTCAATGTCTGTATCATTTATCTGCTCGAACAAGTACTTGCTCTTTTCCTGAATATTTTAAACAGTTGTATCTTTAATTTTAATCTTTTAGCTTTCTGTAGTAATTCAGCTGAGTACTAAACACTGAGGATGATGATAATTCAGTTTATCAATAATATGATGGAAAAGTACTGAGTGCCTGGCATGTTAAAATATACTTAAGTATTCAGTTTCTGGGAGAGGCTTTCGCCTGCATTTCTTCATACTGGTGAAGAAGCTCATTATGTATATAAAATTATAAAACATAATTTCAGCAATAAGAGAAATGAGTTATTGAAAAGACCAGCACATCTTCAAGGGGCAGTAATAAAGCAAATAAGATCCATTAACCAAATCATTGCTTTGAAAAGCAGATTCATTGGTAAGTGCCCTTGAGTGCTTTATGTGGGAAAAATTGTTAAAGTCCTTAGAAACAACATTATCAAGGTTGGGCTTTTAGGTCCAGTTTGACCAAATTAAATGACAGAATATAATATTATCATTCAGATCATGTAAACTTCACCCACAGTTAGCCAGAGTATCCTATTTAATACCGGAACTGTGTCAGAATTTAAGAAACAGAAATTATACACATTCAAGACTCACAAATAAGTGGTCCAAATGTACCCATGATAAATTGAAGGCTCTTTGATATATTTTACTTTTTAGTAAATAAATTCATCAAAGTTCAGTGAGTTAGGTTCTAGCAGATTTTTCAGTGTAATTTGTATCTATGTATTAATTATGGATCGTGGATGAAAGCCTAGTGGGTGCACTTGACACATTACAGCTCTTCACTGGCTCCCAGCTTTGCAACTGTGCTAAACTTCCTGAGACTTTAATGTAAATAAATATGAAGGAAAATGCATTGATATTTTTAAAATTTTATTTTGATGAGTAATATATTCTGAAGATGTGTTTTATCTTTCAAGATGAAACATATGCATAAATTAGGTAGTTTAAAACACACTATCATCAATGGGGAAAGTCTTTAATTAGCCCCACTTTATCAGCTTGTATTTAGGTGAGACTGCATAAGCTCCCCCAAATTGACACATTCCTCCCATATACATACTATACCATGTTCCTTCCGTTTCCCCCTCCCTCCCAAAAGAAGAAAGGTAACACAAACATACCCAAGAGAAATGGCATAAGACATGGAAATGTGAATGCAAACAATCATATATAAATGTATGGATGTTTTTCAGTGATTTTCAGTTATAATATTCTTAAACCCAACTATAGATTGTGGTTAATAATGAAAATCTTACTTTAAATATGCATTCTAATACATGCATGGAAGTATCCATTAAGAATAATTAACTCAGGTTTGCGTAGTCTGTCAAAAAGATATATGCCACTAGGCAAAGGCCTGATAGAATGTTTCATAGGACTGCCTGTTTTCTCTGTACTGCCCACAGCTGTAACTCAGCCAGTAACACAGAGGGAGTGTACACAATTTCTCTGTTGCTATAGCTGTGATGTCACACACTGATACTAATATGTGGTTGGTTATTTTATGTTTCAGATCACTGCCTGTAGTTGAGCACAAAGAAAACAACGAGACTCCCACATCTTTCAGCGAGAAGAAAGGAATCAACAGAGCAGATTAATATGGACTTGTGTCTGGTGGCCTTTTTGTACAAAGGCTGCCTTTAAAAAAAGAAACAGTGTTATTTAATGAGCTGTGAAATGAGGTGCTGCTGCTAACACTCTGATTCCAAGATTCGTCTGCTCTTCATCGTGCTTAATGTACATGTTTCTACACCGTGCATTTAGAAGCTCCCAGAGAAGAATCCAAAACGGCTGCGGGGGAAAGACCACCAAACATGCCTACAGAAACACTACAGACAGGTAGCATGGTGAAACCTGTCAGTCCTGCAGTCACTTTCACGTCTGCCGTTCCTCTTCGCATCTTAAACAAAGGACCGGATTATTTCCGCAGGCAGGCAGAGCCTAATCCAAAAAGACTTAGTGCTGTGGAGAGACTAGAAGCTGATAAGGCAAAATATGTAAAGAGCCAAGAGGTCATCAATGCCAAACAAGAGCCTGTAAAGCCAGCAGTACTTGCAAAGCCACCGGTTTGCCCTGCCGCCAAGCGAGCATTGGGTAGCCCTACCCTGAAAGTGTTCAACAACAATGCAAAGACTGAGAGTGGTGTCCAGAGAGAGAATTTAAAACTAGAGATTTTGAAAAACATCATTAATAGCTCTGAAGGCTCCAGCTCAGGTTCAGGTCACAAACATAGTTCACGAAACTGGCCTCCCCACAGATCTGATTCAGCCGAGCTGAACCGGCATTCATTTGCAGAATCTTTAAAGGTCTACCCCACGCAGGGCCGGAGTAGCCCTCAAGAAAGCAACTCCAACGTGAGCAGAAGGCTCTTAGAACAGTCAGCGGAGACTTTCTTGCACGTTTCCCATAGCTCATCAGACATTAGAAAAGTAACTAGCGGTAAGCCCTTAAAAGCAATACCCTGCAGTAGTTCAGCCCCACCTCTGCCTCCAAAACCCAAAATTACTGCCGTTGCCGCCTTGAAATCCCCAGACATCGACACAGTTGAATCCAGTTGCGTAGTCAGTCGAAGACCCTCTCTTCAACGATCAAAATCAGACTTAAGTGACAGATACTTTCGTGTTGATGCCGATGTTGAACGATTCTTTAATTACTGTGGACTGGATCCTGAAGAGCTTGAAAACCTTGGGATGGAAAATTTTGCAAGGGCTAACTCTGATATTATATCCCTCAACTTTCGCAGCGCAAGCATGATTAGCTCAGACTGTGAACAGTCTCAGGACAGCAACAGTGACCTTAGAAATGATGATAGTGCCAATGACCGTGTGCCATATGGCATTTCTGCAATTGAAAGAAATGCCAGAATCATCAAGTGGTTGTATAGCATCAAGCAAGCTAGAGAGTCACAGAAAGTGTCCCATGTGTGAGAGGAAATCTACAATGGAATAAGGAAGGACTGTATCTTTGTCTGTGAATATTCAGTTGTGAAGGGTTGTGAAGTCTACTTGAAGTCTTGTACACTTCTCAAATCTCTTTGTGTTGCTTGTTGTGCAATGTTTTTAAGTTGCATGCCTGTCAACATGTGAACTGACCTGGCTTCCACTTGAACAATAACTAACTACAAATCCTGGCTGAGCATACACATTATCTGCCAAAAGTTTAAGACCAGAATCTAATTAGGACTTCATTATAATCAAATTGTTTACATTAAAAGGTTACATGGCTTCTTCGTTATTTATATAGTTCCTTGTGAGTTTTGTATCTCATGTTTTGGTGTCTTAAATACAGATATTGTCAACCGACATTACTAGCTTTTAAGTTAAAACTGAATCCTTTTGAAAGAAAAGGCAAAATTGACCAAAATACGAGATTTAGACATACAATAGGCAAAGAAACGTGATCTTCTGTGGAGTGGGATTTATTGGCTCACGTAAAAGTGTATCTAAGCTGCAGAATATAATTTATCCTTTGTTAAAATATATGAATCCTTTTTTATTAAAGGAGTGTTTGGGGTCTGATAATTTTCATTTTCTAAGTTCCCTGACCTTTACAGCAAAAATAGTCTAGCAAATCTGCTTGACCTTTCATAGCCTGAATGAGTCTTGAGTTTGACTCAGTGTAAAAATATTAATGGTTTTATGTTACACGGATGAAGAGGTTAAAAGGTGTCAAAGAAATTTGACCAATGGAAATGCCTCTTCTGTAGTATGTTCATTTGGTATGGTTTGGTTTCTTTTTTGTTTGTTGTCTTAGTAAAGAAAGATTCCTAGTCTTAAACTTTTTACAGGAATGATTAGATCCTATAGCTGATATTTGAATGCCTTTATTAGTCAAGCACATCAGGAGTACAAACTCCATGCTGTCTTTTTAAGTTTTTGTAGACTTGTTTGAACAGTTCATGAAAAAAAATGGAATCACACAGCCATATCAGTATAAAACCTCCTGTTCAGAAGTAAATACACTTGATAGCTGAACTGTATCTGAGAAATTGTAATTATGTTGTCTTGCATATGTTATATCTAAGGCTGTGAAAGTTTGTTACAGCTCTAGAAAAGTGTAGAAAACATGACAGTATGTAGCTTTTTTCCCTTACGATGGTTAGTGCTGCACGTCAGTCTGTTACAATTTTGTTGACAATCTTTGTCTTCCCAATGGTTTAACTAACTGTCATTTCAATTGACAGTTATGATGTGATAGCAAAGAAGTTTAAAGTACAGTGGTCTGCTTCATTATTATTGTATTCATGCTTTGAAGTACATTGCAGCACTACCTTATACTTCATCAGCTAATAGGAAACTTTTTTATTGTGTAAATTCTGTAAGACTTTGTATATACTTCAGTTGTTATTAAATCTTTAAAAAGAAGAGTGTTATGCTAATAAATAGCTCCTGGTGCAGGTATTGGTGGTGTGTTTCCTTCGTTTTAGATTTTTTTATCGTTTCGTTAAAAAAAGTGGGGATTTAGTTGCAGTGCTATGGTAAATCTTGGTTAAATCGTTCAGTAGAAGATTTCTCCCCAAAACTGCTTTGCAGAACACTCATTCTTTTACTGTAACTATAGAAACATCTTCCTGTAGAACTAGAAGAGTTTATTAGGGCTCCTAAAATAACCTGCTTCTTCCTTTCTTACTGCACACTTACCTGTCAATGTTATTGTTCCCTTGTATTGCATCTATTCCCAGCAAACCTCTGATTTCTTTTGAATTGTTTTTCAGTAATGTATATTTATACATTTCAGTATTAAGTGTTTACTAGAGGCTGTGCACCCCACTTGTTATGCTTGCTAACCCCCCTCTCTTCTGCAGCTTTCATGGCCAGAGAGCATGAGAGCTATGCTCACCAACCCCCCTCTCTTTGGGGGTAGATGTATGGACAAGGGGAAGGTGCAAGAGCGGTCTGGGTGCAGGGTGTTTGGTCGGGGGGAGGGTGCAGGAGTGGGCTAGGGTTGTGGGCTCTTAGCTTGTGGGGGTATGAGTGAGGCAGGTGGAAGTGCGGGATCTCAGTGGAGAGGTTTAGGGTCCGGGGTCATAAGAACAGCCATACTGGGTCAGACCAAAGGTCCATCCAGCCCAGTACCCTGTCTGCTGACAATGGCCAATGCCAGGAGTCCCAGAGGGAGTGAATCGAACAGGTAATGATCAAGCGATCTCTCTCCTGCCATCCTTCTCCACCCTCTGACAAACAGAGGCTAGGGACACCATTCCTTACCCATCCTGGCTAATAGCCATCTATGGACTTAACCTCCATGAATTTATCTAGTTCTTTTTTAAACCCTGTTATAGTTCTAGCCTTCACAGCCTCCTCAGGCAAGGAGTTCCACGGATTGACTATGCGCTGTGTGAGAAGAACTTCCTTTTATTTGTTTTAAACCTGCTGCCCATTAGTTCCATTTGGTGGCCCCTAGCAGGGGTCTGACAGGGAAGTATGAGGTCTTGGTTTGGGGGGGCATGGGGATTCATGCTGTGAGCAGGCCCTGCTGCAGACACATTTAAAACTCCCCCCAGCACACAAGGCAAGCACGGATTTGCTGCCACCCCTGGGTTTTGGGTGATCAGGGTCAGGATGCAGGGAGCACCATACACAGCAGGGGCGTGTTTAGCACTGAGGAGGCTGCATGTCTCCTGCCTCTCAGGAGCACTGGGGAAGAAGAGAGGCTGTGGGGGCCATAGGAGTGCCTGGAGCAAAACTCTGGTGGGGGGCGGGATGACGCTGGTGACATGATGATGTCACTTCCTTGTCCTGCAGGAAATTTTTATTTTTATATATATATATATATATATATATATATATATATGGAAACAAGTCAGGTTTTTTTATTTCAAGGAGCCCCTACATCTTTAGCCCTACTGTTCTCAAATTAACACCTCATTCTTTTTTAGGCAAGTTTCCATTCTTTTTCAGTGAGGAAGACCTGGAGTGAGGTCGAAGTACAAACATTACAGTGCTTATTGCAAACGTTCGGGGGTTTTTTTATGTTTACAGAGTGATTATACATGAAAAGAAAATACATATAAATGGCAGCCTACCTTTTTACATTTTCCTCTGGGTGTTTTTTTGTAATGAACCTATGTTGTTTCCAGCAACGGTAAAAAAGAGGGAGGAAGAGAGAGTGATTTAAAGTACAAGCACATTTGTGATATATTTTAAGCTTAGTTGATTTGAGCTGACATAGATATCACTTTGGTTTTTCAAACCTATTTTCCTACAGTGAATTCTACCCAATTCAGTCACTGTTTTGCCAAAGAAAGTAATTCTTTAAGGGATTAAAGCCAAACATAATGCAGATATACAGCTAAGAAATAAAGAACTTAACACTAAAATTAAAATGCTCTAATGTTGTCTAGTAAGTGGTGTATTTAAAAAATGAAGATAATCATGCTATCTCTAACTATTAGCAGCCAAAAATAATAATCAGGAAAGCTTTATAAGTAGGTTATTGAGTAGGACATATTCTAGTGTTCTGCATTTGCTTCCTAGGATTCCTCTTGGATCAAGGACCAAGGATGGGGTAGGCCCATTGCTCAGTGAAGAGGGAGAAACAATAACAGGAAACTTGGAAATGGCAGAGATGCTTAATGACTACTTTGTTTCAGTCTTTACCAAGAATTTTGATGATGAAAGGATGCCTAACATAGTGAATGCTAGTGAGAATGGGGTCGATTTAGAAGACAAAATAAAAAAAAAGAGCAAGTTAAATATTACTTAGAAAAGTTAGATGTCTTCAAGTCACCAGGGCTTGATGAAATGCATCCTAGAATACTCAAGGAGTTGATATATGAAGTATCTGAGCCTTTAGCTAACATCTTTGAAAAGTCATGGGAGACAGAAGAGATTCTGGAAGACTAGAAAAGGGCAAATGTAGAGCTCATCTATAAAAAGAGAAATAAGAGCAACCCAGGAAACTACAGACCAGTCAGTTTAACTTCTGTGCCAGGGAAGATAATGGAGCAGGTAATTAAGGAATTCATCTACAAAAACCTGGAAGATAATAAGGTGATAGGGAACAGCCAGCATGGATTTGTAAAGAACAAATCATGTCAAACCAATCTGATAGCTTTCTTTGATAGGATAACAAGTCTTGTGGATGAGAGAGAAGCAGTGGACATTGTATACCTAGTCTTTGGTAAGGCATTTGATACGGTTTCGCATGATATTTTTATCAATAAACTAGGCAAATACAAACTAGATGGGGCCATCTATAAGGTGGGTGCATAACTGGCTTGATAACCATTCTCAGAGAGTAGTTATTAATGGTTCACAGTCATGCTGGAAGGGCATAAAATGCAAAAAGATCTGGACAAACTAGAAAAATGGTCTGAGGTAAATAGGATGAAGTTTAATAAGGATAAATGCAAAGTGCTCCACTTAGGAAGGAAGAATCAGTTTCACATATACAGAATGGGAAGTGACCGTCTAGGAAGGAGTACTGCAGAAAGGGATTTAGGAGTCATAGTGGACCACAAGCTATATATGAGTTAACATTGTGACACTTGCAAAAAAGGCAAACATGAGTGACAGGAGTGTTTTGAGCAAAACACAAGAAGTCATTCTTCTGCTCTACTCTGCACTGATTAGGCCTCAGATGGAGTATTGTGTCTAGTTTTGGGCACCACATTTCAAGAAAGACATGGAAAAATTGGAGAAGGTCCAGAGAAGAGCAACAAGAATGATTAAAGGTCTAGAGAACATGAGCTATGAGGGAAGACTGAAATAATTAGGCTTGTTTAGTTTGGAAAGGAGAAGACTGAGAGGAGACATGATAGCAGTTTTCAGGTACCTAAGAGTGGTACAAGGAGGAGGGAGGAAAATGTTCACCTTAGCCTCTGATAGGACAGGAAGCAATGGGATTAAACTGCAGCAAGGGAGGTTTAGGTTGGACATTAGGAAAAACTTTCTGACAGGATTAAACACTGAAAAAAGTTGCCTAAGTAGGTTGTGGAATCTCCATCACTGGAGATATTTAAGAGCAGGTTGGATAGACATCTATCAGGGATGATCTAGACAATGCTTGGTCTTGCTGTGAGGGCAGGGGACTGTACTTAATCTCTCAAGATCCCTTTGAGTTCTAGTATTCTATGATTGAAGCAATGAGATCCACGTTTAATTAAATTCCTTTTAATGTGACAAGTGGTTTGAGCTGGTAAGCTATCTATAATGCATCATCTTCTCATGCAAACTATTATGTAGCACCTTCGTCAGGGTACCAAGAGTCTGATGCGATGGGTCCTATTTACGCAAGTACTGTTTACTCCCGGAGCTAACCCCATTGAACTCAGTGGCCTGATGCTGTTAGATTTTCAGAATCAGGTTCTAACTTTCATGCCAGCTATGCTTACAACAGTGGTGAGGTTGCTTAAATACAAAAAAAAAAAAAAGAATACAGAGAAAATTGACTTATTGATAAATGTTAACTTTTTGTGGCTTCTAATCATTTCAGAAAATGCCTGACCTTTTTGTTCCTTGGCAGAGTTTCTGCAGAGAAGATTTACTTATTAACAGTTCTTACCTTTACCACATTTGACTTTTAGGAATGAGTCACATCGCAGTTCTAGTTTGGTTTGGTTTTGAAATAGGAATAGGCATTTCATCTTTGTAGCCAGTTGGCCCCCACAGTCAGTGAGTATCAATTATTTTATCAGTGCTTTGTGATCCTTTTGAGATATATTGTACAAATACATGTTGGTATTATCATCCTGAGAATGTCATGCTATTATCCTGAAAATCTAGAAAGCATCTCTAGGTTGTGTCAGTTGCCTCTAAAAGGACTTTCTAGAAAGTACATTGAAGCCTATTTCTTACTAATTTCTGTGGGCTTTGGATCAAGTGCAATTTGCATTGCAAAATGTATCTACATATCAACAGAAAATCTGGAGCAACAAACAGGATCTGGCTAATACTCCAACAAATGAATGTCATAACTAGTAAAGATGACACACACAGTGAAGGGCAATGCAGGTATATTGCCAGCAGAGGGAGCTCTAATTTGTCTCCAAAATGATGTCACAGCTTGTTTTTAAGTATTTGACTTGACAGTGCATTTAATCTTGAAATCTGTTTGAAGTGTTATACAAAAATTTCCGCCAGTCCTAATAAAACTCTTATGTACGTGAAAGAGGTCATCAGGAAAACTTGCTACTTCATTTTATAGAAATTAAGGAATATATGGTCCCAGCTACTAAATTAAATTATGATCAATGTGTTTTGATGGGTTCTGAGATGCTATGGAATTCTGAATTACTTTTTTCCATTAGAGAATATTATGTTAAAAAGGAGATGCACTTTCTGGTTGATCAAGGTCTTTAGAAGGGTAAACACAGAGCAAAATGTTTGTTGTTGGCAGGAATTCAACTATCAGAAGACATGTTTAGACAATGCAGCCAATCAGTATCACTGACACCTTACTTTTTTCATAGCAATTTCATCTATCCATGGAAGCTGTATATGTTTGATTCGAGTCACTCCATTCATTCAATAAGTGGTTAATGGGCCTCTGGCACATGGAGCTGAATAATCTCTCTTACAGGAAGGGGACCAAACATTTAGACTGGAAACAGACTTTGAGAATTACTTATTGTAAAGAGAGAGTATCTGACTGTATACATTAAGACATTTGTTTGTGCATAACCTTTATGACTAGGTGAGAAATATGACTTCTTTATGCCATTTTGGCAGTGGGTATAAATGCACGTCCACTTTAAGACTCCTTCACACTGCTAGAGTTGGGTAAAGGGTCCTTACTGTAAATGAGAACATGAGACCCTGTCTTAAGAACAGTAACATGATGCCATGCAAATCCTTATGACCACGATCCTAATGCTGCATCTATTTAAATCAACAAGCAGATTCCAATGAACTGTAACTGTTGCTCCAAGTGCTAGCTTTGAGAAAAGTCATAAGAATTTGTTTCTTACTGTTAAGAGAAATTGTTTGTATTCTCTAATGATGAAATATGTCAACTTTAGAACACTACCAAGAATGCATTTCTGACTGAGAGTTTTGCCTATCACCATCTTCTATTTGTCACCGTGGAAATCCGAGTACCTAACAAAATAGCATCTGTTATAGCAAGAATACATTCACTTTAAAAGTTGCAAACGATGCTGCACTTGTTTGGTTGTCATCTATTCCAAAGGGAATCGTGCATCCACATAGGGTTGCCAGAAGGTTAAACCAAAAATACTGAACGCACCCCCTATTGCCCCCCCAAAAAAAAACCAGGAAAAAAAGGGGGAGGCCAAAGTTGTTGGGGGGGGGGGGGGGAAGGACCCTGACAGCAGTTAAGCTAAAAAATAAAAAATCAGCATGGCCCCTTTAAGAAGAGGCTTTTTTTTGCTGGCAGCCATTTTGTTTTTCTTTCTAGCCACAAGACAATCCCCTGTGGAACCAAGTAAGTGTGGCGGTTGGGGGGCGTCCAGGGGTGGGGGGACACTGGCAGGGGGTTGGGAGGCCTGGCGGGGGGACCAGGGACTGGGCCCAGTTGCTGAGTGTGTCATAGGGTTGCCAGGTGTCCGGTATTTTTGCCTCCTGACAGGGAAAAAAATCAGAAAATACCGGACATTTTAGGTGTCTGATATTTTCTGAATTTTTTTTACCAGACAGGAGGCGAAAATACCAGACTATCCAGGTCGGTACCGGACACCTGGCAACCGTACATCTACAGCCTACTGGCCTGTGCTAATGAATGTGAACATGAAAACACGTCACTCAAATACTTCATATTTAAAATGTTGGCTAAGTTTTAAAATAGTCTTCCTGTGAACACTGGAGTAGGTGCAAAAGTGTAAATATTTTATGCTTTTTTTCTATTTTTATGAAAAAATTAGAATTCTTTAACAAGAACTATGCATTTAAATGTCATATTTCTGAAACTTTTTTGCTGGTAGTAATTTTAAGAAATCATGGTCTTGTGATGAGTAAGAGTTCTATTATTTGTGCTATTATCTTCTGCTTTTGACACTGTCAATCATATCCACCTTCTCAGTATCTTGATGTCTCTGGGTTTTCATAGCTCACGCATCTCTGTGCTCTTCCTGCACATCTCTGGTTCATTCTTTCATTTGTTCTCTTTAAGTGATTCCTCCATCTCCTATTCTTTTTAGGGTTCCAACCAAGATCCCTTCTTTTTTCCCTTTACACCTTTTTCTGGAGTAATATAATTCACTCACAATTTCATCTACAGTATTTATGCAGCTCACTCCCAAGTCTGCCTTTCTACTAATGTGTCTCGCTTGATCTAGAGTCATATCTCAGCTTCCCTCTAAATAATCGTGTGGATGTTCTGGTTCTGTCAATCAGGAATTTCTTTGCCTTAAGTTTTTCAGTAAAGCGAAGTTACTCACCTTTGTGCAGTAGCTGTCGTTCTTCGAGATGTGTGTCCCCGTGGGTGCTCCACATTAGGTGCTGGGC
>CM057846.1:57789044-57800353 GCA_030068395.1 Apalone spinifera | reverse complement strand
CATGGAGGTTAGGTCCATCAATGGCTATTAGCCAGGATGGGTAGGAATGGAATCCCTAGCTTCTGTTTGTCAGAGGCTGGAAATGAATGACAGGAGAGGGATCACTTGAAGATTACCTGTTCTGTTCACTCCCTCTGGAGCATCCGGCATTGGCCGCTGCTGGAAGACAGGATACTGAATTAAACGGACCTTGGGTTTGGCCCAGTATGGCCGTTCTTTGTTCTTTGTTTTAAAAGGGCATTTTTAAATGTGACCTGCTTTTCCAACATATTAATCTTTTATGAAGTTAGTCTTGCTATTGTGAGATTACACAATCTTTGCTACTTCAAGCACTGGAGACATTTATGGAAGATACAGACAGCATTTTTGTCTGTCTTAAGACATGCTGCTTAGCTGAAGAGAATGTTATTTCACCAAATATGGGAAGAGAGGGTGGAGACATTGGTGTACACGTATTCTTCCACATTAATATTGACTTGTGAATGACTTAGAAAAGTGAGGACTGAAATATGTCTCAGCAAAAGCGTAATTTGCTTGTTATGCATATTTTGGAGCATATTGGCTTACAATTATCTGGTGCAAAATTCACTCATTCCCCAGGCAAACCCTTTCGATGAGCTTATGGATTTCAGTCCATCTGTTGATTTTTTTTTTCCTTTTGTTTAAAGAATTTGTGAATAAAAAGCTGTCTCATTTGAATTTCTTGTGGTTTTGATCCAAGCATTTCCAGCAACTTTTGCCTCCCAAATATAAAGTGGGAGCTGTATTTAAAAGTGTGCTCATCATATACTTAATTTCTAGATAACTTTAATCCAGTCAGGAAGTCAAATTACAACATGTTGTTTTTTCCTAATTAAATTACTGGTCATCTTCCCCTCTCCAGCTTTCATACACCTTAGACAGCCCACTCTCTCCCCCGGCCTATAGATACCCCCTCATCAATGAGTAGGTAAGGGAGACTAACCCGAAGTATCTTACATGGCAAGCAGCTGGAGGAATGTTTAGCAGATTGGGCCTGTGGTCCCAGAGAGTAACTGTTATGATCACGAGGGTTAGCCAGCAGCCTGGGGATTAAGGGGTTAACTATACCTAACACAGGGACAGTTAGCCAATAGGAATGTAGGTAGGAATCTCAAAATAGGACAAAGGAATTTTTGGGTTTCCCTCCTTTGTCTCTGGATGGGTTTCTCTCCAGCTATTAAAGGGGATAGGATGTCTCCCTCTAAAAAAATTCTCTTCACAGTCTTTAAGTAGGATAAAGTTTAGCTAAATCCATTAGGTTTTATTGTGTTATGGTTTGGGAAATGGGATCTGGTCTGTGCATTTAAAAATGGGTTTTCCTCTCCTTTGTATCTAAGTTCCTGGCCCATGGTAGATTTCTCCTCCATGAGTATATTATTTTGTTACTGTTCCATCTAGTCATTATGCTTGCAACAGGAATATTGTGTGATAGTAAAAGTTCTTTCTCTTTACTTTTTATTAACCTGCTATTGGTTAATTTTTGTGTCCTAATTTGTACTTTAGGGGTGAGATTTCCCAAGTAGTCTCTCCCTGGTTGCTTTATTAATATTTGGGTGGTGGCAGCGGAGATTTTATCCCCAAAATCTAGGTTAAGATTTTTGGGGGGCAGCTTTATACCAAACCCTGGTAGATAAGGCTTTGGGGTACTTTGGCTGGCCCTCACTTCTGCATTTATCATGCCACAGTGGGGAAGGAGCTATGACGGTAACATTACTGCATTACTCTTTGTTCACAAGCAGGGCGGATTTGGTTAACTGTGTGAATCTGACAAGACACCTTTCAGGCTCTTGCAAAAAAAAAAAAAAGGGGGGGGGGAGGGTACTCCTAGAAGAGGAAAAAATACCACACTGACACACCTGGGGACTGAGTGGTACATCCCAGAAGGTATATTGGTACATTATTCGCTTTGGTAAGCTTCAGGAGCTATTGTTTTGATTAGGAGAGGTAGGTGCCGAGGTCAAGACAATTACAGCCAGTCCCTGAGTTGCGAACGGTTGAGTTATGACCGTTCGCATTTATGACCAAAGCTCCCATGCAGCGGTTGTAAAGGCGGTGCCCGAGTTATGAATGCGACCCGTGCTTATGAACAGCGCGGTCGCTATGTAACTCGAGTTATGAACAAATCGAGTTACGGCCACGTGTTTGATCCGTAACTCGTTCGTAACTCAGGGAGAGGCTGTACACTCTGTGACCTGCCGTCTATTACTGGGTATCTTAACCCTATCTGCTGGGTGGTAGCCCTGGGGCATGTAGTCTGCACCCAGCTTACAGTGGTCACTGCAGGCATAGCAAGACCTCACCATTTTATGAGTTACTAGAGACATGAAGGAGGGTTTGAGTGTGTGGGAACAGTTTGAGTCATTTTTAATGGAGTCTCATTATGGCAGGAGGAATGGATAATGGAGGTGGATTCAAAGATCCACTTGAATTCTAGGCATCAACTTCCCCTCTATCTGGAGAGTGTTCGAGCCCCCCTTCTGCCCTGTCTCCACTCTACCCCTTCCCTGAAGCCCTTGCCCCACCTCTTAGTACCCCTGCTCTGCCGCCATCCTACCTATATTCCACCCCCAGTCCCGAGCTCCCACCTCCTCCCCCCAAGCGTACCACATCCCAGTCCTTCCCCTCCCAGAGCACCCTGGGCAGGAGGCACTGGGAGGGAGGAAGAGCAGAGGTGAAAGTGGGCCAGTAGAGCAGCCTGTGGTACCAGCCACTACACTGCTGACATTCAGTTGCCATGGCAGTCCTTTAGCATTGCTGCCGCTATTGCTCCCCTCCATTGGTGAGCCTGCCAGTAGGGTTTGACAGTGCTGCTGGCAGGGCTGCTGATGGAAGGGAGCAAAAGGGGCAGCTGCTCTGGGGCCTGGAGCTCCCAGCCATGGGTAGCACAGCTGTGGCAGCTAGAGCCCCAACAGGTGCCCTAGTCCTTTCAAATTGCTGGTGGAGCTCTGGGGCTGCTGTCATAGCAGAAGCAGCCATGAAGAGCTGGCTGGAGGAATCTGGTCTCTGTCCTTGTCCCTTCCTCTAGAGACCCTTCCTCTTCCAGAAGCCCAGGACTCCAGCGACCCAGACTGCATACTGGTAAGTCCCGGTACTTACTTCCGTGCCTGAGGAGGAATTGGTCAGTAGCAGTGTTCCCTGTAAGCTAAGCACTCAGGCAGCTATCCAGGAGAGATTCAAATGCCACCCAGCTGATTAGCAGAGCACCCACAGCCAACAGCATGTATTTCTAGTGGTGGTGCACATGCATTGGTGCACACAACAAAATGTATTCCATGCCTATATGGAAAAAATAGAGGGAACATTGGTCAGCGGAGCTGCAGGCAGACAGAAGGCACTGAAGGGAGGGAGTAGAGGGCAAGCTTGGTTGTCGATGGGTGCAAAGCTTGACTGCAGTGGTCATTTGGGAAACAGAATTTGCTATTAAAAGGGTGTGTTTCTTGTGACACAACATGGCTGTGGTATATATCATCAATTTCCAGTCCTCCTGATTACATAGCGTTATGAGGTTGGGGAAGGCATTTGTACTATGGTAAGCTTTGATGTCTGTTTCTCTTCCAAGCACATGCCCAGAGTTGATAGTGGCATAGGACATGCGTTGTCATTTTCAGATGGACCAGGAGCCAGCAAAGAACTCAGTTGGATGCCACTCGCTCTATGGGGCCTTGGTGTATAATGTCTGTCCACATAGCACAAAGGTGGGTGGAAGAAGTTGTAATAACTTTGTGCAATTCCAGCACCTGGAAGGCCCATCACTGATACAGCCCATTACAGTGTAACGTGTGCTTTAGTACCCAATGTCATTCGCAAACAGGTGGCCTCCCACACACTGGGACTGGAGCCTGAGAGTGCTGTGGCCATGTTGCCCAGGGCCTGTGGGTGCTGGCTTGCAGTTGGGCCCATTGGGGCTAGGGCCTTATCCCACAGCCATCTGGGGCTGGGGCAAGAGCTAATTGGAGGGCAGTGGTTGGTGCTCCTGTGGGGGAAAGGATAGCAGAAGGGGAGGGATGGGCTGCCTATGGCCAACTCTAGCATGGGAACTTCACCCAGGTATGGTGAATGGCAGCATCCAGAGTCCTGCCTCCCCCGCTCCCTCCCCTCCGTCCCCCCAAAGCTGGTCACTTTATTACCAGTGTACTGGCTTACTTTCACTTATGGGACATGTAAAGGGACAATCTGAATGCTCAGAGCTGACAGGGACTTGAGCAGACCCTGGAAGTTTTCCTGGAAGTAAAAGTGGGTTGGATATTTTGCAATACAGTGTGTGGCAGGGAGCTGTGATGCCCCCATGGGTGAGTTATGTGACTAAGGAGATGGCCAAATTCATGGGAGTCATTAGAGGCTCAGTAATTTCGCATCCAGATTAATTCTGGTGCCCAGCATAGTATTTCAGGAAGGATGGGGTCCACCTGTCAGACTTGGAACCTGACAGGGCTTTGGCCAATACTAAATGGGATGTTAGGACCCTGATTAGATATGGGGAGAAGTATCCAAGCTAATTGCTAGCACCTCCTTGTGACGGATGTCCAGTGCAGGAACTCCATAAAGAAGGTATACAATGATCAGATAAAACAGATTCGTAAAGGATTTAAGTGAGGTGTTTTTTAAACCAGGGGTGGAGAACCTTTTTTGGGTTGGGGGCTGCTGACCCACGGAGAAATCAGTCAGGAGTCAGGGGCTGTGGAGAGGCGGCAGGGGGCCTGGAGTGCCAGCGCAGGTTTCCCAATGCTGGGGGAGACCCTAAGCCTCGGGGGCTAGATCCAGGCAACACAGGGGCTGCATCTGGCCCCTGGGCCTTAGGTTCCCTACCCCTGTTTTAAAGGAGTGAAGACAGGAGGTTTGGGGCTCTGACTGGCTTGGAACACATCTAACCCTTCCTCCACAGTTATAGCTGCTCCTTAGCCCTCACTGGGATGGTGGTGAGATCCCAGCAGAAGTTTGGCTGGGGACCAAGATGGGTAACAGGGAGACTGACAGAACCTTCCTCTCCTAGTACATATTGAAATGATTATAAAATTAGCTGTAGTGTACTGTCTCCTGTCCTTTTTCCAGCATAGCTGAGCAATGTTTGTGTTTGCCACATCTTTGGCATTCTGACCTAAAAGTAGGACAGTTCCTTATTGCATAGAATTCAGTTGCCTCTGACTACTCTTTTTTCATGTTTCTTGACTGCTGACTTTATTAAGCAGCAGGATGTCCTCCAGTCCTGGACTGCATGTGTGAGTGTAATCTGTTCACATATTTTCTCCTCTCACCTAGCAATTTCAATTATTTTAGGGCCATGAAGCGATTAAAATTAATTGCATGATTAATCATGCTGTTAATAATAGAATATAATTTAAATATTTTGGATGTTTTCTACATTTTCAAATATATTGATTTCATTTACAATGCAGAATACAATGTATACAGTGCTCACTTTATTGTTGCGCTGTAAAAAAAACAAAATAAACCATATTTTTCAATTCACCTAATACAAGTACTGCAGTACACTCCCGTTACCATGAAAGCTGAACTTATAAATGTAGAATTATGCACAAAAAATAACTGTATTCAAAAAAGAAAACAATGCAAAACTTTGGAGCCTACAGGTCCACTCGGTCCTATTTCTTGTGCAGCCAATTGCTCATACATACAAGTTTGTTTTCATTTGCATGAGATAATTCTGCTTGCTTCTTGTTTACAATGTCATCTGAAAGTGAGAACAGGCATTCACATGGCACTGTTGTAGCTGGTGTCACAAGATATTTATGTATCAGACGTGCTAAAGATTCATATGTCCCTTCATGCTTCAACCACCATTCCAGAGGACACTCACTGAAAAGGAGAACATTCTAGTGGGACAAGTAGAGGATGGGAAGTTGGCTAGTAGATTTGTGTCTGTTACCCTGGCCTTTAACAACAGACCCTTTTTGCATCTTTAGTTGCTAGTCCATATTTGCAACCGTTTGAGGTGACTGGAGATTTCCCAACTGCTGAGGATAATGTGGAAGATTTGGGAGCTTCCCTTCTTTTGAACCAGACTGAGAACCAGTCAGGGACCAGGTAGATTTCTGCTTTATTTTGCATTTCTCTCATTACTCCTGAGAGAATTCTGTGCCAAAATATATATATATATATATTTGGCACCAAAACATTAAAAATTCTGTGTACAGTATTTTAAAATTCTGCAAAATTTTGCATATTTTGTAAAAATAACACAATGCATTTGCACCATTTTCCATTATTTGCTGACAAATGTTTTGAAAAATATGACCGAATTAATTGGAACTGGTCTGATTATATAGTAGTTGTATTTCTGTGTCATAGTGGCAAATAAAGTATGCAAAACTTTGCAGAATTTTAAATTGTTTTAATTTTTGGCAAAGAATTCCCTCGAGCACCACGGTTCTCTGTGGTACAGTCTGCATGTGGCAAGCTTGATGGTGGGCGGAGGGGAAATGTGGACGCACAGGAGCTCAGTGTAAGTTTCTGGGTGCAAGGGAAATGGGACTTTTCAGGGGTGTACAGAGGAAGATGGTTAGAGCTCTTTGGGGGGGCTGGATGAGTGGGACTTGATGGGGGTCAAGGGTCACAATACAGCTGGTTGGGTCTCAGCATGGTGGGGATCCAGATGTGGGAGCTCCTGATGTAGGGTGAAGCTTGGAAAGAGGTTTGGGGGAGGGGAGTTCTGGGTACAGAGGCTCCAGATACAGGGACAACTCAATAGGAGGATTCTGGGTGCATGAGTAGGGAGATGGGTCACTATATGGGGGTCACCCCACCTGCCAAACCTCAAACTCCTCTCACATACTTACTCCTGAGACTCCAACCCCACCAAAATCACCCCCACACCTGTACAGAGCTTCCTGCAGCTAGGGAAAATTTCTGGGAGTTGATCTGACCTATCCTGAACAAAACAACAGGCTCGGGAGAGGGAAAACTCCATCTCTGTTTGACCCCTCCCTCTCAGCTGGGACTAATATCCCTGGGTGCCCCAAGGCATCCCTAGGTCCTCCTCTGCCATGTGATTTACCTCTCTGCTGGTTGCCTGAACACATCATCTGAGCTGCCAGGAGGGGAGAGTGAGCACTGAGACAGCTTCACTTTTCTTCTCCACAGAAACCATTTTCTTCAAGGAAGCAAAGCTAATTTGTGAGGGGGTGTCATTTTTCTGCTGCACTGCAGGAATGCAGATTTTCTCCAGGAGCATATCATGTTCTATGTGAGGAAGCTGGGTTTGTTTTTATAGTATATCATCTAACTATATATTTTAGAAATGTGCATCTGTCTGTCCATCTGTGAATCTGTTTTTCAAGAACTCCTCCTAAGTGGTAAAAGCAATGGCCACCAAATTTGGAATGCAGCTTCCTCTTATCCTAACAAGGGAAATGGGAGGTGCCAGGAATGGAACTGTTTTCCAGAACATGGAGAGGGAGGGGGTAGAGGGAGGAAGGGATGTGATACTCACATTCATTAATGGGGGCATCGAGCACAGGGGAGGGCTGTACTGCAAAGTGGTCACTGCAGGTAGCTGCACCACCAAGGGTACGTCTGCACAGTGTCTGTTATCCCAGAATAACATTCTGTGCGTCTTCACAACAAGCATTTTTGTCTGGAAATGGGTGACAGGAGAGGGGTCACTTGGTGATTACCTGTTCTGGTCCCTCCCTTTGGGGCATCTGGCATTGGCCACTGTCGACAGATGGGATACTGGGCTAGATGGACTGTTGGTCTGACCCAGTATGGCCGTTCTTATATTCTTATGTTCTAAGCCCGTTATTTTGAAATAATGGGCTTGTTTTTCTAATGTCCCATAAACCTCGTTGCACGAGGATTAAGGGACTCATCGGCATAATGCTCTATTTCAAAATTAGCACTGTTTAGATGATGCCAGATTTTGAAATATGCTACACAATTTGCATAGTTCAAATTGCATCGCTTATTTCAAGCTGTGTAGACGTACCCCAAGAGAATGACCGGCAGAGCTGGGGCTCGCTGTTTTGCCTGCCACTTGTTTCTTCCCACTGTTTCAATGATACAGCTAAAGTAGGCTCCCAAAAGGAGTTTCTTTTATTATTTTAAATTCACTCCAGTGTATGCTGAAATGTCTTGTAGCTAGACTGTGCTTTGGGCCAAGAGCTGAAATCACTGGCTTTTGCCCAGAGCCAAATCTATCAGGGTGGCCAGTGGGAGCAGCAAGCAGCTGGCAGGGATGTTCGGCAGAAGCAGCAGGGTGGCTGCAGTGCAATGAGCAAGGCCGGCTTTAGGAAGTGCGGGGCCCAATTCGAACCATTTCAACGGGGCCCCAGCAGCCAGGATTTTTTTGTTGACCAAAAAAAAAAAATCACACAAATAATTTTGGTTGAGCAAAAAAAACAGCACACAGACAAACAAGTCACAGCCCCTTTAAATCCCCAGCTACAGTCCTGCCTTCCAGCCAAACCCAAAGTCCGACTCCCACTCCCGCAGTGCACAGAAGCCACTGCGCTCCTCCTCTGGGGCCAGTGCACCCGGCACACTTCCAGGTTTAGGGCGCAGTGCCCGATTTGGCGGAATCGGCCTAAAGCCGGCCCTTTGATGAGCTGCCTGCAGGATGGCAGTGGTATGGCGAAAGGCCAACAGATGGATGGTGAGTGACCAGAGGAGCAAGTAAGATGCTTTTTCCCCTCCCCCACTGAGGATGGAAGGTGAACTCTGCAGATGCACCTCTGAACTCTGGGTCTGCCCTGACCACAGACAACAACTCTGAATGGGGTGCAGAAAAGTGTTGGACCATATGAAGGGAACTTTTACTCATGGTTTTGGTTTTTGTAGTGTTTTCCCAAATTAATGCCAAGTTACTTCCCTCCCTTTTATTGAACGCTTCTTTTCTACACTCAGACTCTGTGCTTGTGAGTGGGGAAGCATTGCTTCTCAGAGGTGCCCGGGGTGGGGTGTGGACTTCCCATGTTACTGGATGGGAACGTGAATCAGTTCTGTGTTGGATGAATGGACAGGAACCGCTAGATATTGGACCTGGCTGCTGTTGACACTACCTGGCAGAAGGGTTACACACTGAGCTGCAAAAATGAATGAATTTGATTTTCTGTGTGACCAAGTGAAGATGTGCCGCCTTGTTTATATCACAGACATATCTGGAAGGCTGAATAAACTGAATACAAGTCTGTAAGACATGAACACCCACATCCTTCAGCTGAGTGATTGGAAAAGTCAGGAAGAAAATTGTTTTCTGGAAGAATAATCTGTGGCAGACAAACTATGAATCCTTCCCACAGTATTGCAAGTTCCTGGCTGACAATGAAATTATGCAGCCTCCCACACAGGTGAGGGCTGAGCATCTCAGCCATCTGGAGAAGCAGTTTGCATCTTTTCCCCTCCCCCACCAATTTCAATGTGACAAATATGGATGGATGTGTAAGCCCTTTAGTGCAAGCCTGATGCCCTGGACTTGCCAGCTGGTGAAATGGAACAGCTCATTAAGCTTTCTTGCAATCGTTTCTTGCGGGGAACACATTCCCAGCATTGTCCCCCAGAGTTCTGCTTCACTGTCAAGATTGAATATCCTGCATTCTCAAACCACGCCTTGAAACTCATGGTGCCTTTCATGAGCACGCATACGTGTCAAGCTGGATTCAGCACACTTGAGTCCATCAAGTCTCAGTATTGACATACAGTTGGGCTGCGTCTAGACTGGCAAGTTTTTGCGCAAAAGCGGCCGTTTTTGCACAAAAACTTGCCAGCTGTTTACACTGGCCCCTTGATTTTCCACAAAAGCACTGACGTTCTCATGTACGAAATCAGTACTTCTTCCGGAAAAGCTTTGACGCTCCCATTCGGGCAAAAGTCCTTTTTGCAAAAAACTGTTGCTCAAAAGGGCCACTGTAGACAGCTAGCTAAGACTTTTGCGCAAAAGCAGGCTAAACGGAAAAAAGCCATTTGGACGCTGGGAGACCCTGTTGCCGCCCTGGACTTCCTGGTAACCCGAGCTCTTAAAGCACACGCAGGCTGCTGAGCGCACGTGGCAGGAGTGTGCCTCAGACCTCTGGCCTGAGGTCTGCCACGGTGCCCCTGCCATGCCCAGCAGCCACATCACAGGCAGCATGGCAGCTCTGGGCGCTCAGCCACCCGCGCCCCCAGGGGCCGCAAATGACGGGCCCCATCCTGGTCATCAGGGGAGCTGGACAGCCTGCTTGACCTGTGGCAGGAGGAGGAAACCCTCCACGAGACCCACTCGCGGCGCCACAACGCCAACATCTTTGGCTGCATGGCCCAGACCCTCGAACAAGTCCGGGTGAAAGTGAAGGAGCTGTGCCTGGGCTACAGATGCCCAGAGCCCGCATCTCTGCAAGAGTGCAGCACGGAGAATGGCACACTGTCCCATGCCTGGCTGTGAGGCACAGCCAGCTGCTCCTGGTTAAACCGCAGCATCATAGCCCTGTGAGCATGGCCCCCACTGAGCCCCTCGCCTGCTCCCAGTGCCTTGGCTGGCTCCCCGAGGGAAGCCCCCACTGCGGCCACACAGGTCCCTGGGCTATGTGTGTGAGGGATAGTGGGAGAGAGAAGCGGGGGGGAAGCAGTCAGGCTGCCCTTAGGGCTGCCTGAGTTTTGCTGCAAGGATGGGACACCCTTCCCCCCCAGTCACTCTCCTGGTTCTGTCCAGGAGATATCCCACGTGATGGGGATCTGAGAGCCCAGACCACGTCTGCCAGATGTGCTCCCAGGCACTATGTGGGGATGAATCTCGCTCCCTGTCAAACACCCGTGATTAGCGGAAAGCCTCACAGCCTCCACCGGCAGGGAGTTCCACAGGTTAACACAACACAAGCGCCCTCCCGCTCTCCACGGGGCCAGGACACAGACCGGTGGTTACAATACATGGAGGAGGACCCTACTCCAGGGGTGGTCCTCCTTGCAAACATACAACACGGGGGACAACCGAGTGGGCCCAAGCCACACTACTCTGGTGTCACCTGGGCTCAGGGGTGTGGTAGAGGGCATGAGTTGTGGGGTCAGTGGCCGGCCTGCCTGACTGACCCATCCTTTCTTCTGTTCCCTGCAGCAGGACCAAGCAGAAGCCGGGGACCCTCCAGTCCAGCAGCAGCAGCACCCCCAGCTCCCCAACCACGCAGGCACAGACTCCGCCACCGGGACCAGCTCCTTTGCCGGCATGTGCAAGCCGTGGAGTGCATCGAGGCATTGATTTGCCAGAACATCAAGGCGGACCTGCAGTGGCGCCAGGAGGTCCAGTGTACACAGATGGCTGACTCCATCGCCACCCTCACTGCCCGCATAGTCCATGCCATTCACTA
>CM057846.1:57759560-57779317 GCA_030068395.1 Apalone spinifera | reverse complement strand
CCCCCCCCCCCCCCCCCCCCCCCCCCGCAAGCAATGGAGAGCCCACATTGGTGCTCCAGACCTGCCTTCCCCCTCTAGGGCCTGGAGCAAACAAAATCTACTAGCCTGAGTCCTCCTAGGCTCTGATGTGTGAGGGAAATGTGGCCAGTGTCTTTCTCCTCAGTCAGGGGCCACCTCAGTGAGGGTTTGTTTTGTTTTGGTTGTTTTTTTTCCTTTCTCACTTGTGTGCAGCCCCTAATGGATTTTTCTGTGGGTCAGTGGCCTGTGATCCTCCCCCCCCCCCCCCCCCCCCCCAAAAAAAAAAGTTCCCCGTCTCTGGTTTAAGCCAAAGAAAAGCAGTAGAAAATAGTAGATTCTGGTTCAGTTCAGGATTGATGCTAGGAGCAAAAATAAAGAAATGAAAATGTCCAGATAACTAGCTGTTTGTGTCCTTGCTAGAGGCAATGGTACTTTAAACGTGGGCATCTCAGTGTACTTAGATTCACAGGCTTAAATGGCAACTATTGAAACTGAAACTGCTTTATTGTTCAAAGAAAATAACCATTTTAACAGAAACGATCTTTCTCATATAGGTTCTTTATTCCCCTACACCCCAGCAATCTACCTTTTGCTGTGGTATGTTAATAATTTGAGAAGATACAGAGGCAAGTTCTGAGGCCACCTTTACTCCCGCACCATTCATTCCAAATAAATCCTCTCTTCTTGCCCTGGGAAACAGATTAAATCAAATAACTAAATTGATGGCGGAATCTGCTTAAAAGAAAAGGTGTCTCCAGAAATAAGTTTATTTTTCATGTCATTTTAGCAGGTGGAAAGCAGCCGTTTACACAAAGGCAGAAAAGCTGAGAGTTAAGGGTTTGTTTGTTTTTTTTAAATCTTCAAATCTTATCAAAATGTCACATTATGTAGAAATGCTTTCAAAGTTGAAAAGAAGATGTGTTCCATTTGGATGTTTCAGTTTCGTACAATCGTGACATTTACATTCTAATGATAAATAAACTTTGATCTTTCTGGAAATTGTACAGATAAAAGTCTGATTCCTTATGAGTCCCCCTCCCCATCCTGCAGGGAACCAAGCCTCAGCCTGCAAGCCTCAGAGGGGTTGGAAACCAAGCATAGCATGATACTGGGGAAGTGTGTCTGTTTATATTTTATATGAGCAATTGCAAGTTATGGTAATTAAGCATAGTGAAAATTGTGGTTTGTCTGTAGGTCAGATTCACATGCAAACATCCAATAGACACCCAGGATGGCAGGATGTGAGAGTAATAATGATATTGGGAGACCTGGGGGCAAAGACAGAGAAAGACGGTATAAGTGAAGAAAGGGAAATAGGATGCTCAACATAATACTGTGAAATGTTGAGTTGCAGACAGTAAGGTATTTTGGAATGGGATTGAGTAGAACACTGATAAAATCAGAGCTGTGATTGCAATGCGTATATTGCAATACGTGGGTGTTTACAGACCTTCTCTAAGGGTGCATGCATGTGTACCAGCTACAAACATCCCCTTTATCACACTCATCTGGGCTTCCATAAGGCACAGAAATTGTTTGCATTGCTGGTGAAATATTGACATGCAGATGCTGATGTGTCTCCAGTTCTCATTGTTCAGTCTATATCCTCAGAGCCCAGAAAATGCTTTGCCTTCCACAACTCCTTTCTTTAAAACTCCTCCTTGTGTGGTAAGGGATTATTCTGTTTGCTTTGAGTCTCAGGGAAAATGGCTGCACTGAGAGCAAGTGGCTATGAAAGAAAATTGTACCTGGAATTATACAGCTAGCAGAGAAATCCTGTAATATCAATTACATCTTTGTAAATATGATTCATTCAGCAAGGAGATTCTTTGTTGATGGTGTGACCAGTGCAATAGTCAGAGCTGGCCCGATCCATTCTTGTGCCCTGGGCCCCTTACAATCGGGCGCCCCGGGCTATCGCCCAGTCAGCCTGTAGCTTGGGCCGGCTCTGGTCATAGTGGTTGTGGCCAAGGTATCTCTTTGCCTTCGTGACCGTGTGCAATCGTAATTTCCCTACGGGTCATTTGCTGCCAGTCTAATTTAAGAGGCCTCCAGGCTATTCTAATATGTGCCAGGGACCATCCTGATACCCAGCTGGACCAAGATTTAGAGGGGAGAGGTTGCAATTGGTAACTGTACATACCACTTCTCCACAAGGTTTTAATCAAAGGACCCTAAGGCAAAGTTTAGAACCAGGGCCAACATAACAGCAGCACTCAACTAAAATTTGAAAAATATTGAATATTATATGAAAAGAGAGTCACATCTTAGCCTGAGATCTTGTAATAAGAATTAATTTACTATTTTTTATAGTCTTAGATATTGAAGTGTGAGAACTCATTAGGTTCTTTAGTTTATATCCTTGCAAAGAACCAACCGGCCATACATTTTCTCCAAAGGGACCACAACCCCTTGCTCTTGCTGCTCATGCTTCCTGTTGAGGAAACAGATAAAAGGAAACTATTCAGCTCAGTCTGGGCTGGCTGAGGAGGAAGAAGCATGTACAATGCAGGCTCGAGCAGAGGAACCTCTGACAAGGTTATGAACCCTGACTCTCTTGTGCAGGACCAGCAGACCGCAGCGACCAATGGGGCCAAGTCACTGCCAATCAAGAAGCTGTCTGAAGTGGGCTTAATAGTAGGAAGTGACCAGGGAATATGAGGGGAGCTGATGCTTTGAATTCTTAATAGGGACTTTATTGACTCCAAATGACCCTGGGTTGGAACCTGGTGGAGCATGGTAGCCCCAGGTTCTCCTATCCCCATCCCTCACTTGCCACTAGGTGTTGCCAATAGGGATCCTTAATACAGATTGTATGATCCACCCTGTCCAGTAGGTGGTAGGCCCCAGACTGCCTTTGTTTGCCCCAGCCAGCAGGCTGAGGGGCCAGAGACTACTCGCTCCATTCTGCCAGGGGAAGGAGGGGTGGAATCCCTGATAGTGACTGCTTAACCCAGCAGGGACTCTAGCCAGCTGTGTTACAAGGTCTAGAAACCCCTCACTGGATAAACAGAGGTGACCCCCCTATACAGCCCATGACCATGATGTTCCTAAATTACAGCACTATGTTTCAAAAAGCAATCGGCGTCTTAAACATCTAAAACTGCATGTGCACTGTAAGATTAGCTTAGACTAATGGTATGGAAGCCGAAGAAAATTATATTTGCCCTAGAAAGGAAGTTCTGCAAAAGTGAATATGAATCTTTTGAATAAATTGTTCTTGGTCAGCTTCATTAATAATACCAAGTTAACTACTGTTTCATATTTAATTACTACATACCTCAATTCATTTTTTCAAATAGGTTTAAAATCAAATAGTCTGCAGAATGTGCAGCTGCCGCCTTTTGTGCATGAGACTCCTTCCAACTTTTCAACCTTTTGAAATGTAAGTTCAGGAAGGAGAATTAAAAATATGTACACAAAGGGAGAGATGCTAGAACATTTTGTCTATTCATTGGAGCTGGATAGGCTACATGACAAGAAAAATTAAACTGGGATTTGGAGACTTTTTTATTTTTACCCTGTAGAATGAAGAGCTTTCAGGCTTCTACTTTAATTACGGTCTTGTTCAGCTTTTTATTTGTTGCCTAAAATCATCAATAAGGACTTTTGTCTTCCATTTTCTATTGCCAGAAATCTCTTGAGCAAAATTGTTCCCTTCTTGTTAGAACAGAATAGAGCCAGAGACAATAGAGCAGAAGTGTTGAGGAAACAGACTCTGTTTTTAAAAAAGAGAGACAATACAGCTGATGCATATGATATTATTTAAATGTTTGTCTGTCTTCTACTCCTGCTCCCTCATACAAGAACATTTAAACTCTCCAACCTGCCTCAGCTGTGAAAGTTACCACAATTTAGCATCAAGCTGTCAGGGTTCACACTGTAACACAAAATGTGGGTCACCAGCGTTGAGATGAGTACAGACTAGCTCATTTAGGTTTATACAAGCCTTTTCATCTTAAAATACACATCATTGCTTTTGCACTGGTATTAGTGCTGCTGCCTAGCACAAGCCACTGACTGTTACATAATGTGGTGGTTAAAACATCATTGACACTATTGCCAGGTCTCTGTTAGCATCCCCCCATTGCAAATAATATTGGGAAGTTTTGAGAAAAATGTTAGTGCAGAGAAGAGCTGTATGTCTACAGACTTTTTTTAAAAACAAATGTTTGACCTCACAGAGAGAACTGGAGTGGGGATGTGACTCATTTTCACTCATTGTGTGTGTTTGTAAGCCCTCCCCAACTCCTCTCCTCGCAAATGACTTGGCCACATGTAGAGGTTTATGAGTTTGCTACAGCCTTAGTTATTCACTTGAGAGAGAACATTTTTAGATCCGAAGGACCCAGGTCTAATTTCTATAGATGACCCAAGGACATAGAATATCATGATCACTAATTTAAATCTGGTCCATGTTAGCAGTGAACTAAAGTTGCGATAGGATAGTGTTCTATGTGAAATGAGTTGGTGGTTCAGTTCAACTCTGAGTAAATCATGGCCATCACAACTGTCATTAAATGACAGCATTTTGGGCAGTTGCAGTAGAAAAATCAAAGACTTAATAAGCTTGTAACCTGAAAACCCCGTTTAGCACTAGCTGTGGATGGCATTCTGAGGAGCAATCTAGACCTGTGAGGGACTGTGTCACCTTGGCCTTGCAATGTTGGGTGCCTAACAATGCTCTGCTGTTGCAGCTTCCAATGTAGGTCACTCACAATCTGCCAGCCAATGTGCTAGTTGCAACCTGAGTGTCTGTACTTAGTCACCCTACAAGCACATTCCAGTCGCACCCTGGTTTCCACCAGCCTTGAATACCATGTGACCTCAACACATTCCAAGTTCAGAATTTCTCCCCAAAATGGTGTCCTTCACTGTGCCACCCTCTCTTGGACACTTCAGGTATTTTAAACCTTTGCTCTTCTAAGAGGATCAAGATCCAGCTGTTTGGGTAACTATCTAAAAGTAGCAAAGAACTCAGCTTAAAGACATTGGATTATTTTTAATTAAAGAATGCTCAGGGGCTGAGCCCCCTGCTTGCTAAACTCGCCAACCCCCCTCTCTCTGGGGTAGGCAGCCCCAGCTTTCTGCCCAGCTGCTGGGAGTCCAAAGCCAAGGCCCTCTCTGTCCCCTGACTGCTGGGGAGGGAAGGGCCAGGCAGGGGCCTCAGTGCAGCAGCCTCCATGTGGGCCCTGGGGAGGCCAGGCTGGGAGTGGGAGGAGCTTGTCTTCTGCAGATACAGTGCAGCAGAATGGCTCTTGTGCAAAACCCCTCTCTTGCACAAGTAGGAGCAGGGTAGACTGCTCCTTCTTATGCAAAAGCCCCTTGCACAAAATGGCGGCTCATTAAGTATGCAAATGAGGTGCAGCAATATTCAGTGCCACGCTTCATTTGCATTTGTTTTTATGCAAGAAAGTGCAATGTACACGTAGCATCATTGTCATTGATAGTGCTTCACTTCTTCGGTGGCTAGACAGTAAACTGCATTTACCAAGGCTGTCATTCTGGTACTTGAAGTTTTAAAATGTCAGATAAAATGCAACGGTATTCAAAAGTTTGCAGATATTGAACACAGAACATTCTGTAGAAGAGGGCAGCCTGTGCTAGTCAACAGCCAGGCTATAGGTATCTCTGGTCTGCTTTGTACTCTGTCAAATATTTTATAAGTTAAGTTTGATCCTGAGATGATGAAAACAACTAGTATCAAATTTCTGTGACATGCATAAAACCACAGACCTTTAGAATTTTTTATTTTTATTGTTAAGATCGGCCTAAACCTCACAGCTCACAGTTGCTCTTTTTGTGCTTTTCACTTTTTTTTTAAGGATTAAAACAAATTGCCTTTAGTCTCTGGTACTACATCTTTCAATACATTGAATGCAGGGACAGATTAGTAGGGTACAATATAGCACTGAGCTTCACAGGAGGATTATTTCATTGTTATAGAATTCCTACGCATTGTTGTGAGAAGACATACTCACCTAACACTCCCCACCTAAGTACAAGAAGTAATGAGTCGAAGATGCTCAGTTCAGTCCTTTTTTAAGGTGTTAATGTGTTGACCAAAAAAAGGAAGGTCCTGTAAGTAAGATCTTCCTCTGAGACCTTGTCTACACTGCAGCGATTTGTTGATGCAAGTTAAGCTGAAAAAAAAGCCCCAGAATAACTACATCACTTGTGCATGTTCACATGGGCTGTGTCTACATTGGCATGATTTTGCACAAAAGCAGCTGCTTTTGTGCAAAAACTTGCTGCCTGTCTACACTAGCGGAGAGTTCTTGTGCAAGAACACTGATGTTCTAATGTGTGAAATCAGTTCTTCTTGCGCAAGAACTATGATGCTCCCGCTCAGGAATAAGCCCTCTTGCGCAACTGTTCTTGCGCAAGAGGCCAGTGTAGACAGGCAACATGAATTTCTCTCACAAGAAAGCCCGATGCCTAAAATGACCATCGGAGCTTTCTTGCGCAAGAGAGCATCTACACCGGCACGGATGCTTTTGCGCAAAAGCACATCTCTTGCGCAAAAGCACATGCCAGTGTAGACACTCTCTTGCGCAAATACTTTAACACAAAAACTCTTGCGTTAAAAGTATTTGCGTAAAATCTTGCCAATGTAGACGTAGCCACAATGTTTCTTCTGTCTGCAGAGTGCATCCAAAATTTATGCTCTAGCATCGACAGTGAGAACAGGACAGAATGGATAGCTATCCCACTATGCTACTTGCCAACTTCTGCAGCTAGGAATTGTGGGAATGTACAGAAGATTGTAGTGCATTATGGGTGTGGCTCAATGTCACATGATGCTGCTCTTTTCATACCAGAATTTCATGGACTTGCGACAAAGTTTTACAGCACTTTTACTGTGTTAACAGTCTGCCCGACATCCTGTCTGAATGGATGGACCCACACTGCTATCTACTGTTGTACTCATTGTTATGAACACATCATAGATGGTCAAGTAGTATATCATGAGCTCCCAGTCTGAAAAAGAGTCAGAGCTGCCTGACCTGAGGTGTTCTGTGGAAAGTAACAATACAGATTACATTTGGCATTCAGGAAGCATTTTAGTTAATTTAACTACAAAAAGTTTAAAGAGATACATTTTAGTTGAGTACAAGTATAAGGCATTAAAGTAAAAAATGGTTACAGGAGAAATAAAAATAAAATGCTTTTTAGTAACTTGAAACTTAAGTAGACTTGGTTCAAGGTGAAATTTCTTAACCTATGTTACCAATAATGTTGCAAGTTCATGCAAAAGTTTAATAGAAGCAATTTAATTCAGATGATGGGCAGGTGAACAAGTGGTCTGGCATGGAGCAACCCAGATTCCACGCAGGTTTTGTGCAGGGGCTGTGTCCCTTTGACACACCAGATTCAGTGCGGGATCCATTTAATAATCCTGTATAGAGCCTCAAATTCTAAGGATGGCCCGGTTTCTTCCCCATTGCTTTCCTCCCTATCATGCATTGGTGTTGACAGGACACTTCAGCTTGAATGGTTCCTTGAAATATGTGTGTTAACTACCTATCTTAAACAATCTGTTCCTCCTTGTATTTAGCTGTGATACTCTGAGATCTGAGCTGTGACACTGAGCTGCACCACTGAAATGCTCGAGAAGACATTCCTACCCCGATGAAAGAGTTTCTCCTATCCAAGTTATTATTCTACCTCCCAAAGAGGCTGAAGCTATGTCAATAGAAGAAGCTCTCCCTTCAACATAGCACTGGCTACACAGTGGGTTAGGTTGATATAACCACATTTCTCAGAGATGTGAATTTTTCACACCACTGAGTGACATAGTTATACTCCTATAGGTCTACAGCAGAGGTGGACAAATAATAACCTGTGGGCCAGAACTGATCCACCAGGATTAGCCCTGGTGCACCCTTACCACTATATTTGCCTATGCCACCACAGGTATAAGCAATTGCAGCTCCTAATGAACATGGATCACTGTTCCTGGCTAATGAGAACTGAGAGAATCAGTGTCACAGTTCACACTGCTTCCTACCACTCCCATTGGCCAGAAATGGTGATCTATGGATAACTGGAGCTGTGATTGCCAGTACCTGCTGAGGCGCAGGTAAATATAGCAGCGGTGACCCACCATGGTTAACCCTGGTGAACCACTGCCATTTTATTACTCACCACTGGTCTATATTGTAGACCTGGTCTGAGTTAGTTTCCCAGGCCTGAACAGTAGCTCTATGTAAATGCTAAAACTTTTCTTCCCCTCACCAATACAAGTTGGTCCAATAAAATATATTACTTTTCCATCTTGTCTCTCTGATATGTTAAATAGCAGTTATGTGCACTGTCATGGCTCCTTCCCCACTCTGGCATGATAAATGCAGAAGTGGGGGCCAGCAAGTGTACCCCAAAGCCTTATCTACCAGGCTTTGGTATAAAACTTCCCCCAAAATCTTAAAAACCTAGATTTTTGGGAATAAAACTTCCGCTCCTACCACCCAAATATTAATAACAAGATTAGGGGAAGATCATTTGGAAAATCTCACCCCTACTATAAAAATCAGGACACACAAGTAACCAATGCCAGGTTAATAAAAAGAAAAGAGAAACTTTTTTTATTACAACAATATTCCTGTTGCAAGCATAAGGATCAGATGGAAAGGTAACAAAATATACTCATGGAGGAATTACACCATGGGCTAGAACTTAGTTAACAAGAAAAGCCAACATCTCTTAAGCAGTGCCAGATATCAGCTCCCATACCCAATCCTTAAAACAATAAAGCCTAACAAAACTACCTAAACTTTACCCTACTTACAGAAAGTGAAGAATTGTTTCTTGGAGAGAGAGAGAGAGAGAGAGACATATGCTTGTCCCTCTCTGTACCTGCAGAGCACTCACTCAGAGAGACCAAAGGAGAAAGGAAAAAACCCAAATTCCTTTGTCCCAGTTTGAAAGTCCCACCTACATTCCTACTGGTAACTCCACCTGGCTAGGTGTAGTTAACCCCTTAATCCCCAGGCTGCTGGCTAACCTTCATAATCATGACATGCACGTTTGCATAAATCAGTTTTCAGAGTTAAACTATGCCTTAATTAAATACAATGGGCTTTGGATTAGTCCTTATACAAAGACACACTATACAATTGCAGGATCAGAAAATCAGAGGCATGTCAATCAGATACACTCCAACTGTGTGCTAGATTGAACATATAGGCTCAGCCTTAAGTAAGCCAGAGCTGCGGAGCTGTTCCCCTTAAAAAGGCAGGTCATATTATTTTAAACTTTTCCAGAATGTGGCATGGTTCTCTTGTTTGCTTACTCTCTGGCTTTCTTTGCCTCTCTTGTGTATTATGTCACATCTCCTCTATAAATATCTTGTGTTGTAATGAAAGCTGTTATACATCTAGAATGTCAATAATCTTCTGATAACTTCCTTCATGTGATGTGTGCACAGGTAAATTGATGAATTATATTTCAAAAGTGAATAAAGAGAACACACTGTTGCTTAACAGGTGAATGAGGAAGTCTTTTGGAAGTGTGCAAATATTTGGAGTTAGCCATGTGTTTCAGTAAATGTCCCTTTCTGTAGTGATTGCTGACACCCGTGTCAGTCATCACCAAGTCACTAGAGATGGGGTAAAAATAAACATTAAGATGAACAATAGCAATATTTTGTTACATAATATCACCCAAAATAATATGGCCCCTCTCTTGAAATAAAGGGGTACTTTTCTGCTGGAAAGGATTATACCCCATTCACACACAGAGAATGAAAGGGGCAAAAAGGTTTGGTGAGTCTATCTATCTGATGCTTCACTAGACATCTCCATCACTAGCATTGCATAATGTTACCCACACACCTACTGGATGTGGTTCACTGTCCCATATAGTGGCGCTTAGACCACTTACAGAGAGAGAAAATGAGTTTGCTCCACGGCCTTAATTGAGAGTCGGATGGCTTTATAGTTCTAGCTGTAGAGGCTCATGCATTAAGCTCCAGAGGTTCCTGGTTCTGTTCTATTTGTCCACATCACATGCCTTCAGTTACTAAGAAGAAAGCTTCTTGGGTCAGGAGATTTGAAACAAGAGGATTATTTAGAACACAGTTGTTTTACCAGTTGCCAGGTTCACTTCATCATATTAGCCTTTGTGAAGATAAAGGGAGACTTTAATCTGTTCACATGCAGTACTGCTGTGAAAGGAATACATTACAGGATTTTTCTTTTGAAAATATGTACCATTCTCCAGCCTAGACAGTGTAGGATAGCTCAGCCACCTGTGGAGTTCCCTGTTGTAGGAATTCCTTGCAATGTGTTGGCACTATATGCAGTTTTCTTTGTGTCATAGTAACATCGGTATATAGGCAGCTGCTTAGAAATGTAGGAACTATTCCAGTAAGATATTTATGCAGCGAACAACTTATAATGGTGCCACAAAGCGTCTGATAAGATCTAAATTACAATAACACTTCCCAAAGATCTAACTGGCTTTACATTTACTTAATCAAAACTTGGTAAATGATCTACAACAGCAACGTCTGGTATCCCTCAATAATATCACAACCATTGATAACACTCTGTTCGGATGTTATAATGGGGGCAGATATTTTTGAACCATAACAACCCTTTCAGTTATGCATGACAATAAAACCTCATTGGTTAATGGGTATATTGCCTGAGGTAAGAAAGAATTCCCTCGCTTTCCTGCACCACAATAATCAGGGGCAGTATTTGCAGGAGAAGATTTGTCCTTTTCCTCAGAAGCATGAGACAAAGAATTATTGCTAAAGGAAGGATTCCTGAGCTGGGGGAACAATGGTTTGATGCAGCAGAGCAAATCTTATGTTTAAATTGGGCATCTTCCAAATTCTCTCTCTCTGTCTGCCTAATATCACTGCATGCTCTCCAGTGAAGGAAAACATACTGCAATTGTGCCTGTCTGGATGAGGGAAATCAGGTCCATTGCCAAAAAACTGGAATTGCTGAGGTAGAAAGTCACTGTTCTGATGCTGGAGTCTTGGAGGAGGGTACAAAAAGCTACATGAACACTGTTTTGTAGCTCTACTCTTGGGGTGCTTTGGGAAGAACAATGTGGAAATCTAACAGCTTCCTGGAGTGTTTTTTCCAGTCAACAATAGGTTTATTCAAGGGAGGGAAAAGGAAACAAAAGAAAATCTGTATCTGATGATGAGGGAAAGTATTTTGATGTCTAATCTTTAAAGAAATTGCATCCAAACAATTCATCTCTCTGTTAAAGTCTGTCTGTACTGCTGCCAAGGTCATTAAATGCATAAATCCAAAGAGCACATCACTCTTGAAAGAAAATGGTACTCCTTTTGCTCAGCACTGCATTCTCAGAGCTCAAATGATCAGAAGCATTTCTTTCTGTCTGACTGGAGGACGGCATTTGAAAATAAAGGTTTTAATTACAGCTGGCACATCCAGGTTTTCCTCAGATCATATAAAACCCACAACCTGTGCAGTGCAGTAGAGTGAGATCAGTTTGTTCTTGCTCCCCATCTCAAAGGTGCCAGAGCTTCTTGCTTCAGAGATTCCCTGTCTGTGAACTCCCTCTATTTCCACCAGAATTTCTCTGAGACTTTGTTCAAGACTCAGTGAGAGGCTTTTTCCTTTCAGGTTAGTCCAGTGTTCGTTTTTCCTCTATTTGTGCTTTCTAGGGTAGGGCTAAGGTCCAATCCACAGCATCCTCCTCCCTTCATTGGCTGGGCGGCTCAGAAGCCCTTGTGCAGCCAGTACTGTCCACCCATCACAACCCATGGGGCTTCCAAACAAGATGTGCAAGATTTTGTCCTCTTTCTGAATATCCAGTAAATTGGTATAATCACTAGTCAACAAAGCAGAGTATGGGTAGGTGTCAACAGACTCATTATCCCCAGTACAGGATCTGCCTGGAAATGTAGGAACCATTCCAGTAAGATATTCTTACAGAGAGCAAGCTATAATGGTGTCCACAAAGCTTCTGAAAGGATCTGAATAGCAACAACACTTTTCAAAGATAGTTAAATGGGTGGCTCTTAGCTGAGGCTGATGAAGAGTCTGCTTTTCAGCAAGCGCTTCAGAAATGGCAGTCTTCTCACCATCTGAACTTTCTGTTTGATTGAAACAGATCAATCAAAGGAAGGGTTCCTGCTGTCTTTTAATGTACAGAATGTGACCAGTATGGGAGCAATTGGGTCCAATTCCGAATGCACCTCTAATGAAGCACATGGAGAGCAATTCCACGGATGTGAATGGAGTTACTTCCCACATAAGTGAGATCAGAATCAGATGTGTTGTTAGTAGTATTTACAATGATTTTTTCCCAAAGTTATGCAAAATCCTTGCTATTGCCTGCCATGCCAGTTTGGCTACATTAAAAGAATTGCCTTTGATTTAGCCACTCAGCAACATACTCTGAGCATATAAAGCAGCTCCACTAAGCAGACCAGCTGAGTCACTTAGTTTTTTTACTAAGTGCCCCATGCAGCAGAAATTGGAGAAATCAATAACACTGTGTAGCTTAGAAAATGTGCTGAAGTGGTTCACAGCTCCTTGGTAGAACTTAAATAATAATAGAGAGAAACAAAAAGCAACTCACCTTGTTGCTATTTTAAACATCTTTCTAGTTTGCCAGACATGGAAATTGATGAAGGACTATAAGAAGCAATTAGAAGAAATGAAGCCACAAAGAGGGAAGAAATCAGATTTCAGGTATTACCGCTAAGAGGAGGAAATCTGTTTATTGCACTGCACGTTCTGTCATAATGGCCTGAACACACACACACTTTGCCTCCATTGACATTTCATTAATCTACAAAGCCTGCATAGAGATGAAACGGTATTAGCTTTCAAATTGTAGTGGCTGGTGTTCTCAGAGAAGTGATAGGACTAGGCAGGAAGATACATTGTTCCCTCGCAAATCAGCTTGTGAAGCCTGCTATTTTGGGAACATAGGCTTCCCACAATTTATGTAGCATAGAAGGCATCTGAAACGTCTAAATCCCATGAATGACCAAGGAAATGCTTCCTCCATCATTGCATCTAGCTCTTCTGCAGCCCCTCTCTGTTCATCCTAAGATGGATCTAAGTGGGTGTAGCAGCAGGAATAAGGATGCAGGGTAATAGCTAGTCTGGAAGGTCTGTTGGGAAATGTGTTGCATCCTACAGGTCATTTGGGACTTACATATTTAAAACATCACAATATTGGTGCACTAGCAACAAAAGCTGCTTCTTTGTCACTTTTCAACACTGCAATGGGGCTTGTGCAGGGAGTGGCTGGGTAGACTCTGTGGCAATGCCACAGACTAGAACACTTTGAGAGGCAGAATGGTAACAATAGAGGATCATGAATATCCTCTATTGATCTGGGGACCTACATCCTAGGAAGGTCCACACTAGGAGAAGACAATGAAAAAGAGCCGGAGCCTATCAGGGGTTATGACATCTTTCTCTTCTAAGGTTTGTAAGACATGAATGGAAATATTTGGCTATATTTTCATGATGCTCTGCCAAATTCATCTCTCTGTCCAAAAAGGAAACCACCTTGATGTTTGTCTTCTAAAATATTTAGGCCAATGTCCTATAAATGTTCTGTTTCCCTGGTGATTTCATAGTATATGTTCAGTGGTTTTCAAAACGTAACAGTTTTCAGCTGTTGAGTCTATAGAAAATATAGCAAGTAAGAAGTAGCCTGATAGCTCGTCTGAATAGCCTGATGAGAAATAGAGAGCAGTGCCCAGGAAAATATGATACAACAAAGAGACTAAAAACCACAAGAAGTATTTGGATACTAACAACAGGCTTTGCTACCAGCTACAAATAACTTGGCTACTCAGCAAAGAGCATCTCCTGGTATAGTTGTATTTAAAAGGGGGAATTTGGAAGCACATTTCTTTACTGAACCTGGTTCAATATCAATGTGGCTGGATGACAGTTACACAGATGTCCCAATGTAAGAAATGCAAACCCTCTCCACTGAAGCGGAGGTTTTTGTAGTTTTGGGCAGGCAAAATATCACGTATGCAAAACCATCACACTTCCTGTCTGTCTTCCCTTTGGCTAAAATCCTTAAACCAAAAGAAAAGAAAACCAAAAAAATAGCTATTCTTTTATGTTTCCAGAGCACTCTGTGTCCCATCTTCTGGGCCTCAATTCCCCTTTTCTTTCCCATGCAAAAGGAGGGTTCTAAGTGTATCATGATACTTGATTTCTTCAGCCTGTGCTGAAGATGGGGATCACAAGGTATGTCTCCAGAACAAGAAAAGAGCTATAGTAATTGGGCTTAGAGCTCAAATCAACTGATGAGTTTCTGGGGCTCAGGCTGCAGTATCAAAAAGTAGCAGTCTAGATATTGGGTCTTGGGCTGTAGACCAGGCTCTGAAATCTGGCTGAGGGAGGGGGGCAAGACACCAGCCAAGCTTGAATGTCTACACTGCTGTATTTAGTCTTGCAGCATGAGCCCTGTGACCCCAAATCAGTTGATGGGCTTCGAAACTCATTGCCATGGGTTTATTTTTTTGCTGTGTAGATGTACCCTTAAAGTCCCTTCTGGAATTTTATCCCCAAGCTCTCACACTACTGGCTTGGTAAGGCCGCCTACTAGGAGACCACCGGTGTGGGATATGCTATCACGTTTTTTGCTTGGGACATTTTAAAATGAATCTAGACAAAGTATAAGAAAATGTCTGATAAGGAACCAAACCTGCTCAGACAGGCAGCTAGAGAAGATGAGCTAATGGGGCCTTCTGATTTTTAAAGTCTATGATTCTGTGAAATTGTATGAAACAATGTATCAAATAAATAGGAGCAAGGCAAATTAATGCAGAGAGTCAGTGATAACAAATTACACTTTATTAACACGTGCACACATCCTTAACCAACAAAGGAATGTCTATTATTTAGTCATAACACAAGCACTCTATAGCTCTTCTCCTTTTGTGCAGCTAATTGCAGGCATATTCTATGGCCATGATAAGCAAATCCTGTTTACGTATTAAATACTTGGGATTTACATGGAGGTGGGGGGTAAGGTTCTGCCATTGCTGTGCAATGAACATTTTATGGTATTTTCTCCTCTTCATCCAGTAAAGTAAGAAGGTTTTAGACTGGGATGTCCTCATTTTTTTTAAACTTTCTCAATCTGGTATTTTGTGTAAATACTCCAAGGACATTTTCTGGTCTGGAAGATGTTTATTTGATTAAAGACCATGCCTACGAATACATGAGCAAGGGGCTTGTCAAAGCTACATACCCAAGTAAATTGTAGATAAGATGGTATTAGTTTGAAGTTGGTGTTTTCTGAACATTCTGCAATAGCCATATAAAGTTGACTGTTTCAGTGAACATGCCTGACAACAATCTCATTTGCTACAAGATTAAGACTGTGATGATTATTTTGCAGGTGCAAATTCCATCACTGCTAACCAGCATACATAAAGGAGTTCCAGTTCTTTAAATCCACACCAAGAGTGTTGCTCCTGCAAACTGCAGATACAGGTAGGTGCTTGCATAATTCTGCATATGCACTGTGTCCTGGAGGTCCCTAATATCTGCTGAGATACTTATTCACATTCATTTGGCCAACAAAGACCAAGTCAGTTGGCAGTGGCAGAACACTTTACTTTTATTTCAGAAGGGAGTGGCTGTCTAGCTGAATGGCACCGTTTTCCCTCAAACCGGAGGTGCATTGTTGTTCTGAAATGACATTTCTACTTGGAGAAGCAGAATAAATCTATTACACCCCAAAGTTTTTCTTGATAGATGTTTTTACTATGGAGATTTCCAGGCATTAACCAATATATTTTAGGAGACTTCACAGAATGTTAGCAATTGATTTTTTTCCAGTAAACTTATTCATTTTGAAATGAGCTAGATTGACTGCCACAGTGAGCAAAGTGTTCTACCTCTGAACAGCTACAGAATGGGGGTTGGCAGTGCCGTTTTTGGTTGTTTTTTTTTCTTTTCTGAAGTTTCCGTCACTGGAGGATCAGAAGGGAGTTCCCTCTCTGTCTCCATTTCATCTGGACTTCTCTTCTGAGACTGCCAAAATGGATACCACACAACCTCCATGTATGTATGCTCAGCCGCTAGCAATGAGTCTCATTGCTCATATGCCAATGAACAGCTCTCAGGAAATCATGACTTTAGGTTGGTTTCAGACTGAGCCTTGTTTGAACCAGACGCCTAGAGAGGAAATTTTGTATGGCCCATTACCAGCCTCCGAGTCATTCAATCCTCCAATCAGTAGGGCTACTTTGAGTTATACTTGGCAGAACCAATGAGGTAATTTTTGGCAAAAGAATAGAGTCATTGGCTTTGTAACAGAGAGCAAAATGTGGTCTGACATTTATAAGCCAGAGTATAGCTTCAAAGCTCCCTCTAATAAGACAACCAGAAACATGGTCTGTGAATATCACATGCAAGTTTGGTTTTAAAAGAACAGATTTCTAGCTTTATACTGGAAAACTGTATCAAATAAATGTTCCTGTATAGCCTGCTCTCTAACCCCAGGACAGTAGGTTCAATATTTCTCCAGGCTAATGTCTCACTAAGAGATATGTATATTGGCTGTGGTTGCCAGAAAAGAGTTGAGATTTTTATTTCTACCGTGGTTTATTTGCCAGAAAAACACCTACCTTTTAATGTCAAATTCTGAAAAATGGAAGTATTATGAAATTATTTTTGTATGACTGAGGTAAACAACAGAATAGTAATTACACAAAGATCTCTTTGCCCTTCAAGGATGTGATCCATGCTGAGTTTAAAGTGGTGCTAAAATATCATAAACCTACTGAACTAGGTAATGAATACAACACTGCAATTTAGTCATTCATTTCTGAAGTGCTATAAATAGTTTAAATGTTTTTATTGTAGTAGGGTTTTTATGGTGGTGCAACTGCAGTAACCGAAACTAGATTGTAAAAATGATTCTTGTCTAGGTCATTCTAGAAAGAAACAAAGATTGAATTCTAAAGGTATTTTACCTGCAAAGAAATGGGAGTAATAGTTTTACTATAACGTGCTGGCAATTATGCTGATGGTGGCTATCTAAGATGATAATGAACATACCAAAAGTTAAGTTAAAATAACACTGAGTTGGAAACACAAAATAAACAAAGTTGAGTGTAATCAAAGATATGATTGATGCTATGTCCTTTGTAATCCCCATTCTTCTCAGGCCTAGGCAAACCATACAACCATAAATATACAATGTAATTGTATATATAATCATTCCTATAAAAGTAACGTAGGAGACTCCATTACCTATTCTATTCAGGTTCTTACAACATGCCCATTGCCTTCATATCTGAGCACCACCTAGAAGAGCAATAAATTATGTGGCTAGCCTCTATCACACGTAGTCTGAACCACAGTGTTCTCATTTTCACGTTTGGACACTGGAAAAGGGTGCACGCAATGTGGGTAATCCATAGAGTAGAAAATATTGTTGAGCCTAGTGAAAGAAGGCTCTGTGAAATGCCTATATTTCATGAGGAGGAGGAGAACATCATGGAGAAAGCAGGGGGCTCATGGAATGGGCTATAGAAGGGAGAGGATTAGCAATCAAAGGCCAATGAGATGAGATGGGCCTTCATATTTGCTTTGAAATGACTTGTTGAGTCAGGTAGATGCATATAAAACTGTACCAAATGCTGAGAGAAATAGTGAAGAAAGGTATATTGCTCACTTTAAATGTAGGCAGACAGAGAGATGGTAGAAAGCATTTGGGTATCAGAAGAGTATAAGTAATGAGTTTGGAAACACAACAAGATGGCTTTAGGAAGATGGAAGAGGACTAAACCATGGAGGTGTTTTTTTTTCCAAGAGATTTTTTTCTGGATTGTGAAATGGACTGGAAACTAGTAGCAATATCTAAAGTGGAGGGTATATTTCTTCCATTTCTAATTAGGACTGAGCATATTGGACAAACTGAATGTCCTTGAGGACTTAGATTTATCAAGATATGAAGAAAAAGAAGTATAGACAAAGAAGCGATCAAGAGAGTGTCCCGCACACAGACACTTTACAATAGAAGACAGATGTGTAAACCTAAGGAATGTGACAAGAGAGAACTATGTGAGAATATTGGAAAGATGGAATGAAAAGAATTATACCATTTGAGAGATGATAGGAGGACAATAGAGGAGCACTAGTAAACTGGCAAGTATGTCTAAATCAGAAGGGGTGGAAGAGTGAGATAAACTTGGCCAAATCTGACACGTACTTTGTAAGGATGAATTCAGTGGCATTACCCAAAGTCAGTCTCAGGGCATGTCTACACTAGGAAATTATTACAAAATAGTTACATTCAAAATAATAGCTTCCCGAAATAACTATTATGAAATAAACTTATTCCCCAAGCAAAGCAGGAGTAGAGATTTTGAAATAAACAGCCCCTTATTTTGAAATAATGGCTTGGTAGTGAGAATGTTCTGCTTATTATTTCAAAATAAGGGGGGTTATTTCAAAATAACTCCCTAGCGTAGACCAGGGCTCAGAGGGGAGAGAACATTAGCAAGAAGTGAAAAAAATCCAAAATCAGATTTCTCCCTTGCAAATTTGGTTGACTTCCCAACCCCATCATCTTTTAAACTAGATTTTAGAAGGTGGTTTTCCATGCCAAATTATAAGGAAAAGGAATCTACTGAAGTGTTAAATCAATACTGAAAATATATTGGGGCATCAGTAGGAAAAATCTTTATGTAATCTAATGCAGTAACAACTTTTCAAAGCTGATATTTTAGAAGTTTTATAAAACAATTCATTTAAAATATCTAAACCACTAAGATCATAATGTAGACTTGCTCACATTCCAAATGTCATTTTGTAAATAACAAACATTTAATTATTTGAGCGGAAATGACCTCTTAGATCAAAAAGCCTCTGCTATTTAATACCACAGGAAAAAAAAGACAAAGTCTTTATACATGAAACAACTTCAGCTGTGTCACCACATGCCATTGAAACAGGATGGAGAGAGAGGTTTCTTAGCAATGAGAAAGGCATTACATCTCAAAGCTATTTGCAAACTTCTGTGCAAATAGAAATAGGCTTAATTTTTCAAAGTGTTCTTTGAATGCAAATTCTTGTTTATAAAAATGTTACACACAACATATAGAGTACTGTTTGAACTGGAAGGTCATCAGTACGTTAGTATGCCATGCCACCAGAACAAAAGGAAGCACACACATGTGAGAGTAAGAGAGAGGTAGTCAATAACAGCACTAGTACCCATATATACAGTAGTTTTTGTGTTTTCAATTGATTGCTCTAGTAAAATTCTCACATTTCAAAGTATGCAAAGACTGAAGGGTCTTGATCTCAAATTTAGGCCATATCAGAACATGTAGAAGCCAACCAGCAACAGACTAAAAATAGGAATTGATGATTATAAAATATCCAAACGTTAACCAGCCAGAGAGAAAGGGAAAGCAAAGAGGGGAGTTCTTGAAGCAGTCCTAATGCTTAGAGGTTACAACAAAGTTGGAAGGCATCCTATAATAAAATAAAACAACTGCTATAAATAAATGATTACCAGGAGAGGAAAAGAAATTGATTGCTGAGCATTTGAAATATTCTTATTTGACTGAATTTGACAAATGAGCTATATGAACGTAAGTAATAAAATGCAAGTTGATCACTGCTATCAAAGATGGAGGAGGGGCGGTATTGAGGAAAACTAGATACTAAAGGTATGTCTACCCTTGCACCCTTGTTCAAACTAGGGATGCAAATGTAGGCATTTGAAATAGTCAATGAAGCGGGGAT
>CM057846.1:57746690-57759460 GCA_030068395.1 Apalone spinifera | reverse complement strand
CTACATTTGCATCCCTAGTTCGAACTAGGGTGCAAGTGTAGACATACCCTAACTGAATAATAGAAAGGAAACTGACATGAAGCCATTTAACTTTCACACCCTCACTAGGTTCCCTGTCCTGATAAAACAGAGAAAAAAAACCCAGCAGTCAATGGTTGATTATTAGCTGACAATTAACTGGATGCAACTAAAAAAAAAAGGCTCCTGATTGGTGAAGAATCTGAACCATGATATCCATGTCCCAGATAAATTAAGTAGGAAGGCTCTTGCCTCTGGGATTGTTAAACGTATTATTACAATAAGAAGAACTGCCATCTTATAGAATAATTTGTGTGTGTATGTGTGGGAATAAAGGACACTAGTGAAGGAAGACTAAAGAAGAATCACGTTGGGGACACAGGAAGGAAGGGGAAGAGGAGGTGGAGGAGTCAATCTTCCTAGAACTCCAGTACACTGTGCAAATAAGGGAGAAGAAAGATATTGTCAGCCAACTCCAGAGGAGTAGATGGTTGGATTTGGATTGCTAGGTAAAGGTCCATAACTAGATAAGAAAAGGCAGACACACACTTTTGCTTATCTTAACTAATCTTGCTGTTCAAATGGCCATACAAAGTAAAGCATAGGGTAGACTTGTTCTGAAAATAAAATAGATGAAGAATGAATATTCATATACTAAAATGTCTGTATGCACATATAAGGGTGCTAGGAGTGTGGGGGAAGTGGTTTTTATCATAAAGAGTGTTTACAGTTTAGATCAGTGACTGTCAGCACTCCCACCGTACAAATTGTTCCAGCACCCCTACCTGTGATGTTCCCTTGGCTACTGAACTCATTCCCCTACTTTAGACCATTATAGCCTACCTGTTTTGATCTTTGAGATTTATCTTTTATAGATACTTTTGGGGGAAAGGAGATATTGCTGGAGGATCCAATATTGAAGGAGGGCGAGGAACTTTATTTCTCCTTTTCTGTGCTGCATAATACGTTTCTGTCAGGTATTGTGGGTGTTGGTGGCTTTGTTTTTATGTCTGACTAGAAGACTTACCTGGTGTTGCCCAGATCCTTAAGGGCAGGGAGATGGCAGTGTGGGGGGTGCAGGAGTCAGGACAGGGCCTTGGGGATGTGGGGTGGTCCAGGACAGGAGGGCAAGGGTGTGAGGAATGCAGGAATCAGAATGGGGGGGTTAAAGAGGGGCTCAGGGCAGGGTCTGGGGATGTGGGCAATGCGGGAGTCATAGGAGAGGGTGAGGAGAGGCTCAGGGAAGAGGATGGAGGTGCAGGAGTCAGAGCTGGGGCCTGGGAGAAGGGGGAGCTCAGGGCAGGGGTTGAGGTAGCTGTTGACTTCTCCCTGGGAGTGGCCTCGGGTGGCAGGGACTGCACATCCCATCTGCTGACTTATCCCAGACATGGGGAGGGGGGACATAACCTGCCCTTGAGCTTCTTCCTTGGGTGGAAGGCATGCACGTTGCCCGCTGGCTTCTGCCCAGGTCAGCCTGGGGCGGGGTGTGGGGGAAGATGCTCACCCAGCTGCAGCTTCAGTGTGTGTGTGTGTGGGGGGGGTCACGCACACCCCAGGGCCAGCCCAGGGCAGTGGGGGTCACATGGCAATCAGCAGGCCAGGGTGGTGGGTGCAGGATACAATCCAATAAAATCATATACAAATAGGTAAGAAAGGCTTTTATAACTACCATGCATCAGAGGAAAAACCACTAGGGAGAAAACAAGCCTTAATAAACAAGGAGGGTGATTAACATGATGAAGACTCAAACATAGCTGAAACATTGGACTGTTTAAATTTTTTTCTTGTTGAAGTCAGGTAAATCTGCACACATGGAACACAAGATAAAGAAAGAACTTTCCCCCTCTTCCTTGTCCCTTCCTATTCTCATCTAACAAACATTTCTATGTCCTATCCCTGACAGAAAGAAGGGCAGGTGTTCTGGGTCTGTGTTTAAAAATCTTTGGTTTAATCATGTACATTTTATAACACTATTTCTGGTTTTTATTTGTAACACCAGCATCTACCTGTGCAATAATCCCAGGCAGTCACCAGGTGCGATTAGTGGCAATTTTACATCTTTCAGTCTACTAGTAAGTTGACTTTCAGGACAAACCACCTTTAGAAATGTTTGAACCCAGGAAATTTGATATTCCTATTATGCCTGCTCTGTAGCCAGTGTAGCATAATACAGCTGAATTTAAGTGCCATATGGAAAGGAGAGTGCACTGTAATAACCCTGCCATTTTGAAACTCCTCTCTGAATTATTTCTTTGTATTTGCCTTGTGTGTGAAATCTTTCAGCTTCACATGTAGCTCTTCCTACAGTATTCAATCACATTTCATTTTGTTTTTCTTTCTGTATGTCTCAGATGGGTGTTGTTAAAACTGAAACCAACCAAGAAACTTCGGCAGAGAGAACGTGAACAACGGAATTTCTTTTGCAAAAGCCTGGGAAAGCTCCCTCAAACAAAGGGCTTACTTAAGTCGTCCCTACAGATCTCCTGGTGTTTGAACACAGTTGTGAAGGGAACAGGAAGCTGAAATAATGCAGCCCACACCTTTGCAGTTAGCTACACAAATTGTCTTCTGCCAGGTGACTGCTGTCTTTACTAAATCCTGAGGACTGGGAGAATTGAGATAATGACTCTATGCAATAGCCATTTAGTTATGACTTACACAACTTAGTGGCTGTGGTCTCTGATTAAATCGCATTGAATTTTAAAGATTATTATTTTTCTTTTCATGAGCTAAGGTTCTTTAGGTTGCCTTCAGCTTAACGTGTTGAGATTTCTTTTAAGCTTAAAATAGTAACTCTGAATTTCATGGGTTTGTAATGCTTATTTTATGGATAGTCACAACATCCCTGAGAGTGCTTTAAAAAGGGACTGTCCTGGCCAAAGTGCATTGTATGGTCACCCTAGTCCAAGGACACAATTGGAGAAATCACTGAAGTGGAGGATGGGGCAGGTTTCCCCCTTCATTGTCATCTGAACCTGGGGTACCAATGAGCCTTCTGACCCCCTAGTCTGGGTTCTCTCTCACACTGTGCTGTTGTGACAAGCTGCTGACCTCCCAGTCCTGCACTTTCACCAACATTCACAAAGCTAGGACACACCCAGCTGTAGTTACCTACAGGCTCTCTGACCATCCACTATGAGCCAACAGTAAAGAGGCTACAGTCAAAATAATCACCAGCTTCCCAGCCTAGGACCCTGGAGCAGTACTATCCTGACTGGGTCAAAATCCCCAACCAGTGTGAATTTATTATCTAGTTTACCTCCTGCTCAGCGTGGAAGGAATGCAACAACCTTTGCCCCTTGAGCTAACATTTCCAAGCACTTCATTCAAACTCAGTGGTTTAGATTAAAACATAAAATAAGTTGATTATAGTGATAGGAAACATCAAAGCAAATTACCTAGTAAATAAAAACACAAACTAAGTCTAACATCCTAGAAAGATGGGATTTGAATCAGCAAATTCTCACTCTGGCTGATGATACAAGTAGGTTTGCAGACTCTTAAGGGACAAGCTGCATTTGCTTTGCAGCTTGGTATCCCCATTCCAAGTATTTTCCCTTTAGGAGCTTCTATTAGCTGTTCAGTTCTGAGGGAGTGAAGAATCACAGATGATGCCACTCTCTGCCTTCTATACTTTAGTGTAGGCCAAGAAACCTTTGTTTCAAATTTGGTTCCCAGACAAGTTTGTAGAAAAATTGACATCCCAAAATGGAGTCCAGAATTGTGTGGCCTGGTCATAACAGTCATTACTTACATGATGTCCAACACATCTTCAAGAAGTCTTACTGAATGGGAGATAAGATTCCTAATGGTCCATCACCTTCAATAGACCCTTCAGAACTTTGAATAGACCTTTCAGAATTTTGTCAAGCATGTGTCACCCAGCTCTGGTTACATGTGAAATACAGATTCCTAGTCAATATTCATTATTCAGATACAACAACGATATGTGCATATCAATAAAATATTTAGCAAATCACAACTTTTGCAAAAAACACCTTGCATTACTTATCTTGTACAAAATGCATCATAATTATTTCAATATCATAATATAACTGAAGAGTATGAGGTACAAGGACAGAGGGGTGCTTGGCCTTACCCTTTTTTTCTGGCCACAACCTGACAATGCGGCCCAGGAAGATGAAAATCCTGTAAATGCCCAACCAAAGAAGTCTCCAGGTGTTCCGTTCCTGATGATAGGGTCTGAGAACAGTATTTCCAACCCCAAGAATTCAAAGGGTCAGATTGGCTTAAAATGATGAGATTGGGAGTGTCATTTATTTCCCCTCTGGTTTTTGAGTCTTTAGGGTGCATTCAGGTCATGTTTTCAATCTTCAGGCTTTTCCTAGCAACTATGAACACTAAAACCAATTTTCTTTAAGGGATAGCGGAAAAATAACAGTAGCTGGAGAATATTTTCATTCCTCCACAATCTTGGGCTTTAAGAAATCCCTCAAACATTATAACTTGTGATACAACCATGAGAGTTAGCAACCTTATTAGACTAGATCTTTGGTCTTGCTAATCAAGCTGTGTTGTGAAAGAAAAATCATGGTCATCTTTGTTTTTTGACTGGATGGAAATAACTTACAGTTGGGCTTTGAGTGAATGTATAACATTTCTGCAACTATTCGTGCTAATACACACCCACTCCTAGATTCCCCAGCTGTACATGTTGCATAAGTCCTTCAAAAATCAATGTTGCTACATCAACTTACAACAGCTGAGGTTCTGAGCTATGTAGGTGTGTACAGTGCTTAGCACAGAGGCCCTGGTCCCTGACTGGGGTGTTAGCACAATAAGAACAATAATTATTAAAACATGAACAATAAGAATTAATAGCAGTAATGAAGCTTAATCACATGGTGATTAGAAGTCACCAAAGAAGCACAGAGATGGCTGATTCAATGTTTACATTAATTTGTAATAAATATTTACATAATTATTTTGCAGTTGGTTCATAAAGGTTAGGTCAGTCCTCCTTACCAATGAAAGAAAGATATGCAGAGTGGTTGTTTTCCCTAGGTAACATCAGTGAACACTGGGCTTGGTAATAAACAAGAGATTATATTAAGTATAAAAAGTAGGATTGAAATGGTTACAAGTGAAAACATTCAGATGTAAGTAGTTTACTAATTAAAATTAATAGAAAATGCATAGCTAATTCTAATCCTCTAAGAAATTTGTTGCATGCAAATTCTTACTCTAAACAGCTGTTCTTATTTCAGGTATAAGCTTCAAAGCTTTCAGAGTTGGCCTTTTACTCTGATTTGGGTTTACAGCCCTCAGTTTTTTTTGTATCATATGAGGGTGTTCCAGGCAGTTTTGAAAAAACCAGCTGAAGACAAAGGGTTTGATTGCTTCCCTTTGCTTAAATAGACTTTCCCCCAGGCTGGGAATACTTTGTTTTGCATCTCCATGGAAAATTACCAGGTTCAAAATGGATTCCAGTACCATGTGATATGTCTTTCTAGGACCAACCACCATTTGGGCTTACAGGACAAGTGTGGCTGTTTACAGGTTGTTGAATTGATCACAGTTATTAAATTTCCAGGGCACCAATAACGACCTCCTCTAACACATTTAGAAATATAAACAGATCCACACTTTGTATTTCTAACTTCACATACAAGAATAGTACATGCACAAAAATAGGATATTTGGCTCCAGAAGTTTGTAGTTATAAAATTGATAGGTTACATGACCTGTTTGCATAAAGCATCTTTGAGTTATCCATATTCACAAGCCAATTTTCATAAGGCATGGGGAGCGTCTCAATCATTTAGCTCGATATAGCATAAATTGCTCTTATCTAGAATTTTTCACATAGTGAGTGCATCACAACATTCACAAGAAATCATCCTAAACAAATAGTAAAATTATCAAGTTAAATACATACATATATACACATACAATATATTCAATCCATTTTTTAACCCTCTTTGCTTCCTTTCCTTATGCCCTTGCACTGTAGTTAGAGAGAAAGAATTGTTAGCTGTGTTAGCACTTTCAATAAAAACTCTCTTCTCTTTTACTTTGACGTATCTTCTTATACCTTTTCTCTTACAATTGTGCCCTGTTTACAAGCTTTTCTGTAATGTAACTTCTAATTCTGTTATTTCTGTGTGGGGTATTTTAAGATTCAGTTTGAGAAAGGCTATAAAAATAGGATCAACTAATAAATAGTCCCTCTAATGTTTTGGGGTCTCCTTGGTACAGAGCTGTACTGAAGGTGATGATTGCCTGAGATTCTGATACATGATAAATATGTTACAGCTGATGAGAGACAGCAGGTTTGCAGAAATTTTGGTGGTGTCCTCAATGCCCAGAACTCGCACCCCTCCCTCCTCACATGCCTACAGCTCTGGGAAGGAGTTTGGGTGTTGGGTTTAGACTCTGGGGGGCAGGAAGGGATGCAGGCCCTGACAGGGAGCTCAGGTGCAAGCTCTGACCTGGGACTGGAGGGAGGGGTGCAGAAGGGGATGCTGTCAGCAAGCTCTGGGAAAGAGGTTGGGGGCTGGAGAGGGTATAAGCTGTAGGAGAGAATGGAATATGAGGAGAGGGGGTGAGAGGTGCTATGCTTACCTGGGGCACTCCTCTCTGGTAGCAGCTCCTGGGGAGGGGGGAGGATGCCAGGGGTTCTTCATGCTGCTTCCTGCCTGCTGCTCCTATGTACTTCCACCCCCATTCATCCACCAGCTGCTCCTGGCAATTTAAAATACCCCAAGGAGCTCTGCCACCACCACCAACAGCATAAGCAAGGCTGGAGCAGCTTCTAGACACTCACTCTGCTCAACTGTCAGCACATGAGTCCCTGAGGTGGGGGGGATGCAAGGAGATGTCTCTGTGCGAGCGTGTGTGTGTGTGTATATGTATGTACACACATGGGGAGGTGCTGGCATCCAACACAAGAAAGCAACAGGAAGCTGCTCCTGCACTGCTGGTAGTAGCAGCAGGGCCCCTTGGGCATTTTAAATCAGCCAGGGGCAACAGGTGGGGCCAACAGATGCACAGGGGGCAGGAGCTTGCAGGGGAGGCAGGTAGGGCTGAGGAGAGACCTGGCCCTGAACTTTGGTAGAGCCTGGCCCTGGGCCAGGAATATTTCAAGGGCCAGGGCACCACAGGCTCATACAGCTCACAGCTTATGGAGGCAGCAACTTAAGATACTGGATTTTCTGATCTCTTGCTCTCTTAGCCAGATTCATCATGAGCATAGCTGAGCTACTTTCACTGCAGCAGCTGAGGAAGAGTGAAGTAAATGTGGAAGGAACCTAAGAAGTTAGGTTCTTCAGGACAGAGATATTTTCTTTAACTTGACTAGATAACCCCTGTGACAGGCTGCTAAGTCAGAGCTCTGCCATTACAGCCTGGCTGAACAGGGCAATTGAGGCCAGCCAAGCAAGCTTATGTGCCTGAGGGGCTAATGGGAACCAGCTGTGGGTCTCATTAGCCAGAGGGCTAGATAAGGCAGCCAGAGAGGCAGTTTTAGGGGGAAGTGGAAGTGCTGTAGAGAGGCTGAGTGGGCCCCCCCGAGCCAGTGAGACTAGCTGAGTTTGCTGCACAAACAAGCAGCTCTGTAACTAGAAGATGGTGGGAGATTGGTATGGACAATAAAGACATGGGTGATTGCACAAGAGAGGGTCTCTGGTTGATCTGTGGCTAAAGAAGGGATCCCACGATGAGGGTCCTGAGCAAGGACTTTGCCGTATCCTGTGAACAATTATTAGGGCCCTTCCAAAATCGTGGTCTGTTTTGCTCTATTTCATGGTCATACGGTTTTAAAAATTGTAAATTTCATTGTCGGCTACTTCAATCTGAAATTTCCTGGTATCATAATTATAGAGGTCCTGACACAAAAGGCAATTGTAGGATGATTGCATGGTTATTATGAGAGGTTGAGCTATTGCTCCCCTTATTTCTGTGCTGCTGCTGGTGTGGCCTTCAGGGTGGGACAGCGGAAAGCTCTGGCTACTGGCTGGGAGCCCAACTCTGAAGGCAGAGCAGAAATAAGAATGGCATGGTATGATATTGTCACCTTTCTGTGCTGCTGCCTTCAGAGCTGGGCTTGCAGTCAGCAGCTGCCACTCTCTAGCTGCCCAGCTCTGATTGCAGCTTCCTGCCAGCAGCAGCACAGAAGTAAGGATAGCCTGGTATGACATTGCCACTCTTACTTCCATACTGCTGCTGACAGGGCACTGTCTTCAGAACTGGGTGCCCAGCCCACAGCACGATTCTCTAGCCACCTTCCTCTGAAGGCAGCACAAAAGTAAAGGTAGCAATATCACAACCTCTCTAAAATAACCCTCTCCTGTAATTCCCTTTTGGGTCAGGCCCCCCATTTTGAGAAATGCTGCTCTCCCCTATTATCCCTGTATAATATAAGGTAAAAGCCTACAAAAGACTAGAATTCATGGGAGGGGGCGGGGAACAGATTTCACAGTCTATGATGCATTTTTCATGACCATGAATTTGGCAGGGCCCTAACAGTTATGGTGTCACAGAAACAATAAGTCATAATAGCAATAAAACAACTCAAGGCTGGCCCTGAATTGCTGTTACTGACTTGCTGTAAAACCCTGGGTAAATCATTTCTGTTTTAAAAATGAGATTATGAATGTGTATATTCATTTGTAAAGCACTTTGAGCTGCATGGATGAAATTTACTAAAGTATTATGCCACTTTAATTTTGAAACCTTATGTAAGTATAGGTGTATACATTTATAATATAGACCCCCTAATTTTATACCCTTAAAAGATGTAAAATCAAGAATGCTTTTCTTCTCAGATATTGCTAAAGAAACATTTACTTCATTTTCCTAAACCTTGTTCACTTGGAAGTGATGATTGATGAACATAGAGAGAACAACATGAAGCAGCACATTGTTTTCTATGTTAAAGCAAATTCTAGTTTCTTTTCTGCCTAGCAGGCACTATTCTGAAACTCAAAGACACCCATCAACCCTAGCAAAACTTAAAGTTCTATTACAGCAAATTATGCCAATTCTACTAAAAAAAAAAAAGAGTGCCTTAAACTATTTTGGGGTAAGTGATTTTTTTAAATTCTATTTGAGGCAATTGTTTTCAAGGTTTGTAGTCCTCATTTCCAGTGTTTTCCCCAATGCCACCCTACAGTGTTGCCTGCGGAGGTTGGCACAAAGTAATAGAAACACACTGAACATATTGATTACCAAGTAAATGGTTACCCTAGCAACTAGAACCCTATGAAAGCTCTTAGAACTTCCTTCCTTTCTCATCTGACTTCTTTTTCCTCCCTCCCCCAATGATTTCAGGAATCAGATGGCAGCTACAAAAGTACCAAATGTACTGCTTTTGAGAAAAGTTGACTTGGGTGTAGATTATCAATTCCATTGGGAATCTTACTACCCAAACTGCTGAAGGGGAATGTGGCATGTTTCTAATTGACGGTCAAATTTTCTAATGCTTTTTATCCATTCCCTATTCATCAGCTCTTAAAATGTGTATTCCAATATGATTTAAGGAAGAGAATAAAAAAGCCAAAATTGGACTCTTTCAACAATGCCAGTGCACATAAGATTAGTGACTGAAAGAAGTTATTTATACCCACAACCAAAAGTGTTCTCAGTTCTTTACAAAACTAAGACATGGTCCCTGTTCTGCAGACTTCACAATCTAATTTTAGCCAGATGTGACATGTGAGAGTAACAAAACCAACTAAAGGAAAAAATGAGGACAAGGACAATAGCAATAAGATCATGGAGTTAATCGGGCTTGTGCCTATAACAGTCTGATTATTCTAAAATAAATATACAAGAGCATGTTTGTGTGTGCTTTAAAATATTTATTATGGATGTTTATAAACAAAGGAAGTTTCTTTTTCCATCTCCTATTTTGGTTTAACTCTAGTGCTGCTTATGTAACATTCAAATAAATCCAATAAACATCTCAGCTTTTGCACATTCGGCCATTTTGATGTTTTGGAAAAAATTCCTTGCACAAGCATTAAGCAGATACTTGCTGGACCATTCATTTGTAAGCAGGTGCTGTACTTAAACTGAGAGAGAGAATTTAAAAAAAAAAGTGATAGTGATTACATTAGGGTTTCTTTTAATAGAACAAGGGAGTCTAAGCTGGGGATTCAGAAAACAGGGCAGCATTGTTCTAGCTTTGACACATTTTCTTTCTTCTGGCAAATTGTAGTGGTTGTTTTTGTCCCCGTTGCACTGGCTTTCCCCAATTCCAAATAAAAATTGTTTTGAAAAGCTATAATTATAGAGGTTACAAATAATATGACTCAACACAGCTGGTCTTGGAACATTTCCAGAACATAATCACCTATCGTGTGCACTAATTCCTGCCATGATTACGGCCCATTATTTCCAACAGGGTCCAATAGCTCTATTGTTAAAAATGTCATCCATTAATAGAGTACGTTTAAACTTGTCTGAGCTCTAGCTTGCAATGTTTCCTATGTCAGTTTGAGTTAAGTGGGTAGGGTATTGCTTTGAATGATAGATTTTTCATTTGTTCCAGACCACTATTGTCAATAGGGAACTGAAGAAAATGTGATTAAACTACATGGAATCACAGATTAGCCATCCCTGAACAGGAATGGCACAAGCAAAACTTTCCAGTAAACATTATCTTAAAAAGAACGGAAGGAGGCTGCAAAGCAGAAAGATATTCACAATAGTTAATTTCTGTAAGTGAAATACTAGGGGTTTTTGGTTTTATCTGAGCTACAAAAGCCATAATTCTACCTCTCTTTTTCTGAAGAGATGGTTGCCTTGTATTTTCCTTTGTATTCACTGGATTGTTTGTCAGTTGTGTGGACAGGTGTACATCTTGTAAAAAAGACCCGCTAATGCCTTTCTAAGATGCAGGGTTTTTTTAAAAAATTCAGAATTGCAAACCCCATTTAATGTGGCACCATTGCTTGCCTCAACAAACTGAAATTAAACTCATTGTCACTTCCCCCAAATAGCTGCTTTCCACTGAGAAATATAAGAATGATAACAAAGACCTCTAAAATGTAACATTTACCTCCTATACTTCTTAATAGAGCCAGGACATTTGCAGAGCAGCCCTCTGAGGTATTTTTGACTACCTGAGTACACCACCATGCCCAGAACCAACCTGAGGATTTTAACATGAGTCATCAGATGAATCTTTAGGAGATACCCCAACATTAATTGATTGTCTGTCAAAGGTGTGTGTGTTTGTAATGGGTTCCCTGGAACTGGGTGCTACCTGGCTGTTACCTAGAACTGGGTCACCACTGAGCCTGCCTGACTCACCAGCCTGGGTTTCCTTTCACACTGTACTGCTATGACAAGTTGCTCCAGGCTTTAGACTGCATTTTCACCAACACATACACAGGTAGGGACACACCCAGCTGCAGAAACACACAGACACTGATCAGCTCTGCACAGGAAGGCTTCAGCTAAGGAACTACCCAACCACTCAAGTGCATACCCCTCTGGAAGATAAACTGCAAATTATATTGTCTTGCACTGCACAGAGACTTGAATAGTATACACTCCTGAAATTCATCTTCCCTTTCCACCTCTCCTCCCCCAGTGTGGGGAGGAATATACACAGTTTTCTGTCCTAGGTTATGATTTCCTTCCCTTCTTCCCACACATACACTGGTTTTAGGCAAAATAAAAACAAGTTTATTAATGACAAAGATATATTCTAATTATAATAAAGGATAGCAAACAAATCAAAGCGGATTACCTAGTGAATAAAACAAAAAATGCAATGTAATTTTAATATTCTAAAGAGATTGGATGTGTGTAGCAAAGTCTCTCCCTAATTGCTGATTTAGGCAGTTTGCTGAGATTCTTGAGGGCATGTCTATAACCCCAGGTATTCCTTTCACAGGATAGAAATCCCTCTAGCCTGGGTCTTGTCCTTCTCCCCAGTTCAGTCCTTGTTATTCAGATATTTTAAAATGTCTCTTTGGGTGGGGAGTCAGAGACAAACTGAAATGACGTTACTCCTATGTTTTAAACAGCTTTTACTTTAGTTCTCATACCTTTCAGAGGAAAAATACTGGTATTCTGTGACGGAGTTCACTACCAAGTGATTTGGTCACATGTCTGTGTAGGGCCATAACCAGCATGAGTCAGAGATTGTTTATAACATCCTCAGGAAGGCTTCCCAGGGGGAGATGAGCATCTTCTAAGACCAGTTGTTATCCCTAATGGTCCTTCCCAGACAACCATCTAGACTTATTGCATTCTATCTAGTAGGCATTCCCCAGGTGTAAACACGTGTGTGACAGATACATAAGTAGTATTCCTAACTTCAGATATCAAAATATGACATGCATACAAATGGGAGAATCATATTTGGTAAATCAAAACCTTTTCAATGATATCTCACCTGACCTATTTTGCATAAAATATATCATAGTTATGCTATACTCATGTTACCCTGGGACGCAGTAACGATTAATTTAGTGTTCTAATTAGGCACGCCCTGACTTTCGGAGATGTTAATTGACCCAAGTCCCAGAAGAAGGGAACGCCCGAAGCTGTATCTCTCACTGGTCATTGGTTTTGAAATAAAACAGTCGGAGTCAAGATATGGGGCCAAACCAAATATTGAATAATTTGAAATGACAACATATAAAATATCAACCTCGAGTATAAGTCCCACTCTAACTCCGAAGAGAAAGAAGACAGTATATCCCCAATACAAAAGGGCTGCTTCTAGACTGGCATGATTTTCCGCAAATGCTTTTAACGGAACAGTTTTTCCGTTA
>CM057846.1:57727968-57746590 GCA_030068395.1 Apalone spinifera | reverse complement strand
TGAATTGAATAGACAGGTCTCGGTGCTCACGACCTCAAATGCGTTGGCTAATATGAAGCCTCGGCAGAGGAATGGTGAGGCAATCCCACGACAGTATTCCAAGGCTCTTTTCAGATCTGGTCTGGTCAGGATCCTCCAGCCTGGCAGGTGCAGTGGTCTGGACTCTGTGTCAAAGAACCTTCCGCTCTCCACTGGTAATCCGATATGGCATTGGATAGGTCCTCAGTAATTAACACTGTGCTGGGCTGTAACCACTAACATGGGACTTCTCCACATGTAGCTTCCCCACAAAGGCAGAACAACTACTATCTACACCCACGATGAACACACTATTCAATCACTCTCAATCACTCACAGAGTAACAGGTTAACATACAACATGCATACCAGGAACCTTCTCACAGAGCACAAGGGACGAACGTGGATCTGGAACCGGGAAGGAGAAGGAACCCGAACTAGATCATGACCGAGGTATATAAAGACTTTAAGGCAGGAAAATGTCATGAGGGCTGAGTGCACCACCTTTTGGGCAGTGTGCAGAGCTTTTAGGGTCATGTGCAGCTCTTTTGCGATGGAGTGCAACCTATTGGTGCTGAGTGCAACCCTGTAAATGGCGGGAAACCTTAGACAAAGAACCCCCCACTCTCCTCCCACCCCCCGTAATATGCTGACAGGATTGTACACCAACATGGCTGACTCACAGACTCCATTTTGAAACCCAAATAAACTCTAGTCCAATTACATACATCTCAATACATTATAGTGGTAACACTCATGTCATAATATTACTATGAAGAATATGGAGTATAATGCCTCAGTGATAATTACAGCCTGCCTCTTCTTGCCCCTTTCCCATCTTGACTGCAGTAGCAGCGTCCTACTGCTGGAGTTGAAGTTTCTGCCTACTTGCGAAGTACAATATTATGGGGTGCAAGAGCTACTAGTCCTCAGCCAGATAAGAATTTTGTGTCTTTCTGGTAAACTTCACTCAGTGGCCGTTGGGGTTGGATGCTCAGCCCCTCTCAAGCTTTTGGGTATTGCTAAACACACTAAGGCTATGTCTACACTGCAGGCTTTTTGCACAAGAACTGTTTTGCGCAAGAGTTCTTGCGCAAAAGGTCTCGGGCAAGAGCGCGTCCACACTGCCATATGCTTTTGCGCAAGAGATGAGCATTTGCTCAAGAGCATCCATGGTAGTGTGGCTGCTCTCTTGTGCAAGAAAGCTCTGATGGCCATTTTAGCCATAGGAGTTTCTTGCACAAGAAACCCCTGTTGCCTGTCCACACTGACTTCTTGCGCAAGAGCTCTCGTGCAAGAGGACTTATTCCTCATGAGGAGAGGAATAACTCTTGTGCAAGAAGCGCTCTGTTCCAATGCTTTACTGTAAATTTACTTGCGCAAGAACACACGTTCAGTGTAGATATGCCACAATTTTTTGTGCAAGAATGGCCATTCTTGCACAAAAAGCCTGCAGTGTAGACGTAGCCTATGAGTTTGCAAGTGTGGAGATTTGAAGGATGGAGAGGTTGCTGGGTTTGATTTACATCTCTAAAGATTGATCAGGGGTTTTGGCCCTCCAACCACAGAAGCTATGTCTAGACTGTAGGCTTCTTTTGGAAGATGCTTTTCTGGAAGAGATCTTTCGGAAACATTTCTTTCGAAAGAGAGCATCCACACAGCAAAAGTGCATCGAAAAAGTGATCTGCTTTTTCGAAAGATACGTCCACATTGATTGGATGCTATCTAACATTTAAGTTGTGATTACTATGGATGGAGTGGCCATCATGGCACCTGTGCTTTTTCCTGGAGGCCTCCTCTTTCGAAAAAAATCCCTCTTCTCCATCCACAAACGCCTTTTTCTGAAAAAGCTCTTTCGGAAAAAGGCTTCTTCCTTATAGAAAGAGGTTTACTGCTGTTGGAAAAACCCCTGAATTCTTTCGACTTTCTGTCAAAAGAACGTGATTGCAGTGTGGACATAAGTGTAGTTTTTCTGGAAAAACAACCATTTTTCTGGAAAAACTCTGCAGCGTAGACATACCCACAGCTGTCTCAAGAGCCAAGAATATATTTCATACACTGACACCTGCAGGATCTCTGTAAAAGGCTGAAATCTTCACACACAGAGCTCATCCCCTGGTAGTTCCTGTCCCTGCCAGTAGCATGATTCCCTCAAGTGCTAAGCTAACATTGCCTTCCCAAAACACTGAGGGTGTGTCTAGACTAAGGGTTTTGTTGACAAAAGTGGACTTTTGTTAACAAAGCTATACCTGCGTCTACACTACCACCGAGTTATGTCGCCATAATGTCGACAGAACTCGGCAGTTTTGTCGACGACGGTAAACCTCATTCTACCAGGAATAATGCCTTTTGTCAACAGAGCTCTGTCAACAGAAGGCGTGATTGCATCTACACCATCCTTTGTGTCTACACTCTCATGTCAACAAAGCGGCTTGCTTTGTTGACAGAAATGGATGCAGTCTAGATGCTCTTTGTCAACAAAAGCCTGTAGTCTAGACGTACCCTGGGGGGTCTTCTACTCAGTAGATGCTATTGGTGCGGGAGTTGAAACTCATGGGAGTTAATGTTGACACAGGCAATGTTCATTCATGCTGGTCTTTGCTTATGCATTTGGAGGAGGACAGTTTGCTAGAGGGACAGCTTTTCCCCCAGCCAGGGAGGAGCTTCTCAGAGAGAGGAGAAAGATGAGTTGATTTTATGACTTCTATTCTCTTCTTTTGAGCAGTGTTGGTGGTGGTTTTAATACTTTTATCCTCTCTGTGGGAACGAATTGTCTTTTATTTATGAAGAACATTAAGGGGATGCCTGTGGGAGGGATAATTATTGCACAACCAATTCTTTGGAGTCCATAAAGGCAATAAAGTCACTGAGCATAAATGTCAGCAACTGAGCTTGCTACTTTGACTATTGGACAATTCTTTAAGAGGAGTCCCTACAAGGAGACAGAGAGGAGGGGGTGTGGGACAGTTGTTAGTACTGATGGCCACAACTCATTGTAGATGTTTATGGGGAGTGGAGGGGCCAAACTGCGTGTAAATGAAAAGGAAGAAAATGATCTAATATGATAAATAAAAAGATATTGTAATGGAATAATCAATAGTATGAGGTTTACAGGGATGCCAAAAAACCAGTAGCAAGCTCAGATAAGATGTTTCATCTTATCAGTAGTGTATGAAACAGCCTTAACCAACAGGGATTATCCCTCCAATGTTACTTAAAATATATTGATACCTATTCTCATACTAGTAATAAAAAACCCAGTCTGATTGTATACATCCATGAATCCTTTTTATCCTTTGGGGCTGCATGTTGTCTTAATATGCTCTGGTGTTTCACGGCGAGTACGTCTAGACTGCAGAGTTTTTCTGGGATACCCTGGAAACGCTCTGCTGCATCCAAGAAACACATCTGTTTTTCCGGAAAAAAAAATTCAGAAAAGCAGATGCATTTTTTGGCATCCCTGTAAACCTCGTACTAGGAGGAAGAAGGGCTGTTCCGAAATAGGGTTTTTTCCTGACATTTGGCCCTGTGTAGATGGGCCAATTGTTGGAAAAGCCTCTTTCAGAAGAAAAGTAGAAAAAGATATGCAAATTGCAATTCGCAATTTGCGTATCTTTTTCCGATAGAACTTTGTAGTCTAGACACAGCCAGCAAATACTTCCTTGAACAACTATAGTTAAAAGCACAACAGACAATTCAGTAGTGTTCTTTTGAAAGGGAGAGGACACCTGAAATATTTCTCTTTGTTTCCTCCTTATTCGGCTCTCAACATTCATTGGAAGATTCACAGAAATCCTCTTCCCTCACTTACAGTTGACCAAAGGAAACAGAATGGTACTAATGAGCACCATTTGTTTGTTTATTAATTAGTCCAGCTAGAAGCTCCTAGCTGTGACAAGCTGTGTCCTTTTTTAAAAAAAAATAAAATATTTAACAAGGAAACCAGAAGTCAGATTGTAGCATGAAGGACTATTGTTTGGAATTCAATAACACTCTCTTACAGTTATCAAAATACCTGGCCATAAGCTAGAGATGTTCTCAAACATTTAGGGAATGGAAGAATTTTTCACTCAGTTTCATCCAAAGCCAGTACGAGTCAGTTGCCTAAGCAATGTTGTGGGTGGTGTTTTGTCTTTCAGAAAACTCTTTGTAATGTATCAGAAGCTCCTTTTTAGGCTTGGGTATCTGTACCAATGATAGAAGAAGCATATGTGTAGTACAGAGACTCACGATTACTAAATAGATTTAAACTCACAGCACGAGTGGTAGACATTCCCTAAAAATGAGGAGGCCACAGGGATCCAAACCATGCCCCAGCCCTCCAGCATTGCCATTTTCTCCTTGTTCCCCCTCCCTCATGTCAAGCCTTCCTCTGGGGCTCTGACCCTGTGCCACTTCTTCCCCCCCAAGAACCTCACTTTCTGCTCACATCTCCAGTTCCTCATCGCTCACCCTTGCAACCAGTAAATGTGATGGGGACATTGGCCCCCGGGCCACCCTCTTCCAACACCATTGGCTGAGACAGAATTGATATGTAATGCAGACACTGAACTCGGACTGCCTGGTTTTCTGTTGCTCTGAATTTTGTGAAGTCATTTACACTAACACAAAATGGGTGCAAAATGGGACCGGTAGTCCCATTTGTGTAAATAACTTCATGAAGCACACCACAATGGAAGGTCAGGCATGCCCTGTGTTTTTAAACATCTTTGAAGCTTTAACAGTGAGCCATAACCCTTCCTGTACCTTGGCATAAGAAAACAGGCTAAGGATGAAATGTCAGCTTCTACTTTACATTTTTTTACTTTCCCTGCTATTTTCCCCTGAGGAAAGCAGTGAAAGTCCCCCATGTGATTCCCTCACCCGCTTAAGGCCAGGCATCACAGGAACCTTTCCCTTTGAATGGAGAAATGGGCCTCCCTTTGAAATAATTTCAATCAGTTCCAATTTCTCTCACACCAGCCAGATAAATCACAGCAGAGGGATGCAAGCCTCCCACTCTCCCCAGGGGCAAAGTGCCCTCCCTCCCCAAAACACTGGCTCCCCAGCACACTTCCTCCCCAGTACCTCAGGCAAGAAAAGACTCCACCTGAGATCTGTAAGCAGGGGTCTCATCTGGCAGTATGATGCATTGACCGGAAAAGGGCAGCTACCTTTACCTCTGCTTTTTGGCTATGATCTTTAACAGAATGCACCATTTTAAGAAACTATTTCTTCCCCGTGATCATGATCCCTCCACTCAGTTAATACATTATTGAGTCTGGACTCTACCTGCTGCTTCAGAAGAAGTACAATTTGTCATAACAGCAAAGCTAGCATGTGTGAACGTAAGCCCCAAATCATTAATCTTGGCCCTCAGGACTAACGGGTGACCATTAATCTTTATGAATGTGCTATAGAGAAAGTAAATCTTTCTCTTTTCTCTCTTTTCCAGTGAGTTTAGACTTGTGATTTCCTTATTCCTGACCATGAGAGTGCATCTGGCCAGTCACAATTTATATCGGTGTTTTGGTTCAGTTTAGGAGCATTCTTTATTATGGAGTAATCCGAGGCCCTTATACAATGAAGGCACTTGTGAGTAAGGTTATGAATTTGAATAGTCTTGTTGAATTTTACACAGCACAGTCTGTGCCTCAGTTAACAAAAGAACTTAAAATTAGTGATGGCACTTTCGCTTCAGATTTGGTGACCGAGATATAAATTGTCAGGTTTATTCAGGGTTTAATAGAATCCAGATGCACATGCCCAGTGATTGCAAATGTTATCTGAATTAGAGGAAGCTGTTGTCTGTCTGCTACAAGAATCTAGTAGATAACATAAAAAACTCCTGAAAATTAGACTTGGAGGGGGAGTGTGGGACTGGATATCATTAGAACTGAGGACAAAAAAACTGGCTCCATGAAAGAGAATGGCAATGCTCCCATTGACTTCCAGGGTGTCAAGATTTTGCCCAAGTATTTTTGTAAAGAGGGTTTCTTTTGCTGAAAGAACCCTTTATTTACCAAAACCTCTCTGTGAGAGCTAATTTATAATCCGGTCAGGAGGTGTGGATGGATATGTACCTCCATGTGTCAGTCACAACACATTTTCTACCAGCCTATCATCTAGTCTGCTCTCCAGCACAGAATGGAAATTGGCAGAGCTGCTAATTACTGTACACTAAAGAAAAATCTGCTATTTTGATTAATGCCTGTTTTCAAAATGTTACTGTTATTTCAGCTGTAATTTGGGGGGGAAAAGTTTGCTCAGGACAACTGTGCTAGGTCTCTGGCTTTTCTTTGCCATTGTACAAACAATGGCGCATTCCACATTCTCAGAATTAATAGCCAGGCTTTCAAAGTTACAGTTAGCACATGCAATTGGGCATGGACATACATGTGCATCTAACTTATAAATGCAACTAGCAGATGTGAGAGCACAAAGCATGTGGGCACATATGGCTCGTTAGGTGTCTAAATGGATGGGAGTGGACAAGTATCTGATTTATGCATGCAAATGCGACATATGTTTATAGTTTTTTAGTTATTTTCCTAAAAGGATTGATTCACATTGGTTGGTAATCATTAAAAATATGTTCTTTTGCAACTAAACACAGGCTTTGCACTAAATTTGGTAACCCAGAGGATACATGATATCAATACCTATTCATATAAGCAATTACATATCTTATTTTTATCCAGATTCTTAATTTTTCCATTTTTCATTTTATAAAATAATATATTTATTTATTTATTTATTAGATTATTTTTACTTATGATTTGTGTCAAGCTATATTTAGACTGGAAAATCAATTTCAATTAAAAATGAACAGTTTTTATTTTTACTAAATAAAACTATCTTAAAAGTGCTAGATACATAAGAAAAAAAATTTTAAACACATATTTTTCATTTAAAACATTAAAGAAGTATTATGGGTAATTAGTGAATTGACCTGATTGTTTCTGATCACTATGACCTTGTAATTACTGTATTAGAAATATTAGATCTTAACCTTTCACACCCAGTTTTTATTCATAGATTAGAAGAGGAATCCCTGAACTCAACTAGATATGAAGAAAATATTCTCCTTGCCTTTGCATCAGAGGTTACTTATTAATGTCAAAAGGTAGTTTAGAAGTTCTACACTGATTCTGGCAGTTTAAATACTTTCTTTAAAACTTGGCTAACCTGTGCTCTTAATATTATTTATTTTTATTTTATTTAAATGCTTTTAACTGATTATAAGATTAGGCCACAACATAAGTTGTCAATTTGAAATTTATTTTGAAATAGCTTATTTCAAAACAAACAAAAATATTCAATATAAATGTTTAAAAATCTAATTTAATTTTTTGTGTGTCAATTTTTCTCCACCCTGTTGAACATGTATCTGCAAATGCTGAACTTTGAACAACCAGCCTGGTGCACTTTGTATAGTTATGATGGGAACTCTTAAATTATTTTCCCATTTTAAGACGTGATCTAAATCAGTGTTCCCTCTAATCTTTTCCATCCCTGTGCCATATTATTTGTCATGTGCAATGAGGCATGGCGCACCACCAACAGAAACACAGAACCTAGCTGTGGAGGCTCTGCTAATCATCTGGACAGCATTTGAATTTCTCTAGTCTCATAAGCACACAGCTTACAGTGAATACTGGTCTAGGCTGCAAAGTTAAGTCAACATAAGCTGCCTTTAGTTAACCTAGTTGTGCATGTGTCTACACTTACATTTGTCTCTCACTGATGTAAGTGCCCTGTTACAGGGATGCAGGATCCCTACTTCTCTGATACCATGGTTGATGTACTGCAGCTGACACAGAATGAGTGTAGACATCACATTAGCCCTAATAGTCCCCCAGCAGCTGTCCCACAATACACAACACTGATCACTTTGATCACAACTATGGACTCCACTGGCAAAGGGCCATGGAAACCAGAAAGGCTCTTTAAACCTCTGCAACATTTTGAAATGCTTTTTCCTGATCGTCCAGCTTGGCAAGTAAACTTAGCAGTTCTCCATTGTTGTGTTACAGACCACTTGGCCATGCCAGCGACATACTCCAGATGCTTTCTGCTCAGAATAGACAGGAAATATTGGGCCTCTGGGGAGAAGAGCCTTCAAGCACAACTACAGACCAGCCATGGAAATGTGGACATCCACAAGCAGATTGCATGGGGGATGCAGGAGAAAAAGCATGTCAGGGTCTAGTAGCAGGGCCATATGAAAACAAAGGAAGTGCGTCAGGCATATCAGATGGTCAGGAGGCCAACAGCTGAGTCATAGACCTGCTGCTTTTACAGGTATGCATGCTGTACGTACCAGAGACCTCATCACCAACCCACCCACTAACCCCTGCCCGAATAGAAAGGATGATGATGATGAGAATGAGAGTCATGTGGCTCGGGAGTCCAGCTACTCTATAAGCCAGGACCTGTTTGAGACTCCATTGCAGCCCACTCACTACCAGCAGTCAAGCAACCTAATGCTGGGGAAGGAACCTGGGATAAGAGTGTAAATGATACGCTGATGTCGCCCCTAGCCTAAAAGGACACACATATTGACTTTTCATTAGCATGCTAGAAGAAGAAGTGGTGCAACAAACAGAGGTAGCATGGTTACTTGCTTTTTGTTCCTCCGAAGAGGTAAGCAGGATCCTGGGGGGGAGGGGAGAAGGAGTGTGGGACAGTTTGTTTAAATATACAAAGATGCCCCTTGACTCCTCTTGAGAGATCTCAGTGCAGATTTCAGGGAGGTGTTTTGTAGTCCTCTCCTGGAAGTTTTTAGGGATGGCAGCCTTACTCCTTCCACCTTGGTAGGACAGATTTCCATGCCAAGCAGCAGTAACTTCATCAGGCACCATTGCCATAAATAGGCTAGCCACATATTGTCTGGCAAGCTTCGGGGCGCCAACAGCAGCAGCTGTGCTCACTGCCTCTGTTGCCCTGGGGCATGAGATATCAGTTAAAACCCCCATTCCCTGTGAAAAATGATGCCAGTATTCAGGCTCATTGCCTTATATCCATAGTTTCATGAGGCCCAGTAGTTCCCTCCTCATTTCCCTCACCTCTTGTGGGCCTTGCTCACCATGGCTGGTGCTCTGAGTGGTACCATGCACAAGTATTCCCCAGCAGAAATATCAATAAGCACATCTTCCTTAAACCTCTAGAGGAGCAAGGGAAGGGAGTTCCAAATCTCAACTTTAACTTTCCATAGTGACTATATTGATCATGGCCCCACTGTGTTAGATCTGCAGCTGCTACACTGTGGTTTTGAGGGGGGGAGGTTCTCCTCATACCTGTGGAACATTTGAACCACATAAGGAGGAAACAGTTGGACAGTGAGGCTACATCTAGACTACAAGCCTCTTTCGAAAGAGAGCGTCTAGACTGCAACCACTTCTTTCGAAAAAGCGGCTCGAAAGGCAGTCTGGATGCTCTCTTTCTAAAAAGCCCTGTTTGCATTCAAGAATGCCTTTTTTCAAAAGAGCACTTTCAAAAAAAGGTGTTCTTCCTAGAAAAATGAGGTTTACCACAGTCAAAAAAACCCGCCGTGTTCTTTCGATTTAATTTCAAAAGAACTCAGCGGCAGTTTAGACGCAGGGGAAGTTTTTTCGAAAAAAGGTCACTTTTAAAAAAAAAAACCCTATAGTCTAGACACACCCTGAGAAGCTGACCCCCTGTTCTTAGTCACCCCGTGCAACATGTTTCTGCCACATCATGAATTGCCAGAAGTTCCCAAAAACCAGTGTTCTGGACAGTGGAAAGTTGCACGCTGCTACCTGCCAGTGGTGGCCAGTACTATGTACTGACACGCTCACTCCTGGGGAGTATGCACAGCTCCAACACAAAGAGACAAGTATGCACGTACACAAGCAATATACTAACTGCAGAAGCTTTATTCTAATGTAACCAGAGTTGACGAAAGTTTTTCATGTAGACTTGGCTTCATCTTGAACTTCAAAATATTGAGCTTGGTTCTCCTCTCAGTTACACCAGAGTAAGTCAGACATAACACTGTTGAAGTCACAATTAGATCCTCATTTACATCAGTAAAAATGAAAGAAGAATCAGGCCCTTTGTTCTTTTGGTTTTTTTTAAAATATGTCTGTAGATCTTTCTTCCTGAATACCAGTTGCTTTACATAGGGCTTGTAAATACAGCAACCTGTTGTATGTGTATTCCATGTATTAGCCATGAACATGTGCAGAATCAATTTATAGGGATTGATCTGCAAATTGGAAACTTGAAGACTTGTATTTTGAGTAAGTGCTTCCCAACGAAAATGTTGTGCTTCAAACTAATGAAAAACCATTATAGATTGAAGTCACACAAAAAATGCGTGTTTACATGAAGTATGGTCAGTAAACAAGATATTCCTGCTCAGCAACTGTGTTGTCTAGTTTCATTTGAATGTTATTTGAAAATAAAGAGAGCCACCAAAGTACAATAGCTCAGCTTCCAGGTGTTACATGGTATCAAAGCTGGAAACATGCTTCCTTTATTTTTATACAAATAGAATTGTTCAGCTTTAGACCACATATATTTATCTCACACAGTATTGCTTTACAGATAGTGGTTGCGTACTGATTGTTAAGCCATGTTTAACTTTCCAAAAGATTTTTTTTGCTTTGAAAAGATCTTTAAAACTGAGTCTGAATTAATGTAGTCCTCAGCTGTGATTTTAGTGACACTTTCGTATCAAGGCCTGATTTTCTTAACTGCCTGCGTATCAATGAATCGGAGCACAGAAATATACTACACTACAAAAATAATCTCTTGACTTAAAATGAAAGCACAACTGAATAAAGGCATAAAGTGAAATGACAGTGCATCCCATCCAATTTACCTCCTTTGAGTTCTACCGCATGTTAAATAGTGGCTTTTCCCTTAATCTTTGAACCTAAGAATCAAGGCTATTTACTGTCATCCGTAGAACTTCAAACATGCTTTAATCAACTCCAGTGTTCATCCCTGCACAGACTCTGCTTGTATACGCAACTCTGAATGCCAGAAAGCTCTGGTTTATAATTCCTTGAGGGCCAACCCCGATGAAAATGTATTCTACCACTTTGGGTGCAGCAAGTCTTCTCAGATCAGTGGCGTAGCCATGGGTGGGCCACAGCCCACTTACTTAGGATCCAGCCCACCTACCTGCTGTCCTCTCTCTGTTCTCACCTGGGGTAAGCCCTGGCACCCCAGCTGCCCTCCCCTCCCCCTACCCCCCATCAGCAGCTGTGGCAGCCAGAGCAGGAAAAGCTCCAGCACCCCAACCCCACTCCACGCTGTCAGGAGCCGCAGGCTGCTGGAGCTGGGCAAGCCCTGGTGGCCTACCCCCAATCTCCCCACCAGCAAGCCCCCATGGCCTGACCCCATGTTCCCCACTAGCAGGAGCAGGGGTGGGTGCAGCAGGACAAGCCCCACATCCAGACCCCACACTCCCTGGCAGCAGTGCTGGGGTCACTCTAAACCCGATCCAGGACCCCCCTCCCAGGCAGGAATGTCAGCGGGGCAAGCACTCAACCTGCTCCAAGAGGCTCATTCTATCTCACTCTCTCTAAGGCTGTTGGTGGGAAGCGACCCAATCTCTCCTGGCTCCACCCCCACCTCTGCATCATTGGCTACCCATCTGATGTCAGGACCAATCCAAGTGTCCCTTTCTGGCTACACCACTGCCTCAGCTCCAGTCAATTCTGGGGGTAGCCAGGAGCCAACACAGCCCCAAAGCATTAAGCCAGTCTCAGGGTCCCTCTAATGTATGTGGAGTGGTGGTCATAGATTTGTAGAAATGTAGAGCTGGAAAAGACTTCAAGAGGCAGAATTAAGTGTACATAGGCCTCCCTTAGTGATGTCTGCGCTGTAACCTGTAGCCCTTTGAGCCTGGCAGGATGGGTTTAACAGCAATGCCACGCTGCACCCTCATGTGCCTTTGGACTCAGTGGGCTGGATTTAACAGCACTTTAAGCTGCCATCTTCATGTGCCCCCAGGTTCAGCACCTCCCTATCCGAACTTTCACACCAGAATCATTTGCTGGTAAACCGCACAATGAGCAAACCCCACAGGATTTTGGGCACTACAGGGATCTTTAGCTTGGGTAAAAGAAGTGTTGTTGCAGAGCAAATGGGGAAGCCAAAACAACACCCCTTGAGGAAGAGTGAACAAAAGAGAAAGAAAAAGAGAGAGAAGCAACCAGCTTAACAATGAAAGTTATTTATTTCTGAGTAGTGAATATATATATATATAGGGAGTCAATTGTTAGGGCTAGCAAACCATATAACTGTTTACATAGGGCAGAATCGGGAGGCTATGCTTAGAGAGAGGTAGTTGGGAGGTCGGGGGAGAGGGAGAGAGAGAGAAAGAGACCTCACCACTCCATGGAGCTTGTACTGATCAGGGTTCCCAGATGGTGATGAGAGCTGGGGGTTGAGGGCAGGAGACAAGAAGAGCAGAGCCCTCAGCACGATCAGACAGAGATGAAGAAATCTCAATGGAACTGATGCAGTTTAAATCCAGGTATCAGAACAGTTTTTCTTGGGTAAGGGAAGGAGTTTTTATAGGGATAGGACAATAGTTCGAAGAGAACACTGGATTTGCTTACAGGTAAACAGAGGTGAGACAATAGAGACTGATCACACCTGGTTATGGGCGATCTTCCTTGAGCAGCTCACAATGCAACTAGGCAGTTTCAGTATTTTGGATGTCAATAGGATCCATTACTAGAATTGGTCTGATAATGACTAATTTGGGTGTGAGCAGGCCTGGGTTCATTAACATCTGGAGCTGAGATGTTCCCATCAGGCAGTGCTTCTCTTCTTTCAGTATCCCGTAGTTCAGTGCAGTTCCTGCTTTGGGAGAGCTGTTCTCCATTCTGTATGCTAATGGAGATGTGTCTCTGTTCTATCTTAATGCAGATGAGGCTGGAGTGTTTCCTTAATTCTATCACCCTTGTCTGGAGGAGTTTAGGTTTGTCTTCCCCAGGCTTTTCATTCCTTTGTCTTTGTTTCAAGCAGAGGCTGGGGGGAAGGAGATGGTTTTCCATGAGTGTCACTCCCTGGCTCCCCAAGAGCACCGGGCTGGTAGGTAACAACTGGGTGTGGTTCACTGTCCCGTCTAGTGGCACTGAGACCACTTACAGAGACAGCAATGAGTCTCCTTTACAGCCTTAGCTAATAGGTAGCTTGCTTTAGCTCATGTGGTCGAGGCCCATGCTCTAAGATCCAAAGGTCCCATATTCAATTCTGCCTCTTGGTGTTATGCCAGCTGTGAATTCCCTGAGGAATGCTGCAAAAGGGACATTGTAAGCACTGAGATTATGGCCCCAACACTCTAGTTTTTAATCACTATCACAGTTTAATTCAGCAAAGGCCATATGTTTTCTGGTGGGTCTTTTTATATAGTGGATAGACCCCTTGTAATTGTAACATAGCAATGCAGAAGGTGCAAAGTGTGGGGTAGGCCAGGGGTGTGAGGCTGTGGAAGGGAGCTCAAGGCAAAGGGAGGAACTCAGTGGGGCTTGGTAGAAATGGATGGAGAGCCAATGGGAACCAGGATGATGGGAGAATGAGTGGGGAGGCAGCGGAGGTTAGGGGTACCAAAATACACGTTCACAACTTTGGGGGTCACCAAATGAAATTAACAGGTAGCAGGTTTAAAAAAACCAAAAAAAGTTTTTCTTCACGCAACACACAATCAACCTGTGGAACTCCCGGCCAGAGGATGTTGTGAAGACCAGCACTTTAACAGGGTTCAAAAAAGAACTAGATCAATTCTTGGAGGTTAGGTCTATTAATGGCTATTAGCTAGAATGGGTAGGAATGGTGTCCCTAGCCCCTGTTTGTCAGAGGCTGGAAATGGATGACAGGCGAGGGTTCACTTGATGATTACCTGTTCTGTTCACTCCCTCTGGGACACCTGGTATTGGCCACTGTCAGCAGACAAGATAATGAGCTAGATCGACCTTTGGTGTGACCCAATATGGCTGTTCTTATATTTACCCATGGTGCCATTTTCCCGAAGGCAGGCCCTGTGTGTAACACTAAGCAGGATGGATTTGGGAGATTGCTGATTAGCTGGGTTTAGCTTTTAAGAGTGAAAACATATATGTCCATGGCAGGCAAGTTGTAGAGGTAGCAGGACCATGAGTCGGATCTCTTTTGCCATAAGAGATAACAGTGTTAGCAGGGCCCTGTGACCACAGGTGCTGGAACTAGGACTGTAGGGGGTGCTGCAGCACCCCAGGGCTGGAAGTGGTTTCCATCATATAAAGTGTTTACAGTTCGGTTTAATGGCTCTCAGGCCTTCCCCCCCTCTCTCTCCCCCCATACAAATTGTTCCAGCACCCCTGCCTATGACAGGCCCTTGACTATTGAACTCACTCCCCTACTTTGGGCCAATATGGCCGACATATTTGGACCTTCAAAGGGTCTTCCAAGATTTTTCTTTTATAGTCACTTTTTGGAAAAGGAGATATCGCTGGAGGATCCAATACTGAAGGAAGGTGAGGAACTTTCTTTATTTCTGCTTTGCTGTGCTGCATAATACATTACTGTTGGGTACTGTGAGTGATGGTGATTTTGCTTTTATATCTGATTATGCATTGAGGAAAGAGTTTACAGAAAACTCAACAGTTGCCTAACTCTGCTCCTATGGAAGGTTTTGTCTAGTTGCTTGACACTTTAAAAGAAGATAATTTAATTATCTCTTCATAAACATCCAAACAAATAAATACAAATTAAATCAATATCAGTGCTCTGCTGAACTATGTGATCTTTCAGTGTCAACAGATCTACAAGGAACACTTGAAAAAGGCTCCAGGCAAATAATTTAACACACTGTCCCATCAAGGGCAAGCTGATCTTCTTGGTGATAAGAATATATCTGGGAAAAGGAAACAGATGAGTCAGTGATGTGAAACCCATGCACCTTGATTTGTTGCGTGGTCAATTGCAGGGCAAATCAGGTGTGTTTAGGTATAGTAACAAAAATTCCAGTGATGTTAACTGTCCTACTGGAAACACAGATTTCTGGAAATTATGAATCCTGATGTGAAAATCAATTCAGGTTCTCAAGACTCTATGAAAAATAGCAGTGCTGGCAAAGCCTGTTAAGTAAATGCCATTATGCCATTTTCCTTCAAACGTTTAGAGTTGCCTTCATTTATTACTATGCTTAAAAATTACTTCGTGTTGTCATAAATGTCAGCCATTTTAAATGTATCACTTGGCATTTTTTAAAGTGTTTCTTTTTCCTCTGAATATGCTAAAAATTCCTGCCGGTAATGGACACAGGACATACAGGAAAAGTAGCATTGTGGAGTAAGAATGTTAAGTATCGACTAACTGACTAATTGAATAGTTGATGCATTTTTGCATTGACTATTTGATTAGTCGATAAGGCGGCTCCGCCTTTGAAGTGTAGCAATAGCTTTGTAGGGCTGTTGCTACACATCAAAGGCGAAAGCACCACGTGGAGCCCAGGGTCTGTACTGTGCTGCTGCTTTGAAACACCATGAGGAGCCTGACACCAAGCTCCTTGCAGTGTTTCAAAGTGGCAGTGCCACACAGAGCCTGGGATCAGCTGGGAATTCCTCAGCTGATCCTAGGCTCCACACACCGTGTGCAGCCTGAGGACACCCCAGCTGGCCGTGGGCTGCACTCAGCGTTTCAAAGCAGCAGCACCGCATATAGCCTGGGGTCTGGCCCCAGGCTTTAAAGGACGGTGTCCCTTTGAAGTACCCCCTCCACTTCCCGCCCCCTGCTACCTCTTTCTGATAGAGGCAGCAAGGGGGGGAGGGAAGCGACTAGTCGACTATCCTGTCGACTGTTCAATAAGCATCTGCTTATCAGATAGTCAACTATTCAACTAGTCCTTCACTTCCCTATTGTGGAGGTGAGGATGGATCACCTCTGCAAGTTCTCTAATGTCAAAATAAACATTTCCTTCTGGGCATGGTAGCAGGTATGGCCTCCCTGAGCACTCTGAGCTGTATTCAAGGCGAAGGTTAAGTATTAGCCAAGGTGAGTGTGATCAGACAGGCTCTTTGTTTCACACCGGGGACAGAAAGCCCCAAGATTCTGGACACTGTGATGGTATGATGGTGAAGAAGCAGGAAACACAAGGAGCTGCAGCCGATTAGCTTTACAGAAAACCAACCAGCAGCATATAAAAGGAGGAGGATCTCAGGGCTGTCTATTGAGAGAGACTGGAGAGCCAAAAATGTGCCAGTTTCTTGCAGATCCTTCCATTGTAAATGTGATTTTTTTCCTGCTTAAATCTGAGACAAGGGAATTTAGAATGTCTGCTTCCTTTATCTTTGGAAAAGGGCACTTTAACGGAGCAGTGGGGCAGGATAAGCCCTATACCAATGTCTTTCTGATTTCCTTTAATTCTCTACCTGGGATGGTTTTGTGGCTGGGGAGTTGGGTTCTTTGTTTGTCTTGGATCACTATTAGTCACCTGTATTTCAAAATAAATTAATAAAAAGACAACTAATGACATACCTATCAGAGTCTTCTTGACTTCACTGAGGTTTTATATGGCTGCAGGGAATCAGTGCTAGTGGATCAAATTCAGGATCAAGTTCTTACACTGAACTTTTGGGTGTGGGGTTGTGGAAGAACTAATGTTACATTCTGTTTCAGGCAAGTGCTTGCTGACCCTATTTCCTTTGGAGTCCTTCGTTCATTTTAGCTGCAGAGCATAAGTGAAATTAACACGGTAGTTTAAAACTAGTCCCCAGCTAGTATTTAAGAACAGTAAAAACAAACAAACAAACCTAGAGAGCTTTTTGATATGGAAAACATGAAGACTAGAGTAGGAGGGAGAGGTCAGACTGAGGTGCATTCGTGGGAGCCATGTGGGAAATTTGCAGAGCACCTGTTGGCAATAACTAAGCATCAGGTTGACTTCTGTTCTATGAGGAACTGAATCCACTTGAATATTTGAATAGAAACACAATCTAGAATTGAACAAACATTTTAGGTTTCCAAAAGTGTGAAAACATGACATAAGTGAGAGATATTTGTAAAAACACTGTCCTGCGATTACAGCTCTTGTGTACTTTGTCAACAGAATGTTTATTTCCTCCTTATGCAATTGGACAGGGTAATATTTTCTCTACTGAATCAAGCTGTTCTTTGCAGATATTTCAAAAAACAGTAATTCCTCTTTTCCTGGTTGTTATCATTGCAGTGTCTCAGGTCATAAGAAGGGGTTAGCAAATTATTTTAAGATGGATGAGTAATTGTGAATAAATTCACCTGCTGGGAGAGCTAATTAAATGAACTGGCTGGTACCTTTCCCAAGAAACTAACCTTGTCATCACCTCCACAGGGCACCAGCTGGTTGGCTCAGTCCCAGAATTTTCACATCTGTCCAGATGGCATGGAGTAGGTACAGATATCATCGAATGTGTAGAAATTATTTATGAGAACCTCCATGAAATGAATGTCATGAAACATTCCTAAAATGCCTTTAATGGTTTTATTAACACTATCTGCATGCCCAACTTGCAAAGCATAAACAGAACAGCAGGTACATTTTGCCTTCTAAGAATTCTAAGCTCATGTTCTCTTCTGCCCAGAAGGGGGTGCAGAGCAAGCCCTCCCCCAACTTGCCAAGGGCTATTGAGAGAGGCTGTTGGCTCCCCTGTGCACAATAGGTCTCATGTGTTAATCTTTTCATTTGTATGCCCAAGGGATAGTGTCAAGAAATGTACTTGCATAAGCTGTGACTGCGGAGTTGTTTTAATGTTAAAGATGGTAGGTACTCAGGATCTCAGTTTTAGATTTCATCTTAAAGCCAGCACCATCAACAGCCCAATACCTCCACACCATGTGTGTTGTTCAGTACACTAGCACCTACTCAAATCTTTCTTTAGAGATTAATAACCCACATACCTACTTAGCCTGATCTTGCTAGACTTTTTTTGTGTGTGATTTTGTTAAATCTTGTATCTTGAGCAGGCCTGCTCCAGGCAGCATTATAACTTCAATTAATGTAATAAGATGTCCTGATACTTATGCACTATCTATTTCCACTAGGGCAATTGAAATCTTGATGAAAACCCCAGTAATTGCTAATAAGAATGTTTTAATTTAAATGACATATAATATAAAGTACTTTACTATAGCTCATTGGAGTGTCCCTCCCTTTTATCTTCTGATTTCTATCTTTCCTAGTGTGTATCCCGAAGTTTTGCATTAAAGTGAAACTATTTGTTCCTCTTGTGCAAGTGAGCCTTCTGATGCATATCTGATAAAGCCATCAAAATCCCTGTTATTAAGTGCTGGCGTAGCCCGGAGGAATATTTGATTAGAGTATTTTCCTAGTCACACTGACAAGCTAAGAGATATTATCTGCCTCAGGAGGCTAACTGCAGGACTTGAGGGATTAAAAGGTTTATTGTTATTACATACATAATCTTCTGATTGAAAATATCACTAGGGATTTAGGAGACTCCATGGATATATGAAATGAGGCGGCATAAAAGCAAAGTACTTTGTTTTACCAATAGTAATACAATTACTGGATCTAGCTAAACCTAAACTTAAAAAATAAAGCAGGGTATATTCTAAACACAGGGGCTACGTCTAGACTGGCATGATTTTCCGCAAATGCTTTTAAC
>CM057846.1:57705639-57727868 GCA_030068395.1 Apalone spinifera | reverse complement strand
CAAATCCAAGCGGCCAGTGTAGGCAGCTGGCAAGTTTTTCCGCAAAAGCAGCTGCTTCTGCGCAAAATCTTGCCAGTCTAGACGCAGCCAGGGTGCTTACATTCTGTCTTACAATGGATGTTCCTCTGTTTACACTTTGGAAAAGAAGTTGAGTTTCAGTAATGAGGCATTTATTTAGACCACAATACAGAAAGCTCCATACTGTTAGGCTGTGGAAAGATCATAACCTTTCCTTTCAGTCTTGAGCTAAATGCAGCATGGCCTTAGAGAAGCAGTTACTCATATTCAAGTTGCAGAAGCCTTCTATAGCTCACTAAATCCAACTGCAGCCAATGAGGCTACAGTTCATGTTATTCAACATGTTTACTGTTTTCCTGGCCTTGACATCCTGTGAGAACACTGACCTGCCTGAAATATCCCACATCAAGAAAGACAAATACCAAATCTGCAAAACCAGCTCCATGTGAAGCAAGATGAAACTGCTGTTTCATTGAGTTAAACTGTAGATCTACTTGCTGTTAGACTTTTAAATGTCTACTAATTTTTCTTTCCAAAAAAAGAAGAAAACATTACATTTTGTAGGGCCACTATGAACAATTGTGGTGAAATGCACATGAATAAAAAACTGTGGGAAAGCATTATTAAAACAGGGCTGATTCTCCACTCCTTTATTTAGATTTTCAAGCCCAAAACATTCATATGACATGCTGAACAATGTGTTGCTTTAAGGAAATGCCACTTATCTCAGAGGTGGTAGCACAGTTGTTATGGAAACTGTTTTCTTCCCTCTTCTATTCAATATGGTAAAAAGGTACACCAAAAATACCTCAATTTATATCAAACCTGACATGTGGCTGTGATTGTATGGATGCTCAGATTTGAAACTTTTTTTATTTTCACTTTTGATTCTGGAAATTGAGATTATGGCAGGATTATTAATGCAAACAAGGACAAAAATATGGGAAAATAGTGTTTTACTCTATGCAGTATGTAATTGACACTCACTCTCTTCATATGCTGTATCAAGAGCCTCAAAACCAGAAATCTTTTCTATATTATGCATGCAGAGTGGGTAATGGCAGTGTAAGCTTCTCTGATGGCATCATCAATTCTAGGGGCAATACACAGGCATATTTCACTCTCCCTATATAAAAATTGTATAGCCTTTTTTATGAAGGCCATATGTACAAATTGTGGTGATGGGTTTATTTTGTGATATGGACTAAGACGTAGATTAAGACCATCAATTATTTTCCCAAATATTAGTTCTTGGAACAGTCAATATATCCCATTAGCCATTTCTGTAACTCCTATACGTCAAGCTTGATAAGAAACGTACCATCGGTGTGAAAATCTCCATAAGGTATGTGTCTGGGCCCTATCACCATAGTGCTTCACAATCTTTAAATGATTTATAGCCCCATCCTTTTTGTAGCAAGTATTATCCACATTTTACAGCTGGGGAACTGAGGCACAGTGTAGAATGACTTCCCCCAAACCACACAGGGAGCCTTTACTAGAGCGAGGGACAGACGGGGCGGCCCGTGAGCCTAGGCAAACTAGGCAGTTGCCTAGAGCGCCGCTGGCCGGGACGCCCCATGATGACGTCACGGCCATTGACGGCTGTGCAGGCGGGGGCGCGGATTGCGTGGCCCGCCTCGGGTGCCAGCTGCCGCAGCCAGCCTCAGGCCACTCCTGGGGACAGACAGTGTGCAGAAAGGTAACATTTCTTGTGCAAAACCATTAAAGAATGCTATGAAGAACTGTCCCATTTCAATTTCCATAAGAATTTCCTTAGAAATAGTCTTATCACTACACCAACCTCCCATACAACAGAAACAACGTCATGGTGATTGAAATAACAGTAACAATTGCTAAGATGTTAGAATTACGTCATCAGTGTGACTTTTTAAATGTTAATTTATCATACCTCTGCGGATTTACTTTTATTAAATTCTCATGTGCTTTAACACAAACTTTCTAATCTTGGTGCAGACAGTCTTTGGTACATTCTATTACCATCAGTAAAATTTCATGTTATAGCAAAGGGAAATCCATTTGGTTTATCTCCCGTTATATCTCCCGCTGGTTTGTTTATAATAGGAATATAGTCAGCTTTTAAAAAAAATTAGCTTTGCTTTAAAAAGTCAATACAGAATGTCTTTAAGATAAGACTCACTATGCCAGACAACTTTCTACATGGACCATTTCGAAGAGTGTTTTTGACCAAACTACTACCATCTATCTGAACCAAATGAAAGAGGCCCTTCCAACACTGCATGTGCAGCTCTGTCCCGGAGCCTTGACTTTACAAAATTATCAAGGGAAGGCCTAGCAATTGCCCAATAATAGTGCCATTTAAATCAATATCTAGGGCAGGCATTAGAGGGTCCCCAGGAAGATTCTAGCCCTAAACTAGGAGTAAGCTCTGTGGGAAACATCCTAGGCGTCTGCTAACTGTGAGAAGCAGCTGAATGGCTTTTGTTATAAGGCACAGAGATACAACCTAGGGCTGCTGATAGGGGTTGCACCCTGGATTAAGCACCACTCATCCCTTAAATCCAGCAATTCTCCTTCCCACCAGGAGAACAGGGACAGGAGCAGACATCCCCACAGACAGGCAAAAATGGAAGGCAATCTCCTTACTCAACATCTGCCTGACTGTGACAGGGTTGCTGGACCCTCAGCCTCCACCCAATGTTTCATCTTCCAGGATCAGGGGAGTTGAAGGCAGCTGTGGTCAAAAGGCTAAGGGCTCCTGTATTCATCAATTCTTTGTTTGGTCTTTTCCAGTAGACACCCTCCTGGTGCTAAATATCATGGCGTGCTTGCCTGTTCTGACTCCCATATTGCTCCAGCAGGACTGGGTAGGAATGCTCAGACAGTCCTACAAACAATTTCTTCAGCCTTACAATGTAGCACTGAGCTGTTTCTTGCTGCCAGGAACAGTAGCTGTGCTCCTGGGGGCCCTATACCTCCAGAGGTAAGCGGAAGGAAAACATAATGGCCAGCTTGGGCAATTGCTGATTCTGGCTCTGATTTTACTCAAATTGTGGATCAAGGAAAATGGAAAGGACCACTCCATCTCCCTTTAAATATCAGCGTTAGGCAATATATGTCCTACTGTTGCCTACCCTCTGGGACTGTCGTGAAGTCTGTAGGAATGAAAGATTAATCTTTAATTGAAGATTATGTCGTGCAATTAAACCTCCAGGAATATATCCAGCCAAAATTAGCAACCCTATCACTTCCAGGCATTGAAACATCATCCCTATAAGTGCATGAACTGTACAGCATGACAAATCAACAGTATGCCAGTCTCATTCATAAGTTTCAGTAGATTTCGTCTTTGCGATGATAGGTTAGAACAGGATTTAGAATAATAGACTATTAGGCTTAGAAGGCTATGTCTAGACAATAGGCTTCTTTGGGAAGAAGCTTTTTTCGGAAGAGATCTTCTGAAAAAACTTCTTCCAAAAGAGAGCATCCGCACTGCAAAAGTGCATCTAAAAAGCGATCTGCCTTTTCGAAAGAGAGCATCCAGACTGAATGGATGCTATCTCGTGTGTAAGCAGTGATTGCTATGGACGGAATGGCCACCAGGGCACCTGTGCTTTGACCTCTTTCGCAAAAAGGCTACTTCCTCATAGAATGAGGATTACCAATGCCAGAAAAAAACCTCTATTCTTTCAATTTTCTTGCAGAAGAACACAATTGCAGTGTGGTTAAGTTCCTTAAGTTTTATCGGAAAAACCAAGCTCCTCCCTCCTCATTAGTCAGCCCCAATTGAGCCATACTCCTTCCTTTTCTCCCCCCAGGCCTGGCATTGGTTGCAAGTAAACCAGGGCAGGGAAAGCTGGGCCCAGAGGCTTTCTTTAACCCCTAGGATGCCAGGCCTCCTTTCTCTACTCCCTCTCATGCCATAATAGGGAGAAGAGCAGATGAAGCATAAGCAATAAAATCTGCTTCACCAGGGCTATGGAAACTGAGGGGGAGCAATATTTCTCCCATTACTAGGAGAAATGATGTTATAGTTTAATGTTAATAGATCTGGGTCCTGGCTCTGTACATGTCAATGGCAAAACTCAGACTGACTTCATTGGGGCTAGGACTCAATCCCCGGAGTCAACATACTGTTATAAGCAGGGGAAAGCAGGCTTGGTGTTTAATTTCTGATGTGACTGAGTGGTTTCCAAGAATGCTACAGCAGGGACTGAAGCAAAACTTATCACGTGAGCCACCAACTTGTACGCCAAGTTTCAGCCCAAGTGTTCTGAACAGCTGAGTTATTAAACCCAGGATAATAGAGTTCATAATGCAAATGCCAACTGACACTTAATGAAAGTAGAATGGGTCTAGCGGGTGCCACAGTGGTGTTAAATCACAAAGGGATGGAGAATGACTGTGCATTTTGCAACCTGTATGGCAGAAAACAAAGTGAGATAATACAAAGCTGAAAAATGGTAACTGATGAATTGGACTGAAAAAAAACAAACAAACAAACGTCCTTCTCAAGGATTATATGGTGAGATACTGCCAGGCTGATATGAAAATTCCTCCACTGTTTAACATATTGGCAGCAAACAAGGCAAGCAGTGATACAAGGCCATAATTGACCTAAAAATAAATGAGAAAATGAACCAGGGAACATTTGAATTAAAGGCCTGGATTGTTTTGCTCTATGGAAACAAGGAGAATAAGTATAAAGATACATTTGCAATTCATTGTGACATAAAAATGTGGTTGTTGGGGATATTGCTACAATAGTGATAGAGCAAACAAAATGGGGGATGAAATTCAGCCTTTTCTCTTGTTGTGTAATTGCCAAAGAACAAAAATAAACAATAGGGTAAACATCAGTAGCCCTTCCACAACTTGATATAACATACAATTAACTCTCAAAAGTTGGCTTTGTGAGAAGTCAGTGAAAAATCTGTGAGCTGAACAGGCTCTGAATGTATTTAAAATACGTCTCAGGTGAATCTGATCGGAGTCTTTTTTGCTGTTTTTTGAGTGAGGTAACTGTGTTTATAGAATCAGTCAGCTTTACCAATGTAAATAGTCCAACTGGGGATCCATTCACAGGATTCAAGATTCAAAAGCTAGAAAGGACCATTGTGATTACCTATTCAGTACAACACAGGCCATGAAATTTCCTCAAAATAATTCCTTGAGCACATCTCATAGAAAAAAATCCAAAATTGCCTGTGATGGCAAATCCACCATGCCCCTTGGTAAATAGTTCCAACATGAATTATTCTCAGGCTAGGGCCCTAGACTGTGAACTCTTTAGGCAAGAACTTCACTAGATACATGCTCAGCATCAACTACAGTGGGGCCCTTCTGTCAACAATTTCGCCATTGTAAAATGGAGAGACATAGTACCAGTATTCCTTTGTTGCCCTACTTCTGCTGATGTTTAACTGGAAAGGCTTCTAGTACAGCAGACTAGAGCAGGGGTGGTTACAATCCGGCCCATGGGCTGGATACAGTCTGCCAAGCCATTTGATCTGGCCTGTGCCCTGCCCTGCTGCTCCCTGTTCCCAGGCCACTCGTGACCCTGGGCTGGGGAGCGTGCAAAGTTTCTTCCCTCTGCCAGGGGCATGCAACACTTAAAGGGAGCTGCCTCTTCTGCCAGAGGCCCCACCTCTTTCTCTGAGGCCCCGCCTTTTCCAGGGGGCAGTGCCAGCCCACGACCACTACTAAAATTCATGACGTGGCCCCCCTGCAAAAATTGTTGCCCATTCCCAGACTAGAGGGTTTGAGGGGATGTCCCGAGACTTTGATTTGGCTGATAACATTTACCACAATCACCTTAAAAAAGACCTGAGAGTGTTTTGGTAGTTCCCAATTTGAATTACATAGGCATTTCCTCCTTACCCCCCTCCCTCCTGTTAACTAACTGTAGTTTATGGAACACCATGAGGGATTGGCAAATTCCCACTTCCTATTTATGAACACTAGTCTGTTCCTGTAACTATGTATAATTCTACCGATTCAAGAAACTCCCAGCAACTTGATTCTTTTTAAAGTGAAAAATCACTGCAGTTAAACAAATTAGTGCAATAAAATCTACAGATTTACAGCTAGTGTTAATCAATCTATCTTTATTGATTTCAACAGAGCTTTGGAGATTTACTACATAAGCCTCTGCGGTGACCTCTTGGCCCTATTGAAGTCAATGAGAATTTGGCCTTGGCTTCACTGGGGCCAGGTTCCATAATACTTCATGTGATGGGTAAAAACTTTTTCTCAGACTATAGAACAGACTTCATGTCCTGTAAAACAACCAAGATAATTGTAGGCATTCTCTGTGGTGTCTTGAATACCGGCTTCAGAGCAACTTAAAGACAAGCCAGAAGAACAGCACCTTTACTATCTATATAACTAAGAATGAAGTTGATTGGGAATTTGGAATGTTGTGGATGTCAGATATTGCAATTCTTTGCAGGAAATTTAGGGACCATCGTATCATGTTTTTGACTGGTTTGTGTTTAGCAGAATTCTACTCTCTGGGGGAAGATTACTGCAGCCCCTTCAGTAACTAAAAACAGTGTGTAGGGGCGGGGGCGGTGATTACCACTGAGATTATAAATTACTCCTGAGTAGCTCCCTCCCTGGAGAGGTTTGCATATGCTGGTTCAAGATGGGTTTTCCAGAGACTAGGAAACAAAGAAATGGGTTTGGGTACAGACGGATGAACTTGAATTGACTCTGGTCCTTCTTTCAGACAGAACAGACGGGCACTTTTGTCCAGAAGATAGCCATCAACCCTTGCAATTGGACTGAAAGGACGTTGGTCTAGTAGGACCACATAAGACTTATGAGTGACCTCTGTTAAGCTTTTAGCCTGTACATAGCAACTTATATTGTTTTCACTGTAATCCCTCTTTGAAATAAGGGATAAGGGATCTTTCGGAAAAGGCTTTATTTTCCACAAGATCAGCGTCTAGACTGGCGCTTTTTTCTGGCAAAGCTCCATGCCGAAAAAAAGTGGCAGCCATTTTTATGCTAATGAAGCAGGGGAGATTTAAATCCCCGCTTCATTAGCAGTTGCGATACGTCTAATTTACATCCCTTTTACGAAAAAGGGATGTAGTCTAGACATAGCCTTAGTGTATTAAGGTTCTTGCTTAGAAAGAGCTCTGTGGTAACTTATAACTGCTGGAAATACACTGGTCATAGCCTTCAGAAAGTAAGCAAAGCTACTGACTTAACACAGACTATTGGGGTTATTGCAATGTAAGGTAGAGAGCTTTGTAGCCACAAAAGCCTGGCCCAGAGGGAAAGAGAGGGAAGCAAGTCTCCACCAAAGAAGGTGATGGCTCAGAGCAAGAAACCTTGAGTGGTTGCTCTTGAAAGACCACGGAGGGAAAACACAAGTGTGTGGGTTTTTTAATAAACCTAATTGCCCTAACATTTGGAGAAAAGAATCATAACAGATGCCTATTTATGGAGACAGCTAGGATTCAATGTGTGAATCTTTTTCTGTTCGACTTCTTATATTTAGATCAGGGCTACTCAACACATGGCCCACAGGCTGCATGTGGCCCACAGCCCATTTGTTTGCAGCCTGCGGGGAGGTTTGGGTTTACGCGGGCCCGCGGTGGGATCCTTTGAACATAATCTCCTCTGGGAACATGCTCCACGACAGCGAAGTGTCTCTCAGGCAGGATGAACACTGAAAGGTACAAGTGGGCAGACTGGCTGGAATGGACGGGTACAGGGTGCTGGCGTTTCTAGCCCCCAGGGAGGAGGTACTGGGAGCGCTGGGGCATTGTGGAAAGTGTTTTGTATTCATGCCCGTCAGTGTGAAATACACTATTTGCATATATATTTGCATGTATATGCAACCACACTTAAGTTGTGGCCCTCGGCATGTGCTGTGAGTATCATTGTGGCCCCTGAGGCTTCCAAAGTTGAGTAGCCCTGAGTTAGATCAACACAACATTTGCCATGCATATAGAGATAAAACTTGACACTCTCTGCACAAGAAAAGGTGTTGTCAGAATCCTATAACTTCATATTTAACTTTTAATCACTTTTTACTTGTAATTTACACTGTGCTTCTGTTGCTCTCAAGGAACAATAGGGGAGCCCTCGGGTGGCTAGGGTTGCCAGGTGTCCAGTATTCAACCAGACAGTCCATTTTTTGTGCCCTCTGTCCAGTAAAAAAATTCAGAAAATACCGGACATGTGCAATGTGTGATATTTTCTGCTTTTCCAGCTGGGCACCCGACAGGAGCCTGGTGGGAATTAGGGGAGTGGCTGAGGAGGCGGGGGGCGCTGGGAGCCCTCAGCTCAGCTGGTTGCGTGTGGAAGCCTGGCAGGGGCAGGCAGAGTGGCTGAGGAAGCGGGGCCGCGATCGGCACTGCGAGGTTCGTGTAGTCAAAATATATGATGTAGACGTTTGATTATTTATAATAAAGTTCTCATTTAGTGTTAAGCATAGTTTGGGAGGGGGTTTTGTTGTTGTTGTTGTTCAACAAATTTTTAGCATGTGTGTTTGGTATTTATGTACTTATGGTTGTTGGGGTTTTGTTTTTGTTTTTGGCTCAAATTTTTAGCATGTGTTCGGTATTTTTTGGGAAACCAGTGCTTTTTTTGTGATGGTACTGCCCAGTACGCAGTACCGGCACCTCCAGACGCAATACTGGCACCTCCAGTCAGAGCTCAACAACTTTTCCTCTGGAGTACCAGCACTTTTTTTTTTTTTTTAAACAAAAAAGTACTGTGGGAAACCATCTGGCAACCCTACCTGCGGCTATTTTTACACTTGTAAATTCACATGGATTGTACTTTATCTATCAGGATTCACAACTTTAAGTGTCTGCTATGTACAGGTCTGCCGACTTGGGGAAAAGGGGCAGTTGCCCCAGGGCCTGGCAGTTCAAAAGGGCCTGGACTCCCAGATGTCACCACTGTTACTATAGCAGTGGCGGCAGACAGAGCCCTGGCCCTTTTAAATTGCCACTGGAACACCAGGCAGTGCTCCAGGAGGCTCTGAGAGCTGCATGGGGGCCAAGTGCAGTGCACTCCAGGTGGCACTGAGGGATGGCTGCCCCCATCCCGCCCCTTCTGGGAGTGCAAAGCTGGGCCCCCTTCCACCTCGCCCAGGGGCCCAGCGACGCTGTCGGCTCCCCTGGCTACATATGTCAAGAGCTATTCTTTCAAATTCATCTATAATCTCAGTCTCTCTCACACACCTACCTTTACTGCAATGCCCATTGCCATTTTCCATTGATTTATTTATAGCTTCATTTATTCTTGAGACTTTTCTAAGGCAAATGATAAGGGGAGAAAATGCAACTGAACAACTTCACAAGTAAATAAAGTCCAGGTATAATAGCAAAGCTATTTAGCCACATAAACATCTACTGAATCTTTGACAATTTTGTTAAAGGAGAGACATGTCCTTGTGTGCCTATATATAAACTCCACATGATAACATTCAAACCCTTCTAAATAAAGCCAACGGAATTAATAAGACAGTCGATCATTTGCTTGTTGTTGCAGGCTTCTACCTCACCTACATCTGTTTGGAGTCCTGGGAGATTTCAGCTTGAAAGATAAGATTTTGAGAAAATTATAAGCAATTGAATAAAGCCCTTCAGACTGGACAAAAGTCCTTTGAGCTTAACAGTAGTTGTTGCTACATGCTTCATCTATAATCTCAGTCTCTCTCACACACACTCACTATACAAATATTTGTAGCAAGACACAATACATTGACATAACTCTACCTTGGTAAAAGGCATAGTGATTAGGTTGATGTAGTCAGGTTTACGCAGGGTCTGTGTAGACATTGTTACTTTGACTGTTGCTGTCTTTCAGAAGCCGTCTCACAATGGCCTACAATGATAGTGAAATCAGTGCAAACGCTCCTGGTGAGAAAATGCAGGCTGCGTCTAGATTGGCATGATTTTCTGGAAATGCTTTTAACGGAAAAGTTTTCCATTAAAAACATTTTCAGAACAGAGCATCTAGATTGGCATGTACGCTTTTCCGCAAAAGCACTTTTTGCGGCAAAGCGTCCGTGCCAATCTAGACGCGCTTTTCCGTAAAAAAGCCTCGATCGCCATTTTCGCGATCGGGGCTTTTTTGCAGAAAACAAATCTCAGCTGTCTACACTGGCGCTTTTGCGCAAAAGCTTTGTGCAAAAGGGCCTTTTGCCCGAAAGGGAGCAGAATAGTATGTCCGCAAGAAACACTGATTTCTTACAGTAGGAAGTCAGTACTTTTGCGGAAATTCAAGCAGCCAGTGTAGACAGCTGGCAAGTTTTTCCGGAAAAGCAGCTGATTTTCTGGAAAAACTGGCCAGTCTAGACACAGCCGCAAAGTGAAAAAGCAACTGAATTACAACTACGTGGCCTTTGTTGTAAGCCAAATTACAGCAGCCTCCTTGGGCTGTTCTATGGGCTACTGCACTGCTGGGAATCTCTTGAGTGCTGTGTGCTGCAACCTCAACACCAGATCACCCCTGCCAACTGTGAATCTGATATAAACACACTCCCCTGCACCACAGCTTTTGAAGAGGCCCTTAGTGAACTGTCTTGAAGCGTATGTTGCTGTGCCTATACATGGAGAATGGTGCCGCAGACAGATACAGAGTTTTTAGGATGCTCTCTGCTGCTCTGGACCTCTTAGCTGGCTTAAAGGGTCCTGAGCTGGGGAAGGACTCACCCACTGAATCTATAGACCTGATTTCTCAGTTACACCATGGCCTCTTTACATGGTCACCAACTTTCCATTGTGCTGGGGGAGGGGGGGAAGGGAAGAAGAGGGAGGCAGCTTCCTCCTGCAAGCTCCAGTGTGGCCTGCCAGTGGGCAGGAGGCACTGTGAGGAGGGGCAGGTGCTGATAGGGTGGCTGCTGGTGAGATCTCGGTACCTACCACTTCCCCCCATGGGTGCTCCAGCCCCGGAGCACCCACGGAGTCGATGCCTATACTCTTTCGTGCTTTTCTAGCAGCATAAAAGGCCTTTAAAATGCCAGTTCAGTATAAAGGGGTTTTAATGCAACTGAGCTGAGAATTAGCTCTTCAGTATTTCCTGAGCACTCTCACCTCCATCAAAAGCAGATAAGCATTTGCTTAACTTTAAACCCATGAATCACTGTAAAGTCAATGGGACCGCTCACACGTAATGGTAAAACCTGGTTGCAGGATCAGAGCCAGATTGGTAAGTGCCTTCCATGATTAAACATCTGCAAAATGAGAGAAGTTTTGTACATGGTCTCTTTTGATTAGGAGGGACTGCTACATGTAACAACTTATCCGACACAGCATTGCTGCCACCAAGTTTTCAAAAAGCATACAAGATTGCAGTGTACTGTATTTCATCCGAGACCATATGGACATTAAGGTTCACTGCAATGTCATTGTTCTAGTGGCTGCTGACAGGATTCTGTTAGTCTGCAAATGGCTCATCTTCTTTAGTTACTGGGAGCTAGATATTTAGGCATAACGACAGCCACCTCCCATCATGCCATCGTAGCGTGCTTTCCCAAAATGTATTTTGCAAATACTGCATTACAGCTAAAAAATTCCACAATTCAGTCAAAATTAAGTGTCTAAGATATGCATGTATGCATGTGGGAACAAACGGGTACAGTAATTGCACATGTAAGATACACAGATGAGTGTGAAATAACCACTTCACAAACATACAAATCGTTCGTCTGTACTTGCAATCCATTTTTTGTGCATACAATGACCTGTCTGGGCCTATGTCTTGGGGCTTCTTCCCCCATCCTCTGCTGCTCTTCCTGTCCCATTCAGCATTTCCCTTAGGACCATCTTCCCCATAGCTGTTTCTCTTCATGGAAGTGGGATTCTTCTTGGTTCTCTGTGGTTGCTTCCTTCCTGGAAGCTGCTTTTGCCCCCAGCAGGATCTTCTCACCTCCAAGCTGAACAGCTTCTTCCATCCCAAAAGAAGCTTCTTCTGGGCTCTTCTTTTCTTTAAGTGGTTCCTATCCTCTTTAGCTGAACTGATGCTGCAGGAGCACAATAAGTGTGTTATTTGAGAGCTTGTCAGCATGTTTCCAGACTACAGGAGTTATTTTCCAAGCTGTATCTTTTTGAAAAAACATGTTTTTTAACTTAGTCTTTGCAAAGATGAGCTTTCGATCCTACAGGAAACAATGTACTCTCAAACAATGGCTCATGCCCTGATTTTAATTCAATAGTTTTCATCTCCAGGAGAACAGACCAAGATCTGTAAAGTTAATCAGACTGTTGATGTGATTTTTTATGGTAAAAGAATGAATGTCACTTTTAAGATCACATTCAAGCTATAATAGTGCCACATGTACCTTTCTAATGGGCTCCCTCTGACAAGTATGAATACTACTACTACAGGCTAGTTTACCAAGCACACACTGAAAAGACTGCAAAGATCCCATGCAGGAGGCATAAGGGATCTGTCAAAAAAGGCTTTCTTTCTTGACAGATCCCCCTGTAGACTGCCGCTTTTTGCCAACAACGTGCTGAGTCAGCAGAACGCAGTGGCCATTTTTATGCAAATTAGGCATGGGATATTTAAATCCCTGCCTCATTTGCAATGTCGAACTGCCTAATTTGCATCCCTCTGCCACAGAGGGATGCAGTCTAGACATACCCCTAGTGTCTAATGCTAGAATTGTGGTCACAGTAGACATTACATTTTTGTTATATACTGAACATACTACTGGCATCTGCTCTTTATCATTAGTATTGCTTAGTAGCACATCTGGGGCCAAGTCCAAACTGCAGGGTCCTGCTTTTATGGCCTGAAAGGGATGATGGAGTAGGCAAAGAATCTTCCATGCAAGACCACAGCCTGGTTGTAGAGAAACTTCGTCAAAGCTAGGTCACCTTAGTGACCACTGAAGCTTCAGCAGCTGTTAACATTCTGGCCCCATATCTTCCACTCCCCTCAGAAATGCTGGGTTTTATAGAGTAGATAAGAGACTGAAGCAGAAGCATATACTATGGTGTTGGCAAATGGCCAAAACAACAACAACAAATAGTCAGTATCTACAGCCTGGAAATATGAAGATAACATACATGAACAGGGAAAAGGGGAATATTGTGTATCAAAGTTTTCTCATGAGCTAGAGATCAAACAAGGGAATGGAATACATTTTAGAAGACTAAATGGAGAACTATGTTATTAAAGAACAAAATACCTAGAGAATACTTTCATCTTTATATAAACAAAACCATTAAAACTTTTTTAATAACTCTGTATTCACAGCCCTGGAACTCTGTATGATCAATGATGCAGTTTAAAACCAGTGAGAGCTAGACTTCTGTGTCTAGAGAAGAGCATATTGTGGAGCAGAGAGCAAGTGAACTCAGTCTGGCAAGGTCAGGGGCTATGCTTTGAAAATGTCATGCCAGAGAACTCGAAGCTAAAGTCCATCTTCAGTGAAAGATTCCTGGTAAAAGAATGACTAGAGATATTTAGTGACCTCCATTGACAGTGAACGACACTTAATTGGTTTGACTTGTCACCAGTTCCGCCCCTTTAAATGTTACACAAAAGATGAACAGCCTGCAGTCAAGCACTTCTGACTTAGAGACCTTGAGATCAGTGACAGAATGTGAAATTATCTGACTTGGGAGTGTGCTCCTAACTGATCTGAGTCAGAGTACATAGATTCAGAGGAGGCTGGTGATGATAACATTAAGGAATGAAGTACAGTCTTTCCTGCAGGCAGTGTTCCCTATAAGCTGGGCACTTGTGCGGCCGCTCAGGAGAGAATCAAATGCCGCCCCACTGATTGGCAGAGTGCCCACAGCTACGTTTTTGTTTCTACCAGTGGTGCACATTAACACATGTCTTGGTGTACATAACAATTTATTCTGCACATGGATGAAAACGATTAGAGGGAACATTTGTTGTAGGGCTCATACTTCAGTGGGGAAACCTTGCTTTCTAGATGGAACTAACCTGTGTTTATATCATGCAATTAGTCTCTAAAAAGCAGCCCTGGCACTGACACAAGTCAGAGTGCTTTGCATGGTGATCTATCACCTGAGTAAAAGATTAAGGAAACTTGTCTGCCAGTAACAAGCATCAATGTTATGGGAGGCATGGGAATATTGGTTAGAAATTTTACATTATTTTAAAGTTCATTTCTGCAAAAATATAAAACGGGGACTCCCATATTTATTGCATCTTGTTGACTTCTACTTTAAATTTGTTCAATACAGAAATAAAAAGATTCCTTCCTCCATCACCCTGAAATGCTAGCACTGCATGTTCTTCCAGAGATTGGAAAATCACATTTTGTTCTTTTGGGTTTGCACTTCATCACTAATAATGAAGACTCTAGAAGACAAATTCTGCCTCTCAGATACACCTAAGCAAGCTCATTGTCTTCAACATCTTGAACGTCAGACGCATTCACCACACACTGTACAACAAGATCATTCATTGCAAATTGCCAGCATATTTGAGTACATTTCTAAATTAATATGCACATATTCGTAGCATATCTTCCAGTTCTCTAAATGTTTCATTATCTTTATTAAAAACACCACTGATGTTAAAACATGTACTATTCTTCTTGCAGCACATTTTTCAAAATTGTATCATAAATCAACTATGTTAAAACCAGTTTTTACTAGTTTATACAGATTATTTTCCCCCCAGTAAAAATCCTTTCTACCCCCCTTGTTTCAGCACCAGGGCTGCATTTTTATTTATTTCTTTGGTTTTAAGGTGTAAAAATAGCACACTTGTTTCTAAGTATGAAAAACAATCCCCTTGGTCACAGCAGGACCAAGCACTATCTGGATCATCCCTGATCAAGAATGTTAAATTGTGGTTATCTGGCTAATCGCGTAGTCGATACAATTTGTATCGACTACACAATTAGTCATAAGGGGCTGCTCTGCAGAGCTGCAGTGGGGGTAGCTCCCAGAGCCAGCATATCTCCAATGGTGATGATTACACAACCTCCCTAAGCAATTTATTCCTGTGTTTAACCACCCTGACAGTTAGGAAGTTTTTCCTAATGTCCAACCTAAACCTCCCTTGCTTCAATTTAAGCCCATTGCTTCTTGTCCTATCATTAGAGATCGAGGAGAACAATTTTTCTCCCTCCTCCTTATAACGCCCTTTTAGGTACTTCAAAACTACAGTCATGCCTCCTCTGAGTCTTCTCTTTTCCAAACTAAACAAACCCAGTTCTTTCAGTCTTTCCTCATAACTCATGTTTTCTAGTCCTTTAATCATTTTTGTTGCTTTTCTCTGTACCCTTTCCAATTTCTCCATATCTTTCTTGACATGTGACGCCCAGAACTAAACACAATACTGCAACTGAGGCCTAATCAGCGCAGAGTTGAATGGAAGAATGACTTCTCATGTCTTGCTTACAACACTCCTGTTAATGCATCCTAGAATCATGTTTCCTTTTTTTGCAACAGTGCTGCACTTTTGACTCATATTTAGCTTTTGGTCCCTGGAGGTTTTTCGCCTTCCTCTGTAGCATGGGGCACAGGTCACTTGCGGGAGAATTCTCTGCATCTTGGGGTCTTTGAACCATCGTTTCAAGGACTTCAAGTATCTGAGACACAGGTGAGAGGATTATTCTAGGAGTGGGTGGGTGAGATTCTGTGGCCTGCATTGTGCAGGGGGTCAGACTAGATGATCAAAATGGTCCCTTCTGACCTTAAAGTCTATGAGTCTATGAGTCACTATGACTCCATAATCCCTTCTGCAGTACTCCTTCCTAGACAGTCACTTAAGTGCATGCTTAGTTCTAGGCATATGAAAGTCAAGTGGATCAATGCCAAAATGCTCAGACTCTTGATTAACTGATTAAACAGGGGCAAACGGGGGATCATAGAATCATAGAACACTAGAACTGGAAGGGATCTTGAGAGGCCATTGAGTCCAGTCCCCTGCCCTCACTTCAGGATGCAGTAACATCTAGACCATCCCTGGTAGATGTCTATCTAACCTGCTCTTAAATATCTCCAGAGATGGAGATTCCACAACCTCCCTAGGCAACTTATTCCAGTGTTTAACCATCCTGACGGTTAGGAACTTTTTCCTAATGTCCAACCTAAACCTCCCTTGCTGCAGTTTAAGCCCATTGCTTCTTGTCCTATCCTCATAGGCCAAGGAGAACAATTTTTCTCCCTTCTCTTTGTGACATCCTTTTAGATACATGGCTGGGCTGGCGCAACCCCCCTATTGTGGGCAAGGGCTGCTCCAGTCTAGCTACTTCTGGCCTTACAGAGGACTGCTGGTTCCCAGACTGCGCAGGGCCGGAAACTGCAGCTCTGTGTAGACCTGGAAGCAGCAGCCCCATGTGGAAGTGGCTCTCGGAAGGGCTTTGCCGCACACCCCAAGTCATATAATTGTAAGCAGGGGCTGAATTACTGCTTGCTATCAGCCAGCTAAAAGGAGAGAGCTGCCCTGGGGGTGGGTGTGCTCACTCCAATTGTTTAGCCCTGCAAGATAATTAACTGTTAACTGTTGATATGTAAATACAGCTCATGCCAGGAGGGGGAAGGAATCCAAGGTGTGGTTATGTAAATCCAATTCAGCCAGGGCTGATGGAGGATCAGCGTTGGAATGGAATGTGGTGTATTGTAACTAATTTGGGGCTGTTGTGGGGGGGTCACAAATCATGCAGCCCCTAAATGTGGGAACTGTAAAATATGACACCAGTGCTTGCAGGAGAGATCCCATCATTGTAAGAGGTCTCAGAGGAACAAGCCTCCCCCCTTCCATAGTTGAGTGAACTGAGTTGGAGGGGAAAGGGCTAAAGGGCCTGAGTCAGCCTGCTTCATGCCTGCCAGGTGTGAGCTGTAAGACTGGCTCAACCTGCCTCTTTCCCTTTTGTTTTAAGGATAGACCTAAAGCAGACTCCATGAGGAGTCTTTTTGCTAGTCCAGTGGAAGCTGGAATCTTTTGCCAGCCTAGGTGGTGGCTAAAAAGTTGAAATCACTAAGAACTGAAGTCAGTGGTTTGGCCTGGAGCCAGACCCATTGCAGCCAGCAGAGCAGCTAGCGGGCTTGACCAGCGGGCGGCTGGTTGGAGCGGTGGCCAGCGGAGCAGCTGGTGGGAATGACCGGTGGGTAGCCAGTAGGAGCAGTGGCAGGTGGTCAGCAGAGCGGCTGGTGGGAACGACCGGCAGGCGGCCGGTAGGAGCGGTGGCAGGCAGCCAGCAGAGCAGCTGGCGGGAATGACCAGCAGGCAGCAGGGGCAGCACACAGGTGGCATCACATCGGGCTCTATGAAGGAAGTCATCAGGGTGATTTGTCTGGGTCTGCACTGACTGGACAGAGCTGTACGTGGGGCGTTTGAAGTGGGGTACGGGGAAAGTTTGGGTAAGTGAATGGAACCCTTACCTTATTGGACTAATGAACCTGAGAGGCCAAGGACATTGCTCAATCCATTTGAGCTGGGACGGTTGCTCGTGGGGAGTTATGAACTCTGTTCATGGTATTTTGCCAAGTTAAGGCCATGTCATTTTTCTCTTTCTCTTTGATTAAATGTTCTTTTCAACACTCAGACTCTGTGCTTGTGAGTGGGGAAGCATTGCCTCTCAGAGGCACCCAGGGGTGTGTGAATTTCCCAGGCTACTGTGTTCTGTGTGAGATGGACCCCTAGATATTGAACCCAGCTCTGGTTGCTGCCGGCCCTATCCAGCAGAAGTGTTACATAATAATACAGTGAAAGCTTTGTTATCCGGCACTCAGAGGGAATGGCAGCTGCAGATTTACTGAACGTGGAGGATAATAAAGCAGCCCTTGCTGGCCCTCTGTTAATTTCAAACTTTGTTAACCTGCTGGGGGCAATTCCGGTTAACAGAGTTTTCAGGTTAACAGAGTGCCAGATAACAAAGCTTTTATATTTAACAAGGCAGAATGCGGTTGCAGTGCAATGACATTTGAGAACCACTGTGTTCAAACATAGATCCGGGAACAGAACTGGAGAACAAACCCTCACTGATTCTGTTCCACACAAATCGGTATATAGCAGTACAACTCCCTTTTCAAATAATATGCAAACTAATCCCAGTGTAACTCCACTATCTTCAATGAGGGTGAATTTGGTTAAACATCTTTGTTGTCGCACATAAGGGGAAACAGCTGTACTGTAAATTTCTGCTTCTGGCTAATGTACAACTTTTAGTGCAGAGAATGGATAGTTAGGGAGGAGACAGCATGAGAAAAAGACAAGCATATCCCATCAAAATATCATTATAATGTTGCCTATCATTATCATACACAATGGCCTGTTCTCTTTACATGAAGGGTTTTTATACCTTTTTTTCAGAGTAAAGTGGCTTAAAGCCCTTTTACCCTACCAAAGTTCTGTAAAGGGGCTTTAAGACTCAGATCTAAATATAGTGAATCTCTTATCTTTTTACTTGGTGTGGATGGTTATAAAGAGCTTCCCAATAAAGGATCCAGAAATGAATTTGTAATTAAAAGATTTTGTTTTCCTAACAGGTGGGGAAAATCCTTTTTGCCTACCGTCCCCCTATATTCAGGGAGTGTGTTTTTTACAATGAAATGGTGGAATAGAAATGGTGGAATAGAAATCATACTAAATCCACCTGGATTATTTCAATGCTGTGACAGTTACTATAGCTGCAAATCTGTACTTTTAGTTTGAAAAGGAACTGAATATTAACATTAAAAATTCATTAATGTTTCGAAATGTGGACAGAGGTGAACCAGCTGGGGTTTACTAAAGGCTTAGCAATAAGAACAAACAGTTAATCCATTCTTTCTGCATCAGTTCACAATATCAACTCAAGCTAGACATTAAGTATCTGATTCTTGATGCAAGTAGGTAAACAAATGAATTTACTAGAAGAAAATCACCAGAAAGGAGAAAGAAACTCTTCTGGGAGCTCTCATGTCATTCTCATTGCTAAGGAAACCACTGACTTTTGTCTATAAGGATTAACAATGTCTCTCTCATTTGGATTCTAGTTTGTAAATATGCCACATTTATTCCTGATGGTGCATTTACTTCAATGGATTTACACCACAGATTAATTCAGTCCATCTTGCAGCAATGGAAATGCCTATACACATGTTTTTCTCATACAGAAGCTATAATATTAGCACACTTTTAAAAATACTTTTTAAAGTGATGCATGGGAATTGTTGTTGTTTTTTTTTCATTTCTCCAAAGATTTACCGTGAAAAACACGTTTGATAAATATTGTATAAAAATATTTTTCTGATGTGAGTGAAAGCTGTTTGAAAAGGTGCAACCAGGTGCTCTCCTACTTTCTGGGAAAAGCTACATAGAGATGATATTGCTGATAGCACACTATTCAAGCTAAATTTAGCCTCGAGCCAAAACTAGGACTTCACTTAGGCACGGAGATATGCCTATGCAGTTCTCTGTGCAGAAACAGGGCTTTTGTGATCCCAGTTGTACCCTGTGACATGAGCTTATCCAGTGTTGAGATTTATGAGGGAGGTCTGACCCCAAACTACATACATGGGAGACATTCCTCCCTTGGGGAGTAGGTTGTCATAGATTAGTGGTGGACTGCATGTGACCCCCCATTAGGGTTCTATGTGTGGCCCACAAGACATTTTGTTTACAGGGTTGCTAGATTCTGCTGGTTTTTCTCTGTGTAGTTTTTTTCCTATTGGTATTATAAAGTGACACATGCTTAAAGCAAGGGCACGGAAGTGAGATGCATGCTGATTGCATAGAACAGTGTAAGAGCCATGCTCCTTCTCCATCTAGTCAAATCACTGCTATGGTTAAATTGGCACATCCCACAAATTCTAGGCATGTAAGTGCAGTTAGCAAAACTACCCTATCCTGGGAGACCATCTTGGTTATGACAATCATTGCAGCCCACTGAGATGTAGGGCCACTCATGCGGCCCTCTCATTAGCCTAGGTTGCCCCTTACTATCCTAACTCCATTGGCTTCAACAGAGCTATGACAATTTATAATGGCTGAGGATCTGCTCTATGATGTCCATCTGCCTTTGTGTTTTTTGTTACTTTGTTCACGGGTAGGGTAGAGTTTATTAAAAAAGAGAAAACACTAAATTGTGTATGAGTGAATTTACACTGAGCCTAAGACTATTAAAAAAAACCCCTTAAATGGTAGCATTATTATATCTATTCGTGGTATTTATTTCATGATATATAATGTCTCATTTGTAAACTAGATGCCACTCAGTAACTCAATGATTTTTCTACAAGTGAGTTCTATACACATTTTAAATTTACAAAATGCACGTAGTAGTGGGGCACATGTACAATATTTCAAATACATAGAGCTCACTATCCAATGACTACACTTTCTAAGATTCAACACTGTGCTTATTGTTGTATGAACATTTTAAGCAACAACATGTCGGAATTAAGGTAGGAGATTATATTCATTGGTTCTGAGTGCTCAGATTTTTCTGCTTTGTGGCAATATATAGGTATTGGCATCACACAAGTGGTTGCTATTGAAAAGTTATAACTTGACAAAGGTAGTACACATTGGCATAGAACCACATTTTCTCCATATACATAGAATCTTCTGGAAACATGGCAACCACTTTGTGCCAAAAACCTTCTACTTTCAGAGTGTAGGGGAAGGTGATGGGCAGAAACATCCATCACTTCATTTTCTTCCTCTTAGTCTGATATGCTGTATTTTCATTTTGGTCATTTCTAACTTCAGCAGGAATGTTGATATTTTTGGATGTGGCTTGCAATGTGATTGTGACCAGTAAGTAATGACTTAAGACTCCTGGCTTCCACAAAATGTTTTCTGTCTCCTAATACTGTTTGCCTACTGAACTAATGATAACATTTTCTTTAGTCATCTCAGCTAAGTCTGCTCTGTTACACACAGGCCTGTTCAATATCTAGCTACTTGACATGTTCTTGGAACAGAACAGAATAGACTGCTGGGTATTTTAATGCTTTCCTGCCTTTGGTGAATGTGAATATTAATAGCTAACAAAAAAAAATAGGTGAACAGAAGTTTGGGCCAAATTCCAGTTATACCTGCTCTTGACCAAAACCCCTAAATTAATAACTATCAGATTTAATGTTAAATATATAAAATAAAATGTTCACAAAGTTACTAGGCCAAATGCAGCACTGGCTTAGACTCTAATTGGCCTCAAAGCTTTTTCAAGGCAAGAATCGGTCCCTTTTATTTGTCCTCGCTCAGTGCTAGCTTCACAAAACTGACCAAACCTTGGAGTAAATAAGCAAAAATACCTTTATGTCTCTAATAGCTGTACAAACATCTGACATGAGGTTACTCAACAGAAGAGCCACATATTTTTCTGCAAGGTCGCTGAATCTGTCACCCTGCAATAGACCTCTTCCCATTCCACCTCTCGCATTAATGTCTAGAACTTCCTCTGATCTCATCACACTTTGCATTACCTATTTGGGATTCTATATCAGATGTCCCCTGCCATTTTCACACAGTGGAATAGGATGATTCTTCTGGGGTCAGGACCATCCATGGCAATAGAGAAGTATGCATCAAAATTGTAAATCAACAACACAGAGGTGTCAGCATTGTAAATAGATGGCTAACATTTTTGACAGCATTGCATTAAGAAAGAGGGACATAAAGTCTGGACAATAGTAAAATTTAGTCCAAAGTGAAAAGTAACAGGGTTGTCTACACAGCAAAGTTATTTCAAAATAACAGCCCTTATTTCAAAATAACTTTCCTAGTGTCTACACAGCCAAACCCGCTATTTTGAAATAAATTCGAAATAGCGGAGCATTTATTTTGAATTTGGTAAACCTCGTTCTACGAGGAATAACGCCAAATTTGAAATAGATATTTCAAAATAAGTGCTGTGTAGACACTTATTTCGAAATAGGGGGCCACCAGCCTTCCCAGAGTGCCCTGGCGGCCACTCCAGCCTCAACCAAGAACACTCCTCTCCCTCCTCCCCTCCCTGGAGCCCTTAAAGAGGTTGACTCTGGCCACAGTGTCTGTGCCAGCTCCAAGCCTGCCAGCCCAGAGCCAGCAGTCACTGCCCCTGACCCAGTGGCCCCAAAACATGAGCCAGCAAGCCACTGGCAGCCAGCCCTCCACCGCTCCCCAGGAGCAGTCTGCCAGCTCCCAGGAGCCTGCCAGGGCCTGGAGAAGTCAGGCGTCTTCCTGGTCCAGGGTGGAGATCATGGACCTTATTCATGTTTGGAGGGGATGCCCCAACTTCTATGATCTCTGCACTAGACGGAGGAATGCAGCTGTCTATGGCAGGATAGCTGCCA
>CM057846.1:57682678-57694857 GCA_030068395.1 Apalone spinifera | reverse complement strand
TATCACCTTGCCACCTTCCAAGTGTTTACAGATGATTTCCTTAATTACTTGCTTAATGGAATCTTTGATAGCCATGAGGAGTGTATGAAGCCACTCTCAGAGTAGTATCTTTCTCCATAGGTGAACCCTTCAATTCCCCACTGCTTTTGCATGCCTGGCCTGGGAAAAACAGTGCCTGAGCTTAGCAATGCAAAGTTAGCATCTCATAATGAAGGGACCCAGCAGAAAATAAAAAGCAATATTTAGTATTCTATGGCTACGTCTACACTACAAGGTTTTTGCACAAAAACTCTTGCGCAAAAGGCTTCTTCCACAAAAACCCTACAGTGTAGATGAAGCCTATGAGTGGATGGAGAACAGATCCTATTATACAGAATTTTTATGTAGATTCAAAACAGTTCAGAGACAGTGAGAAGTAAGCAGCTGTAAAACTGCCAGAAGACACACACAGCAATCAGCACCTTTTTTTCTGAAATCAGACCAAGCGAGCAATGCTATGTAAGTTGTATGGGGCTACTTAGCCATACAAACATGAAACTGGGAGTGCACACACATCTTGACTCTTTCACTAATCCTAACTGATAGTCTACATTCTGTTAATATCACTTATCTGTACCGTAGCGTCAGTAACTCTTCACTGGTGTAATGGCGTATGACTGATTGAATGGATTTACAGACTAATTTAAGAGTGGGATGAACACATATCTCTGTCATAGTCCTTTCTTGGAAAGTGAATGCTGAGCTCCCCCACTAGCTAGATTACAAGAGGTTAACCTTTGGCTTATCTGACAAGAATATTCATTTCATATCAGACAGTCTGAAATTCAGTTCCACGAAAATGAGAGGTGGACACACATAACTTGGAAGGTAGTTGAATTTGAAATATGTCAAAACCTTTCCTCGGAACAGCAGTAATAATTTACATGGGTCTCAACTTTGTAGGTGTCAATGTGAAATCTTAAAGAAGTTATTAATAACACCATTTCAGTGCAATGAGAGAGAGAAGTAAGGGTCACAGCTACACTGCATTTTCTGCTTTGCTAAGGCCACAATTTCTCTCTGAGCCAAACAATAGAGATTCACCCAAAAAATCTGCTTGATGACCATTTCTTCATGGGTGTTTTTCTTTTCTTTTTTTTTTTTTTCAAATTTCTGATGTTCTGCACCATTGGTTTGTGCCAATCACATTGCTGGTAGCAGGTTGTAACAGGTTACACGTGTTACTTGACCCATCTGGGTATGTCTACACTGCATTCCTCCTTTGAGAGAGGAATGAAAATGCAGCCGAGCGAAATTGCAAATGAAGCACGGATTTGAATTTCCTGCGCTTCATTTACATAATTGCATCCAGGCGCTTTTTCGACATACCCTATTTTGAAAGAAAAAACGCAGTCTAGACGGGGTTATTTTGAAAAAAAAAAACCCTTCTTTTGAAATAACCCTTACTCCTTGGTTTAAATATACTTAGGATTCCTTTTCTTTGCCTTTTGGGTTGTTGGTTATATTTTTATTATTGATTGATTGATTGGGGGCCCACGTTTTGAAACATTTCTCCACCATTATAAGGTCTAGAAACTTACTTTTCGAAAAACCTGAGATCAGAGATTTTCAGGTATTTGCATGACTCTAAAAACTGGTGGTTTAAGAAAACAACCAAATATTGCTTGATAAAGTCATAAAACTTAACAACACTATGAAACTAAAGCATTCTGTGACATGTAATAAATGCTACCTGAAAACCACAGAAATTGATCTCAAAAGAGATGAACTGTTGAACTCAATATGATGACTACTAGCAAATCAAGGAAGAAATCAGTTTTAGCTGCCCAGTGGTCTACTGTCAATATTTCAACAAAGAGTTGATCCCAAATTATTCTCCCTTTACCTGTGATAAACTCCTTGGTTTGATAGATATGGGAGCAAGACTGGAGAATGTGCTCACTTTTTTCCCAGTTAAATAAAAATGCTTTCCATAACCAGGGAAGCAGGTGAGATGCTTATGTTAAGAGAATTTTGCTGAAAATATACTTTGCCTTGAAAAAAAATGTAAGGGATTACATAAAAAACACAGCACACCATTCAGCTCTGAATTTGAAGTGTAGAGTGAGACACCTTGAGGGGAAATATCTCCCTGGGAATTATTTTATAAAGTGCCTGCCAATTGATGCAACTGGCAGTCCTAGGGATGATGAGATCTTTCTGCATGTGATATCACTATCCCTACAGGGTCAGCTACATGAGAGGCAGACAAATCATCTCAACCTGTCCTTTAGTTTATTGGTGGAATTTTAACAAGACTTGTGGGTATTCCCAAGAGTCCTGTGTAACATGTAACCTTGAACTGTCCTGTAACCTTGAACTAGTGAGGAACAATAAATCTTTCTTTTTGTTGTGTTTGTACAGCACCTAGTACAAAGGTGTCTGGGTTGCTGGCTGGAATTTCTAGGCTCTGACAGTATTGCAAACAAGAAATTATGATAATATTAAATAGTGGCAAGGAAAAGGTAACAGAGTTATTTGCTAATATATGAGCACCACCTAGTGGTAAATCACATCTCTTAATTTTTTTCTTAGGGGCATTTCCTTTGCAATTTATTTGCTTTATGAGAAAAATGTAATGTGAGACAAAACAATGACTGTTGTTTCCTTAATTCTGAACACATAAAACAAATAATGTTCGGCACAAATTACTGTGCGAAGTTTAGAAGAAATGACTAGGCCAAATCCAGAAGTGCTCACTCAGGCAAGATTCACATTGAACTATGGGAGCAAAGCTTGACTTTTTTTTATAGGTTAAAAAAAAATTTACCTATGAAAAAATTTAGGTAAATTTTAGGTTTTAAAAAATTGTCAGTAATGGAGAATCCACTATGATCCTTGGTAAATTGTTCCAATTGTTAATTACTCTCATTGTTGAAATATATGTCTAAATTTGTCTATCTTCAACTTTCAGTCATTGGATCTTGGTATACCTTTCTCTCCTAGCCTGAAGAGTAAATAATCAAATATTTGTTCCCCATGTTGTTATAGATAGACTGTAACCAAGTATGGGGTGTAGGGTCCAGGAGGGAGTAAGGGTGCAGGAGTGAATTTTCACCTGGGGGAGGGGTGAAGCAGGGGGTGCAAGATCTGGGATGGAATTGTGATCTGGGGCAGGATGTGTCTGCAGATGATTTGGGTGGTCACCTAGGGCATGAGGGGGTGGTGTCCTGAGGCTGGGAGTTGGAAAGTAGCAGGGGCTTAGGTACAAGAGGCAGGGTCTGGAGTGCAGGATGTACGGGGTAGGGGGTTCAGGAGCCAGGGTCTGGCTGGGAGTCACTTATCTTAGACAGCTCCCAGTAGCAGCCTAACAGGGTGCCTTAGGCAGGCTCCCTCCTGCAGCAATCCCAGGTTGTTCAAGGAGGTTCCCTCCATGTGCCAGTCAGGGCCGTGCATCTCTGGGAGGCAAGAGACTTTGTGTGCTTCTCTGCCCCCAAGCCAATCAATACAGCTGGGAGCGGAGTCTGGGGGCAGGGGAGCACACAAAACTTTCTCGTCCCCCCAACACCAGGATAGCACATTGCCAAGAGGGAACTACCAGCTATTTTGAAAGCTGGAAGCTCCCTCTACGTGCCATGTGTTCCTGGTGTGGGGAGGGAGGGGGAGATTTCACATGCTCCCTCTCTCCAGTCCAATCATCACAGCTGGGAGCAGGGGAGTATGCAAAGTCTCTTGCACTCCACCAGGGTTGTGCGGCGCTTAAAGGGAACCACAACCACTAGCCATTTTGAATAGCTGGCAGCTCCCTAGCACTTTGATCCAGGCCATGGAGTGCATCTGGCTGCTTTCTACTTATAGCCTGCTGCCTGTGCCACAGAGGGTATGTCTTCTAGACTGCGGAGGTTTTCCAGGCAACACGTTTACTCTTCCGCTTTTTTTTGTGGAAGAGCAAACATGCTCTTTCAGGGAGCCCTGTATGCCTCGTTCTACGAGGAATAAGGGCTCCTCCGAAAGAGGACGCTTTTCCGCCATTTGTCTCCATCTAGATGCTGCCAAATGGACAGGGATGGCCCAAGCCATTCGTGCACCCCGGGCTCCGGGAGCACGGCACAGCCCCTGGGAGTGCGGCGCATGTGCGGCCCCGCCCCCGAGGCACCGGTACATGCGTGGCTCCGCTCCCACCTGGTCTGTCAGTCCCGTGTGGTGCCCCGTACAATGGGACGCCCCAGGCGGTAGCCTGGTCAGCCCATAGCTTGGGCCAGCTCTGCAAATGGCGGAAAAACCTCTTCCGGAAAAGCAATCGGAAAAATCTACGCAAATTGCAGAGTGCAATTTGCGTAGCTTTTTCTGAAAAAAAGGCTATTGTATAGACCTAGACAGAATTTCCAGGCAGTGGCTCAGGCAGCTAGATCCTATTTAAATTGCTCCCGGCTTCTGGTTGCAATGGTATCCTGGAAGGGGCTGGAGCTGCAAGCACTTTAAATAGTTGCAGGAAAAATTAGAGGGTATGCTGCCCTTAACCTTCTCTTTTCTTTCAATTAAGTTCCTTGAGTCTATCACTGTAAGGTATGTTTCCTATGAATCCTTTAATTATTCTCATGACTCTTCTGTGAACCCTCTCCTATTTATCAACAGACTTCTTTAATGTGGGCACCAAAATTGGACATAGTGGTCTAGCAGTGGTCGCACCAGCACCAAATATGGAGATAAAATAACTTCTCCCTACTCCTAATTGTGATTCCCTTGTTTATGCATCCGAGGATCACATTCGTCTTTTGGCCACAGTATCACATTAGGCGTTCATGTGCAGCTGATTATCCACCAGGAATCCCAAATCTTTTTCAGAACCAGAACATTTCCACAACTTTTCCACGTTGTCTGATTCAGCATCTCTAAAGTAGCTGTCTGAGCAGAATTAGATTAATGGTCATTTTACACATTGTGAGTAGTCCCATGAGCTGTGCAGGACTAAAGCCATAATTATTAAGAATTTCTATTGAAACATGGTACCCATTCATTTTAGAAACAATTGATTTTTTTACAGCTGTGGAACTATTGCTTCATAAGTACTGTCAAGTACGGATCACAGAAGATAAATTATGTTACACATATTAATCCAAATCCCATTTGCTTTAACCTATTTGATTTGTATGGAACTGTTCAAGGAGTAAGAACAAGCAGGGTTGTTTTTCATCGTGTCATTTTCCCACTGCTCTCCTTTTACCACATATTTCAAGGAGGATATTCATAGTGTGCAATACTGAAAAAAGACAAACATATACAAATAACCTCATCAGAAAATATAATTGCTCCTAGAAAACAAGTCCTCCAGTCTGACATGATTTCAAAATAAAAGCTTGTAGTGTAGACACGCACTATGTTATTTCAGAATAATGTCAGTTATTTCAAAATAATTCTGCTGTGTAGATGTACCCCAACTGATTTTTCTCTGGGTCAGTAGCCTCAACCTTAAAAAGGTTCCCCACTCCTGTCATAAATAATGAAAACATTGAAACCTTTTGTGTTGGACATAAATTAATATTTTACTTTAATTAAAACAAAGTTTGATAAACTAACATGAGAAAGTTAAAACGCTTAATCTGTTTAACAATTTAAATGAAACCATTCTCCCTGGCTGCAGCACTAGCAAAATGTCTCGGGCATAGTCATGTAATTAACGGTGAGTTTCCATTAGCAACTGGTGGTCCGTGGAAAGAGCCAGAAGTTGCATTGAGCCAGGTGGGCCATGGGCCAAAAAGTTTGAGAACCATTAGCATAGTCTAGTTAAAATTATGGCTACACTAGCCTTTTGTCAAACATTTCCAGCATTGCAGCTCCATTGGTAGCAGGAGCAGGAGTGCTATTTTAAATAGACTGCCAGCATATTAAACGTGCCCTTCCTGATCCTCTAAGAGCCTGCTGCTTCCTTCCTGCAGCCTACTCTTCAAACCTCTTCTGTAGCCTATGGAGTCTAGTTCTCCCTCCAACACTCATCCCACTTCTCTGGATCTTTCCCCAAATCCTTCTCCATGCCGAGCCAAGTTTCTCTCCACTGGTAGCTGCCCTGAGGAACAGAATAAGCTAGTAGCAGAGCAGGGGAAAAAGGAATGGCCCAATGAAAATTGAATTTATGACCCATGTAAGAATGTAATTGTTAAAAACACCTTTACAATATTTATCAAAAGGAAACATTTTCATTGCTTCTTTTGCAGCAATGGGATTTGTGGATTGTCTGTGGGATGATTCATCTGTTCTCTTTTGGGTATTCTTGAACTCTTGCAAAGCTTCTACTCAGTTGCATAGATGAGGGAGAGTGGAGATCAAATAGGCTATGCCTTCATTTCAAAAGTACTTAAATTTTCTTCTTGACCCCATCCATTGCTGCTACCACTAGTTCAGCTCTGTGACTGTTAGCAACATTGACAGCTCTAGGGTTTGTTTGGTTTTTTTTCATTTTCTCTCTTTCTTTTCCTTCATTTTGTTCTGCTTTTTTTTTTATTTCACGTTAGAAAACTTTTCAGACTTGTCAAATAAAGGTCAACTATATTTCATTTATATATTCCATAGCTGACCTTATACTATTAAATGTATTTTCAAATAACATGGTAAATATGACCAGCACAAAAACTGTTCAGTGATTGAACAATCACAGAAAACCAAAGAAAAATGAGAAAATAACAGCCATCAGGACATCATCATTGTGCAATTAGCTAAAAATAAAATCAGTAGCAAAATATTATGCAAACTGTAATGTGAATGCAGAGAAATTCTAGACTAAAGTGACAATGAACTAGGATGGAAATCGATCTGTTTGGAAAAAGTTGGTTTAATAGTTTAACTGGCTTTGTACCATGTGAAGCTTCAAATATTATTAGTATATGTTGAGCCTCTCTAGTTCGGCATTCTCTTGTCTGGCAACATCCGTCGTCTGGCATGATTTTAGTTTGCCAGATGTCCACTTACAATGGGTGTGGCCAAGTTTCCCATGGTCTCATAAAGTTTGTTTACAGCCACCGGTTCTGGCTCTCAGTGTTCTGTGCTGTTACTTAGCTCTACTTTACCCCTAAATGTCTTCTAAGAGCCCAGTAAGCAGTGAAAGTGTTGGTAATGCTGCTAGACAATATTGACCTTCCATGGTCCGGCAAATTCTCTGGTTTGGCACTGGTCAGATCCCGAGAGTGCCAGACCAGAGAGCTTCAACCTATATAAATAGTTTTTTCAAAAATTAACTGGTCACCCTTTTCTGTTTTCTTCTCGCTATTGTTGGAAATATATGTTTCTGGCAATAAAAAATATACATCTCTCATGGATCAGCTTTTCCTTGTGCTTGGTCCTGCATCTAAGTCAATTGTTAGACAGTTCTGTGGGGTTATGACATAATTTTTCTAGAAATAAGAAGTTAATTGATGTTTACCCCATGATAAATTAGCTTGTGCTTACCCCCATTTCTTTTTTCTATCCACCTGTTATTATTTAATATGTGTGCTATTATAGTGCTTGTGTCCCAGCCATGGACACAAAACAAAAGACAGTCCCTGCCCCAAAGAGTTTCCAGTTCAAGTCTTGAAATAAACAATTTTCTCTGTGTTTTTACAATGCCTAGCAGAACGAAGCTAGGGTCTCTTGGAGTTACCACAGTATAAGTAGTAATAATAAATCAAAGTTCTGTGTTTATGACATCAGTCTTTTTGTCATGAACAAAAGACAAGAGTGTCAGTGCAAACTCTAATGAAAACACAAATGGATTTGTGACTGACAAAAGACTATGTCCCTGATGCTGAATTTATGCATGAAAGCAGAACCCTGCCCTGCTCCCACTGAAGTCCCACTGAAGTCCACATAAGTTTGATCCCGAAATTCAAGCACTGTCTACAATGCAATGTAAATCCATGCTTGAATTTCGAGATCAAACTTATCCCCCCTTGCATTAATGCAACAACTATGCTAATGCAAGGCTCAGATTTCAGGGCTGAAAAGTCTCAGCTTGAGTTAAGGCAGCATCAAAGGTCCAAGCCCTTATTACCTTGCATTGTATACCCAGCTCCGCTATACCACAATTGCATGGGACAACTTCTTTAGTCTTGTTGCCCCAACCATCTGCAGTCCATTCTATTGAAAACAGAAGGCACCCTCCTTTACAAAGAACAACAGAACAGGTCAACAATAACCCGTTCACTTCTGATCACCAATCTACATTAATACTGTCAAAGACTCTCCTGGATTTGCAATGGAGAGTGAACAAAACAAGCTTCTTCCTAATAACATCCAAGGCAAGCAGTAAAGTTTTCCCACAGTGCACCATAGTTCTAGGGCTCTGCAGTTGCATTTCAGGTAGATTGGAGGGTTGATGCAGGAATTTTGGGATATGATACAGGTTGGACCTCCTTGGTCTGGCACCCTTGGGACCTGAGTGGCCCCAAAGGAGGGAGTTTGCTGGACCAGGAGGTCAGGCCTGGTGCTCTCCCAGGGCTCCCCTCCTGGCCCCCAACCTGACCAGAGTGCTGCCCCGGCTGCTGGTGGGACTCCATTCCTGCCTGCTGCCCCATGTTGGCCAGTGAGGCTCCCATCCTCCCACCAACAGTGGCTTTGCGCCTCCTGCCACAGGGGTTCCTTGTCCCCAGTCGGTAGAGGCTCCATGTCCCTAGCTGCAGGGGCTTCCTTGCCCCCAGCTGGCAGAGGTGCCACATCCCTGGCCACAGGGGCTTCCTTGCCCCTGGCTGGCAGAGGCTCCATGTCCCCAGACACTGGTAGCTCCACACTCTTAGCCACGGGGGCTCTCTGCCCCCAGCCGATAGTGCTTTCTTCCCCCGGCCAGCAGCAGCTCCATGTCCCCAGCCACCAGTGGCTCCACATCCCTGGCTGGTGAAGCTCTGCTCTTGGTTGACAAAGCTCTCCACTGAGCCCTGTTCCAGTTCTGGGCCACAGGCAGAACTCCCTGCCCCTAAGCCACTGGTCCTCCAGGCTGGCTGAGCTCCCAGCCGCTAGCAACCTATGTGGCTGGGGCTCTCTGGTCCGGCTATATCCGTGGTCCTGCTGGATCACAGAAGTTCCTGGACCAGAGAGTCTGGGACCACAATAACTGATGTTATACATTGTATACAAAATATGTCATGTAAGGTGCAATGGAAAAGTTATGATTTATTAAATATGATTATCATGCTTATATGTATCATCTTTCTGTTTAAATTTATGAATATTGGCCATGGACTTGTATCTTATAGATGTGTTGTGTTCCTGGGACACAACCATAAAACAAGATTTATGTCAATGCTAGACAGCTATGTATTGATAGCCCATTCAGGACATTTCATTCTAACAATGGGCCATAGACAGTCTCACTGACGGGGAAGTGAGGAGAAAGGAGGCAGTTGCCCCATGACCCAGTGATTCAAAGGGGTCTGGGGCTCCCAGCTGTTGCCACTGTTACCGCTGCAGCAGTGGTAGCTGGAGTGCTGGGCCCTTTAAATCACCACTGGAATGTTGTACAGTGCACTCTAGGGAGTGCTAGGAGCTGGGGGGAATGCACTACGCTCCAGGGAATGCTGAGAGCTGCTTGGGGGCTGGCATGGTACACACTGGGCTGGCTGCCCCAGGCCTTCCATTCAAGGCCCCACCCATTCTAGAAGTGGAAGCTGCCTCCCCCACCCACATCATGCCCAGGGGCCTGTGGAGGCTGTATTTTAATAATCTTTTAATGCATTATGGCACAAATTTCAGTTGGGATTTTGAAAATAAAGAGTAATATTTTCCCTTACATATATCATTCCCACATAAAAATATAGAAATGGTATATATTTCCAATTGCCAAATTCCCACATCAGTTTTCCTCTGTGGGCTTGAGAGAATAGCATTTTTTCCCTGCCCTCCTGTGTGCTTTTTTAATTCCCTCTGTTTTCCCTTCCGCCCGATGTTCATCCAACTATGCTGTGCTAATGAGTTTCACTAAGCAGGATGAAAAGCAATACAAGTTAATGCTGATCTAATCATTGTTCATTTGTGGCTGGATGTCCTAAGGGATTGGTGTGGGATGATGCCATAGAAAGCAGCCATCCTTTGCTTTTCCTAAATGTGTGTCTATGCTACAGAAATAAATTATAATATAATTAATTATAATGTAATTATAATTACATTACAGGACAATCATTCCTAAACCAGATCTGCAGATGGGATTGTATGTTGTAGTGTACACTTGCGTAGAAGTATCATGTGAAGTGGATTTATTTTAATTGTCTTTGAATGTATGTATTTTCCCTCCCTAATATATCTTATTTTACTTTTCTGTAGGGAGTGGTAGAGAAAGAGGGGAAATAGCTGGGATAATAGAAAAAGCATTTTAGAAATCAAGAAAAACACAAGATTACTTTTAATTAAGGAAAGATAGTTGCAAGATACAGTAAAACTCCAGTGGTCCGGCATCCAATGGCCTGGCACTCCTGATGGTCTGGGCAGAGCAGCTGGGGTGCTGCCGGGTTGGTCCCGCAGAGCCGAGGGGCGCATCCCCCCCACTCCAACCCAGACCCCTCATAGCCGCCCCTTCTGATAGTCCAGCATATTTGATAATCCGGCACCCCCTGGGTCCTAAAGGTGCCGGATTATCAGAAGTTTACTGTAGTAATTATTTTAAATTTTTAACTATGCAGAAAAGCCTTGGGGGTACATCTACACTGCATGGCTATTTCGGGATACTAGAGGTATCCCGAAATAGCTACCCCACATCTACACAAGTCACCTCTTATTTTGAAATATTTTTCGAAATAATGGGCATGCTATTTTGCCAGCCCCATAAACCTCGTTGCCTGAGGGATAAGGAATGGCTTGAAATAGCGTGTTTTTTCACAATTTGGCGCTGTGTAGACATGCCAAATTTCAAAATAGCCTATTTTGAAATAGATTTGAAATAAGAGTTTAGGGCAGTGTGTAGATGCACCCTTGGTCTCAGGAATAATATTGTGGAAATTAAATGCCATCTTAATCACATTTACATTGCAGATGTTTGTGTCTATATACATTCTCAATGAAAAAAATTAATGTTTATCTGTATTCAGGTGGTCTCTTATCGGCAGTCTTTATTCTAGGCCAGACAACCAAGAGTGGCAAATAGTAATAATACCTGCATTTGGGAGAAGACAAGCTCTTCAAAATATGGGACAACTTACCGCAGTAAGATTTGATTTTAGAACAATTACAATTTAATTGCCCTTTCCTAATTCAGACTATGTCATTCCAGGAAGATGGTATTTTCTTTTAGGAAACTACATTTCACTAATCAGCCCAATGAAGGGTAAATGAAGCATGTGAGTACATTTCACCCTTAGCAAACTCAAATAAGAGGCTTCAACTATGTGGCCAATTGGTGTTGATTTCTATTTCTTTTTAATTTATTTGAGCAGTTTTGCTACCAACGATGATATTTTACAGTGGGTGTGCAGCCCATGAATGAACACCAATATTTGTTAGGTACTCAAGTAAAGGTTTCTTTATTATTATTATTTGCATTCCTTTATTCTTCCTTCTTTTTCTGCCTTCCTCTTTCCAGTTTATATTTTAATCTTATTCTCGTAAACTACAAACACTACCATTCTGTTGCTTTATTCCTATACTTTCCTGAGGTGACCTTTCTGAAAGCTTGCAATCCTCGTGATTGAAACAATCCACTTTTCCATATTCAGTGGTGGCAATTCAACATAGTAAAGGTCAGTAAGGAGCCAACTGACATATTGTGCCAAAGTGAGAAATTGTCCACTACACCAGAGCTTTCACTAAAACCAACAATCTAGGACTTAGCACTATAAGGCAAACATTGCTCACTATAGATTAACTACATATAAGGCCACACTGAGGCTTATCTATGCATATTTAATTCTAATTTCACTGCAACTTGAGACGTAATATTGCCTGCAGAAAATAAATACCTAGGACATTACCTGCTGTGGATGGAGGGGATTATAAAATAATCACTGGCTTAGAAAATTTCTAGTTATACCTTCTAATGCTGCCAATTCTGGTAATTCTATTGTGAGAGCCATAATATCTATACTTGTTTCTTAAAGCCTCAGCTCGTGTGATTATAGGAGAAACTCGGACTTTTTTTTTAAAGTAAGTTTCTAACCTGCAGGGTTGTAGAGAACCCTGAAACTCAAACACCAAGGCTACGTCTAGACTGGCATGATTTTCCGAAAATGCTTTTAACTGAAAAGTTT
>CM057846.1:57662526-57682578 GCA_030068395.1 Apalone spinifera | reverse complement strand
ATTGCATGGTTTTTAAGGCACTTTTTAATTTTGGGGGCCTGACTCATGGTTTTTGAATGCTTGGGTTTGGCAAAGCTGTACATACATCTCTGCACCTTTCTGCAACACATTATAAGAGTGCCCGCACATTTATGTTAATAAATTGTGTATTGAAAATAGGATTGTTGCTATTTTTAGAAAATCCTAAAAATAGGATTGTTACTATAGGCTTGTCTACACCAATGTTTAGTTCACTGCAAGGTAGGGTATCAATCTACAGCAACTAGTCTGCACAAACTCACTGCTATGTTGATTCCAGAGTTTAGGCTATGACTAAAATAAAAATAAAGAGATGATTCTGGAATGCCACAAACATTGTGGCAATGGGGCTCATTCCACAAACAGAGCTACATAGGAGGGGTCAGAAAGGGCCAGAGATATACACCTGAGACAGCCAGGCATATACACATAGGCTTGCCAGGTGTCCGGTTTTGAATCGGACAGTCCAATATTTGAGCTTTCTGTTCAGGAAACAAATTGAGAAAATATAAATGTCTGGTATTTTCTAAATAAGATGTAATGTAGATTGTGATGTAATGTCAAGTGTGTCCAGTATTTTTGTTGAAACCATCAGACAACCCTATATACACAGAGTAGGGATGTTAAAATTAGATTAATAAACTAATTGAATAATTGATGGGATTTTCATCGACTATTTGATTTGCTGATAAGGGTGCTTCCCCTTTGAAACTAGCAAGAGCTGCCCATTGCTGCTACATTTCAAAGGTGGAAGTGTTGGTCTGTGTTCCACCTTTGAAATGTATGAGAGCCCCAGCAGGAGCTCCTGTGCATTTCAAAGATTGAAACTCCAGTGGATTCTTTGTGCCTAACTTTGTGTAACCACCTGCCACTGCCATAACTGTGTCCATGTACATGCATGTGCCCACCTACCCTGCGTGTCTGCTTGTCTGTCCCTGTGATTATCTGCTATTACCTGCCCTGCGTGAGTGTGCGCCTGCTAGTCTGCTCCTGCGTCATGATGGAAAGCCTGAGTGGAGTGGGGCCACAAGTCAGGGCAGGTGCACACACAAAGGCAGACACGCCCACACAGGCAATGGGGCAGGCAGGAGTGGGCAGATTCAGACATGGGACACGTGAGCCTGTGCATGCGCATGACTCCAAAGAGCAAGAGAACAATCACAGGCAGGGCGCGCACAACACGGGGAAGGGAGCACGCCAGGCGAACAAATGCGCAGGCGCACACGTAGGCCTTCGCGCCGGACGCTCGCACACAGTGTGGGTTCGGCGCGCGCAGCGCAATCACCCACGGTTCGGGAGCGCGCACGCACACAGAGACCGAGAGACACTGGGGCGTGGCGAGTGAAGGGGGCGCGGCTAAGGATCAGCGGCGCACTGGTCCTGTCCCGCTGCCCCTCCCGTTGCCATGGTATCGCGGCGACGGAAGTGCTCCGCGGCGCTTCCCCCTAGCTGCAGGCCTGCCGCGCGCGGCTCACAGAGGGGTCGCGGGCAGCGGCTCCCGGCCTGCTGCTGAAGATGGCGGACGGCGGGGCAGCCGCAGGCCAGCGGGAAGAGGCAGAGGCAGAGGCGGCTGGCGGGCCGCGGCGGGACAAAGGGCCCCGGGCGAATGCCCGGCCACCCACGGCCCGCGACTTACAGGTGAGCCCGGGGCGGGGCGGTGCTGGGGAATGGGGAACAGGAGCCCGCAGGCGCTTCCCCCGGCTGAGGCCGGCTCGTCCTGCCCCGCCCGGCTGCGGTGCTCCGCGCTGCTGGACTAGGGGGTCGCCGGCGGGCGGAGCAGGGTCCGCGAAGCTGAACGCTGGATCAGGGCCTCTGCCTGCCCTTTCTGTGCGCGCACTTGGCACCCTGCCCCGGGTATCTGCCGCCGGGCTACTCCCTGAGCTTTACACTGGGCCCTAACGTGCCGCACGGTGTGGAGCGGAGGCAGGTGCTGGCTTCGTGTCATAGGCTGCCCTTCTTTTACCGGCCTGCATTTGCTCCGGACTTACTCGCCAGGCTCGAGGAGGCTGCCGCCTTTTGCAAGGCCCTGAGTAAAGCTGCTTAATGCAAGAATCCCCTTGTCTGAAAACCAGGCTCAGCAGTACATTAGAGCACGGGGGAGGTGACTGCACAGAGTTGGCTCTCACTGCTAGCTTGCTGCAAAGAAACCATATAAATCTTCTCCTCTGTAACCATTTCTTTATCAGCACTCATTTACCCTGCCAACTTTAAAACTGAAATAAGTCCAACTAAAATTCTTTAAACTATATTTGAACTTGCCCATGCTTGTGGTAGCACATAGGGTATGCGTAGCCATGGGTCTTGGAACTAAAGGTGTATCTACACAGCAGGACTTAACTCAAAATAAGCTATGCAAATTGAGCTACAACAATTGCGTAGCTTATTTTGAAATTGGGAGTATCTACACGGCACTTATTTCAAAATAGAGCACACTTCCTCCAACTTCCTTTATTCTTCGTACAATGAAGGTTACAGGAGTCAGAGTTAGAAGTCCTCCTGCTTGACAGTATTTAGACATTATTTAGAAATAATTGCCTGCTGTGCAGATGCAAACTAAGATATTTTGAAGTAATGCAGTTATTTTGAAATTGGGTACATCTACACCGCAACATTAAGAGTGCAGAAGGTGCACAGCACCTCCTGGGCTTGAAGCAATTTTTGTCATATACAGGGTTTGCAGGTTTGTTTGAAGGCTTTCAGCACCGCCACTGTAAATAGTTTTCCAATTCCTGAATGCTTCAGTGAAAGATAGGTTGTGTCCCCACTCTGTCATATGTAGCTGTGTGTGGCAGTGAAAGTCTCCAGCAGCAGAGAGGCAGAGGGACACCACATTAAGAAAAGTAGCAATGAGTGTCATGGCTTGGACATGTAAATAGGTGCCTATGGTATATACTCTAAGATTCAGGCATGTAGGGCCTTCTACTCTAATCAACCATGTCTCGTTGTCTACATTGCTGTTCATACCAATGCTATCTGGGCATGCTATATCGCTCTGCTCTACACAAGACCATAAATGTAGACCTACCCTTGCCCTTAGCTATTCAGTAGAAGGAAGGAGAAATTGTAGGCAGTGTTAATATTCCTTTTTGTTTAAATTGCACGTAATAACAGTACACTACTGACCTGTCCTGGCTATTTTTTTCCTTTCTATTTACTAGTATTAGATGTGCACATTAATTATTGTTAATAAAGTCTATGAATCTGTTGAGACTAACATTTTAGCATACAGTAGTTACAATCACCGTGAGGTTCCCAAACTTTTGAAAATTTGACTTGTAGTTAAGCAGGCTTTTTGAGTAGATCATATTTCATGGTGTTAAATTTATCTGAAGGTAGTCTGTAGCATGTCTATTAAGCTTGAGACTGGATGTCTTTTAAAACTTCTGTTGCAGTCTCACTAGTCTGTACAATTTTCTTAATAGCCAAGAATTCTTCAACTAGCTTATTTTCCTGTATTGTAAGTGTCTCACTGCAATACTTATTACGGTATTAATTACTATAATTCTAAAGCAGTTTGTCTGACAAAGGGCAGATGGCTTTTTCTATTTGAATGTTTGTTTGTAAGCCAAACCATAGTTGCATCACATCCTTGCAGCACCACGTGGTAAAATCTTAATGCCACTCACCTATCCAGAGAAAAGCAGAATCAAATGTCAGAACTCTGGTTTTGAGATAAAAATCCTAATATTTACAAAAACTAAGTACAACTTTGTTAAAAATAACAGAAATAAGGCTACTAAAAATGTCATATTTAGTATTGCTCCACATGTACTTTAAAGCTGAATGTTCCAGAGAAATGGCATATCTAGAATATCTAGGGCCATCTGTGGGGGGAAAAACTTTTTTAATACAAGTAACTGCTCTTGGATGTAAGCATTTAAGCACTTGCTGAATTAAGTGTTAAATATATGCTAAAGTGCCTTACTGAATTGGGATTTTAATAGCGATACAACCTGTTATGGGTATAAACATGTTACATAGGAACTGACAAAAAATAAATTACAAGTAAGGCTGTCAACTGATCTGCATTAAAGCGTGCGTTAAAAAAATTAAAACGTTAATCGCAGGCGTTAATGCTGTGCTGCCCTGTTGAAACACCGCTGTGGCGTTTCAAAGGGGAGCTGCACGTGATTAACTGTGTGATGAATCGCAATTACATTTTTTAATCGTGATTAAAATTTTTAATCACTTGACAGCCCTAATTACAGGCTGATATTGTTGTGTCCTCTAACAATCTTCTTGAAAGTAATGTGGCATGTTGTTTCACGTGAACACAGAATATCTTTATCTTAAACTTTTCTCAAATACCTATAACGTGAGTGCTTTCTGTGTATTCTGGACATATGTTTTGTATAAAAAGTATTGCCATTCTGTGCTAATGTAGGCTTTATATATAGTTAATGAGGTAATTCAGACTCCTGTTTATTTTAATGCTAGCAGATTTACGCAGAATTGCCCAGGTCCTTCAGGCTAGTGGGTTGGCAGTGTGGAGGATGCAGGAGTCAGGGCAGGGCCTTGGGGATTGTGGGGGAGATCAGTACAGAAGGATGGAGAATGCGAGAGTGAGTGTTGGGGGACTAAGGAGGTGGGGGTGCCATCCAGGCGCTTTGGGTGGGGGTCCCATCCAGTATGAACCTTTTCTTTCCCGTACATCGCTACCAGGAGCCTTTTCTTCTTCCCTGCTCTAGCACTACAGCCAAGGGCCAGGAGGGGGGAAAGAGCATGGGGTAGGAGGGCTACTTATCTGGTGTGCTGGCGAGGTGGCAGAGCCCCAGCTGTACTGGCCACTCCCTTGTGGTACAGCTGCCCCCAGTGGCCACTCTCATATTGCATCCTTCCAAATAGCAGCCCCTCTCCTTTGTATTATGGAAAACAGTCCCTTTCCTGGCACAACCACACCCTGACCTTGTTTTAAGGTAGGAGAAGAGGAAGCTGCATACCAAATTTGGTGGCCTTAGCTCTTTTAGGAGGAGTTCTTGAACAAATGGTCTTGCATGCAGACTCCCTAACATATATATATAGAGAGAGATGTAAATAAATACAAGCATGTTCATTACAGAGTAGAGGTATCCAAACAAATTTTATGAAAGTCTCTAAATATTATCAGTCATATTCCTAAATCAATAAGGAACCCAAGCTTCTAAAACAATGTATACAATATGTAGTCTCTTGTTCTTTGGATAGTTTATATCTCTAATCTTATAAGCTTTCTAAAAAGTTTGGTGTTTAATGTAGTTGGCCTTGGCTGGGTTATACGAAGATGAAGTTAAAAGCAAGTTATCCCATTCAGACAGATCACCAGCTACACTGGTCAGTAACTCAAGAGTACCTGTTCAAAGGTAAGAAGTGTTTTGTACATGAGGATTATTAACTTATTTGACATCTGTAATATCTGTTTCAGTTCACTAACTCTTCCTTTTTGTGTGTGCAACATTCAGAAGTTTGATTTCAAAGAGATTCAGTAGACTTCCGATAATCCAGAACCTTTGGGACCTAGGTGGTGCTGGATTATCAGATATGCCGGACTGTCAGGAGGTACTATAAACTGGTTTTTTTATATATATATATATATATATATATATATATATACACACACACACTGTATACAGTATATACTGTGTATAAAATGTGTTTAACCCTTTTTATTGTACATACTGTATACAGTATAATGTAATGTGTTAGGTTTTTATAACCCTTTTTACCCTTTTTGCTCGGTTCAGCTGCTGCCATTGCTGCCTTGTGACTTGTTTTTTGTTGAAGCTCACTCACTAGGCTCTTGCCATTTTGATGCCGGACCATCAGGAGTGCCGTACAATTGGATGCCAGACTATTGGAGTTTTACTGTATTATATTCCAATGTGTGTTTAAAAAACTATAGCAATACAGAAGAGTAAGGTGGGGGTCCTTATAATACTATGACCAGTCCGCTTCCTTAGTAAGCATTTGTAGCATATAAATATTTATTGAGTAGTTTTCATTCTGCAAGTGCTCCCAACCACTTAATGATTCTGTTAGATCCTGGGTAGGACTCAATATTAAATGCAGAAGTAGTTATGCCTTCACACAGATTTGGGCATATTACCTGTTTTTTGTTGGGGAAACAGCCATTAGGAGCAGGCACAAGTCACATGGAGGGCTATACATAGGTGCGTCTTCTGGGTTAGGAAGCCACATTGCTCACATCAACATAAACCACTAAGCTCTACCCAAAATTATTTCTCCACAGCTGCTATCATAAGAGACTTGCAAATATCCTCTAAGATTCTGGGAACAAAGACCTTGGGTGAACAACCTTTGTATAGTAGAGGAACCATATTTTCCTTTGGTTTTCTGGCATGTGTAGGCACATACAGGCAACAAGCATTTGCTTTAAGTATTTAGGGCTCACATAACAGAATATAGAGGGATCATTACAGTACTCTCAAAACTTTTTAAAAAATCTTGTAAGTTTAAATTGAAACAAATACAAGCCAACTGAATAGTAAGATAGATTTTAAAAAAACAACAACCCTGTCTGGGGCTAATGATTGGGACATAATGATCCAAACACAAGGTTGTGTGGTTCTCCAAAAAAGACTCCGTCCATACAGATGTATCAATGTGGATCTCATCTTCAAAAAATTAATGCATATCAGCGGATGTCTCTGGAACTATTGGCAAACCTCCAATTCATTTGGGCACATGGATCTCTGGAAATTGAGTCCAACGCTGGATACTTGGAGGATAGTAGTAGTTGTTTCTGGGTGGGATCCCCAATCTATATTAGGTTAACCATCTACAGAGATCACTATTTAAAAGTTTCTTGCCAATACATGCCACAGAGTTGTTATACTTACTTCCTATTCGAGCTAGTTGATACTATGTCTTGAATGCTTCAGAGTGGTATATATAGGCAAACTCTGTATCTTTCTTGGTAATCATATACCATGACTCAGATGGAAAATCTATTTTGGAAAGAAAAGATACCTCCTTAATTACATAATGTTAAATAATTCCTGCTTTGGATAGATTGCAGTCTACATCAATAATTTCTCCACTTAAAACAACAACATTATTTTTCACCAAAAATTCAGAAAAGGGCAAATCCTCAACTTGTATAAAGTGTCAAAGTTCCATTGAAATCAGTGAAGCTGTGGTAGTTTGCACTAGAGGTGAACCTGTATCATGGATGTGAAGCTAGTGAAGTGGCTCTGATTTCCTTTCTCAGAATTTTGTTTAAATCCATTCTAAATGTTTACTGTAGACCAGTGTTTCTCAAAATGGTTGTTTATTACCAGCGCTGCAGCCACGGAGCCTCACAGCTCCTATTGGCTGCGTTTTGCCGTTGGTAGCCAAGGGGAGCCACGGGAAACTGTGGCCTGGCCCACGCTGCTACCTGTGGCTACTTTTGGCTACAAATGGTGAAACGGAGCCAATAGGAGCCGTGAGACTCAGTGGCTGCAGTGCTGGTAAGTAAAGAAACGGGCACAGCCAGGTAACAGGTTTCTCAAAGTGGTTTCATGAACGGCTTTGAGAAACACTGCTGTAGACCTTTCTCATTTTGGCTTTAAGAATATTTTTTAATCCATCCAATAAACAGAAAGGAATAGGAGAAACCCCTGCATGTAAGCTGTTTGGAGACAATGACTGTCTTTCTGGTTTGTGTTAGGAATGGTTCCCCCGGCTGCGCCTGTCGTTCTGCATCAGTGCACATGGCACCTGGCCTTCTCCCTGGGTCCTAGCGTCCACCAGATCTAACCCCGCCATCCAGGAGCATGCCCGGCAGAGACACCGTGATGGCATGCTCTTTCCAAAGAGGGCCGCACTGCTACACTTAGCAGTGCGAGGTACTGCTACCCCGTCATGCAAATTAAGAGGATCGTGTGCGATCATTTTTCTAAGGATCGGTATTTTTTTTCCTAAGGACTGGTACTGGGCTGCGCACCACACTTTGGGAAACGCTGAACTATATGATTAGCCAGATAATCGCATTTTAACATCATTAGTGTGTGTACAGTATCAATCACAATGAGGTCCTGGTCCGTGACTAGGCTCCTAGCACTCTGTTATTTATTTGTATTGCCAACTCTGGTACTCTGTTTCAGGTTCACATACAACAAACTAGTTTTGAAATATAATTGAAGGTTAAAGGCCAGAATCTGCAACACTTAAGTCACATTGAATGTTACCTATGGATGTCATTGGTGCCACTTCCTATTTTTCATGTATAATGATATTACTGTGTGGGCTTAATTGAGCTGCCATCCACTCTTCCCTTGCTAGAAGGTGACTATTTGGAACTATTTACTGTGTCTATAAGAACATATGCCATTATAGTTTGTCAACAATTTAGAATTAATTTATCAAATATTTATACAGTGAAACTGAATGGCTGATAGAGCCCATTATGTCAGAATTTTTGAAAGACCTTATTTTCATTCTAATTTTTATTTTAAGTATAGAAAAAAACCCTCTAATCACATTGCATAGGGCAGTCATAAAGTCCAATGTACTCGTTACTATGGCTACATTATGCAGTGTGTGTAGATGTATGCATAAAATCAGTAATATTTTAATCAAATTAATTTTTAAAAAATATTTGCAGTCTAAAAATTGACTCCTTCAGAAGCTTAAGAAAACCAGAAAGAAGCATGAGTGATGACAAAGAAAACCAAAGGTATTGTAAAACAAAAGCTTATTTATTTATTTATAACAATTATGAATAAGGTACTAATTTACATTTTTTTCCCATTCATATTATACTTTTTTCTGTCTTCTTTCTTCATAATGGCGTTGATCTTTATCTTTCCTGTAAGTGGGAACATAAAGTTTGTTCTGTGACTCAGTAGAAGGAAATGACAGTTGGTATGGAGAATAGCCTTTTCTACTTAAAATAAAATGCTTCATCCCCCTTTTAATCTATAATCTGAATCTTTCTGAACCATAGACTTTCATTCTTAAAATCAGTTTTACATGTACTATTTATTTTTAAAAACCCTGCAGAATATTGCACTTGATAATCTATCACGCACATTCCAACTTCAGGAAAATTTTATTTTAGAATTAAATCAAATTTATAGATTACGTATTTTGATAAATAATGATATGTCTCTTAGATTTTGTATCTGAAACTGAAATGAATATTATGTAGAAGTATTAAAAAGTGCTAGTAGCTCTTCCAAATATGCTTATTTTCTACCTCGGCATTACTGTCCATTATGTTTAGTAAGCAGCTCTTAATAGCTTTCTTTAAATAGCTTGGGGTTTGGTTCATAGATTTAAACAGGTGCATAATGAGTAATTTTTCTATACAAGACTGTAACCCTGACCATTATTCAAAAAATTATCCCTAATGAATGTTTCCTTCCAACTCTTTTCTGTTTCTGTTCTTGTTTCACTCTTTATCTTTGTGGTCCTTTACCTTTTAATTATGTGAATCTTTTATTTAATATTAGAATAGAATACTTAAACTGAGAGCAATAAATTATTAACTTGTTAGATCTATCACCTCTGCTTTATTACATCACCCTTAGTTTACAGACATCATGGTGAGAGAGCAGAATCTCACAAAACTAAGTGATTGAGCAACAAAATGGCAAATGAATTTTAATGTTGATAAATGCAAAGTAATGTATATTGGGGGAAAAAATAATCTCAACTATACATTAAAAATGATGGGGACTAATTTAGCTATAACCACTCTAGAGAGATCTTGGAATCGTTGTGAATAGTTCTCTGAAAGCATCCATTCAATGTGCGGCAGCAGTCAAAAAAGCAAACAGTGTTTGGAATCATTTAAATAAGGATAGAAAATAAGATGGAGAATATTTTATCGCCTCTATATAAATCCTTGGTATGCCCACATCTTGAATACTGCATACAGATATGGTTACCTCATCTCCAAAAAAAGTATTGGTATTGGAAAAGGTTCAGAAAAGGGCAACAAAAATTATTAAGGGTTTGAAACAGGTGCCATATGAAGAGAGATTTAAAAGACTGATACTTTTCAGCTTAGAAAAGTGGAGACTAAGAGGGGATATGATAGAGGTCTATACAATCATGACCGGTATGGAGAAAGGGAATAAGGAAGTTATTTATTTGTTCCCATCACATAAGAACTAGGAGTCACCAAATGAAATTAATAGGTAGCAGGTTTAAAACAAACAAAAGGAAGTTGTTCTTCACACAGCGCACAGTCAACCTATGCAGTTCTTTGTCTGAAGATGTGGTGAAGACCAGGACTTTAACAGGGTTAAAAAAAGAACTAAATAAATTCATGGAGGTTAGGTCCATCAGTGGCTATTAGCCAAGATGGGTAGGAATGGTGTCCCTAGCCCAGGGGTCGGCAAACAGTGGCTCTTGAGCCAAATATGGCTCTCTTGCAGCTCAAGCTCAACCCTCCCTCTTGCTCCCTCTGCAGCAGGGAGCCCATGCTGGCGATCTCACCTTGTGGGCCCCCCCCGCAAGATTGGAGCGCCACTGCCAGCTTCCTGCAGGGGGGGCAGGAGAGGAGTGGAAGCCCCGAGGCTCCCCAACAGATTCAGCTTGCAGGGAAGAAGCAGAGCTAGAAGTCTCTCTGTGCTGCCGCTTCCCTTTCTCCTCCCCCGACTGGGGGACAGCAGCACATGGATGTGCTTCCAGGAGGCTTTTCCCACTATTCCTATTGGCTGGAATGTGCCCAATGGGAGCAGCGGGAGGCAGTGCCTGCGACCCTGACTCCTGCACCCCCAGCAGCAGCAGAAGTCCCATTAAAACAAGTCTGTGAGTACAGTGTTTCATTTATGCTGTTATTAAATCATCATGTCATTTATCAGTAATATTAAGTTGTATATTTTCAATCATGCAAATGGGCATTTTTATACTGGCTCTTTGTTGACCACTTGTTCTGAATATTGATGTACTTTGGTTAGTGCATGGGTCGACAACCTTTTCTAACTATCCTCTATCAGAGGCTAGGAATGGATGATAGGAGAGGGATCACTTAATGATTACCTGTTCTGTTCACTCCCGCTGGGGCATCTGGCATTGGCCACTGTCAGAAGACAAGATGTTGGGCTAGATGGACCTTTGGTCTGACTCATTATGGCCATTTTTATGTTCTAGTTTTAATCTTGTAAATGGTATCCAATTGAATTGTTTTGTCCTGAATCAACTCACTTTGTCTGCTATACTTGAATAGTATACCCAAGGAGAATAGGAAGCGTTCAGCATTTTTTGATATTTCGAATCAGATGAGTTAGAACTGAAATTAAATATGCTACTGCTTGGCAGTATGTTGTATTTACCTAAAGATTTTGCATAGCTGTGTCTAAGCACAAATTAACCCATAGCACTTCTAGTCTCTTACTCTTACTATTGAACATGTATATAAATTCTGACTATAGATAATAAAACTACTAAATAATGCACTCTATGAAATGGATCTCATTCAATGGCTAGAGATTAATCTATTTTGGAAAAAAAACTTAGATGTTTACTACTGTTTGTTTTATCCAATGGCTTTCTTTGAAGTTACTGCAGACTCTAAAGTTCCTCAGAATATAAATGAATGCTGTTCATCTGTATTTCGATCAGACCAGCCATAATCTCATGCACAAAATCTCACAGTGGAGATTATTCTTTCAAGTAATTGGCAGAAATCCACACAAGATAAAGCATGTAAAGCCACAGCTATAGCAGTACTGTGTTCGTTACAACTTACGATTATGGTTCTTATCTTTTAGGGCAAATCCCGAAGTATATCTTTGTAGAGCCACTAATGTAACAATACTTTGAGCCATGCTTCTTTGTGTATTGGGAAAGCCAGAACTGAATGGAATGTTTCTGTGATTAATTTGTTTACTGAGATTTTTTAAATTGAAAAATGGGTGTCCATACGTTACGTTAATCATGAATAATGTTCATGATTGTCACTCATGAACATTATTGTTTAAAGATTTTACTCAGGTGACTCAGAATATAGTGGACTACAGATTGTTGGGCCTTCTAATAATAAAAATCCCAGTAAAATTGTTGATGAACTTTTCAAAGAGGCGAAAGAACATGGTGCAGTTCCATTGGATGAAGCCGCAAGAGCCTCAGGTGATTTTAGTAAAGCTAAAGTAAGTACAAAAAAGATAGTTTTTAAAAAACTAAATGGATTATATTACTTTTGTCTAAATGACTTATTGTCTCATGAATTATATTACTAATGTTTGAAAACGTTCAATATTTCATAGTACATGAACTACTTAGCATGATTATAATTTCTAACTACCTAATTTGCTAATTAGAAGGCATATCAATTAGAACATTGTGTGTTTGTGTTAACCAAAAAACAGGCTTGTTGACATTTTAGTTTATATGCTTGCACCTCATTAAATATCCCTGTAAATTGTTTCACGTATCTATTCAGGCTGTTAATTTTTTTTAATTAACTTTCTTTTTAAATATTTTATCAGTCATTTTCAGGTGGTGGATACAGATTGGGTGATGCATCACTGAAGCGCTCTGAATATATATATGGAGAAAATCAGAATGGACAAGATGTAAGTAAAATGTTGAACAGCAGGAAATAGTGCTACACATCTTGAACCCTGGTTAGTAATGTTTTGAAGCCCAAATTCTCAAGATAATGTTTTTATATAACAATAGTTTTGTTCATAATGAATAGCTACAGAACCATGTAAAGTACATTTTAAGAATAATTTCTTAAAGCTAAAGCGTCTACATGGACAAAACGCATAGATTATGAAGGAAGAAAGCGATGTTTGCCAGAGAAGTTGACTGACTGGGTGCAATGTTGTGAAAAAGTGTTGTATTTATGTGGGTGCTCCAAAAGTCTGAGTTGCAAAATGCTCCTTTGGAATTAAAAAGATTAATTTTGTGAGGAGGTGCATACCATATTTTCAGGTTCCGTAGGCATTAGTTGTGTTGATTTAGCTCTATTAAGCACCTCACAACAGTTCATAACTTGTAATTTTGTATGTTGTCTTTATTCCCTGTGAACTAGAAAAATGATTGTCTTTAACAATAAGCTACTGGAATCCTCAGTAGCTAGATAAGATCCTTCTAAAGTTGATATTGTGTAGAAAGAAAATAAATATTTTGTTTTACTGATTTTAAAATCCAATTTAGGATGAAGATCAAACAGCCAGAATGGTTTTACTTTATACAAATTATTTATAAAAGTGGCATAATAGTGTAGTTGTTATTTCTGTCAGCTTATTGTTAGAAAGATATGTCCTTTTCCTGTCAGACTTGGATATTATTTACAGAGTGAGAGTCAAATATCACCAATAAAAAAAATATTCTGACATCCAAATTGGGCCTTCAGCTACACTCGTGAAACTGCTGGATTCAGTATGACAAACTTAGTAGAACAGAAGAGCTGTTTCCTGATTTTTGCCATTCTCTTCAGCAGACTTGGATATGTGTGACTTAATAAACAACTTTGCTGATGCACAAGATGGGGGGGGGGAAAAAACAACAGTGACTGAATCTTAGTCAGCAGTGCTAACAGGACTAAGGAATAGTAAAACATTTACTTTTGCCCTCAAAGAGAGCAGACATGACTGAATATACAGAGAATAGAGCTGTGAAGTAAAATGATGCCATTTTTAGATGGTCACTGTTCAGAATAAAACTACACTTTAATATAACCTGTAAAACCAAATTAACATTAAAGCATCTTTCTCTGTTGCCTTTCTGGGTCCATCTCCACTTTGTCCTCTGTGCTCACATGATTTCAGTTATCTGCAAATTATTTTACAAATCTAATTCTCTGCTGCTAATCTTCATCCCTCTACACCTCGTCAATTATTTTTATATACTTATGTGAATGTCTTTTTTGCCATCTCAAACTCATTCCCTCTGACCCAGAACTTTTCTTCTAATCTTTATTCATTTTCTTCTCTAATGCCATTGTTAACTCCTCTGCTTTCCCATATTTGCAACCTGGGTTTTATCTTTGGCTACGTCTAGACTGCATTGCTTTGCTGGGATACCTCCAGTAAAAACATTTTTTTTGAGAAAGAGTGCACACTCTTTCACCATCCCTGTAAACCTCTTTCTACGAGGCATAAGGGATGTGTTGAAAGAGCACTTTTTTCTGAAATTTGGTGCCATATAGACGCACCAGATTTTGGAAAAGCCTCTTTCGAAAGTAAATTAAAAAATACACAATTTGAAGTACCCAAATTGCATATCTTTTTCTGATTTAACACTGCAGTCTAGACATAGCCTTTGACGTCTCATGTTCTTTCCCCACCTTAACTAGTGTTCTGTCACTTCCTTTAAGGACCTACATAGAAACTTAGTGTGCAACAAACCAGTGTGTGAATTAACAGTGCAAATTACTTGCTGCACACGAAGTCCACATGTGGATCCTGCTGTGACATACTAACAGTTCTGTAGTGTGCTTTGACATACTGTTGTTTGAAATTGGTTGTATGAAACAGCAGTAAATCAAAGCACATTACAGAATTTTTGGTGTACCGTAGAAGGATACTCATAGCCTGCTACTGTGCAGAGGCTAATGTACTATATATTCACACCCTGGATTTCTTCACACCAAGCGTGTGTCTAGACTATATGGCTCCTTTCTCTGGCCCTTACAAATCCAGTCTTGTCCTGCTTATTTCCATCAAAGCATTCTTCTGCAAAGAACATTTTCTTAGCTTGTTCCTTTGACCATGTAACCTTTCTCTTGTATTCCTTCACTGGCTCCCTTCTTCGCTATTGTAACAAAAATAAGGTGCTTGTCTGCACTTTCAAGGCCTTCTATGACTGTCCGCCATGCAACCTGTCATTTCTCATTTAGTATTGAAAGGTTCACTCCTACCTCTGTAAGCCTATGATGCTAGCCTCTATCACCCACTTGTTCAATATGCAGACAAGTATATTAGTGCTTTCTTTCATGCTGTCCATTGTGCCTTAGATAATCTCCCTGTAAATATTCACAAAACAACCACATTAACTTGTTTCAAATCCCTGTTAAAAATTCTTCTTTGCCCTGAGGCGTAGTGAAAATGTAACAATGATTAGGCTGCTGGATGAGCTGAGATTACAGCCTATCATACTGACCAGTATGTCTCATTGTGTCATGGTGCTCCCCAGTCAGCCTGTCTGTATCCATCTATTGTCTCTTATCTTATAGACTTTAAGGTCTAGAGGGCCAGCAGGGTCTGTATTTTTCTTCTGTGTTTGTACAGTGCCTATCGCAGTCAGGTCAATGATTTGGAGCTCCTAGGTGTTACGATAAAAATAACAATGATAAAGCTAGTTATGGGAATTAGTAACTGTAACTCTTGCTTTATTCCACAAGCAGTTAGAATAGTAGTAGTAATCTGCAAGTTTATGGGGGCAAGGTCATTTTTAAACAAAAAGAGTATTCACTCTTTTGAAAGCAGTTGCATCACCTGTTAAGCCTAATACATGATAGTTGGCATATACTTTCTGTGTACCTTGTATCTTATCTATTAGCTATGTCACTGTTAAAAGTCAAGGCTTATTGTGAAGTTCAAGGGTGCCAATCTGTCTGAGGTCTCAGTACCACTGAGTTTGTAATTTCAACTGTAGCAACAGTGCCAATGTGAGTAAAAGTCAAAATCACTTTTCTAGGGAATCTAAAAATGGCAGTTCAAAGTCTATCTACAAAAATAAACACAATTTTTTCTTTTGCCTTCTGTTTTATGTTTCAGTGTTTTGCTACAAAATATGTGTGCTTTAAATTTGGTATTCTAATATATGACAATATGTGTACACAGAAAAATCAGATAATTAGGAATTTTTTCCTTTGGTTTTTTATTATACTGTCTTTGCTCAATAGGTTCAAATTTTGCTTAAACTGTGGAGGAATGGTTTCAGTTTAGATGATGGAGAGTTGAGATCTTACACAGACCCAACAAATGCTCAGTTTCTTGAGTCTGTTAAAAGAGGGTAAGTTTTATAATGGTGGTTATTTTGCTGACTTTCTCAGAACAATCAGTTGGAAAGAAAGGAAATAGTAATAAAACTGTGATGAATATTAAAAAGACTATCTCTTCCATAGTATTAAACAGTTGAGTACTGAAACATTAAATAATCATTCTATCAGAAACAAGGTTAAGCTGTTTGATGTTACTTCAGAGATACAGGCTTCTTTGCAATAGAAGAAAAAGCACTTATGCCTCCTTGAATTTTGTATGGATTGATGTGCACTTTTTAAATTTCCTTCTATCCTAAAAACCTTTTTTTGTGATGCAGGGAAGGACCGCAATATGGGACTATTCCATAGACTGTCTATTTAACCTCTGAACCCTAGATGTTGGCAAGGTGTGTGTGTGTGTGTGTGAGAGAGAGAGAGTGAGTGTGTGTGTGTGAGAGAGAGAGAGAGAGAGAATATACATGCACATGCCCTCTGCCACAAGAGGGGCCCTAAACACGTTGCCACTCTGTGTAGGTCATTTCTGAGTGCTCAACCAGAAATAATCTACTAGAGAATGAGAAGTCCTGTGGCACCTTATAGACTAACAGATTTATTGGAGCATAAGCTTTTGTGGGCAAAGACCCATTTCATCAGATTCTACCCTTCTGCTATATAGAGTGTTCTTTTATTTCCTTCTTGGCAGAATACAGGTGAAAGTTTGTTTTTTTGGAGTCAAAAGAAAATATTTGAAGTTTCATTACTAAAAATTATGTTTACTGTATTTTATGGGAGTTAAAACACTGCTTAAATAAAATTGTACATTAGTTCAGTCTCTTAGGGCTTGTGTATAGATCACCAGCAAAGCATGCCAGAGGGTATGATTTGTAAAATGCTCTAAAGGTGCCTCATTCACATAGGGCTGTGTTATTGAGAACTAATTATCTTTTAGACTGCCTCAGCAAAGTCTACATGGGACAGTTGGACGGCAGCATGCTAGAGCACTTTACAAATCACAGTCCAGCTGATGGGTAATCAAACGCTAAAATTGGGACTCCACTTTGCCTGTGTCACACATGACATCATACTTCTATATGATGGCCACCTCCAGCAGTAGGCTCAGAATTTGCCACTATGATTCAAAATACTTCACATCTTGTTCACTGCTACAACTGCTTTCTTCTTCTTGAATACTCATATTATCCTGGACTGAGCAAAAGCGGTATGATTATTCCTTAACATGAATAATGTTTTCATACCTGTGAAGTCTCCACTGTGTATATGAAGAACCATTGTTTTTCCCTCAATGCAGTCTTAGCAGAAGTATTTTCATAACACTTTACTATCTATACTGTTAACATATGGTTTTAAAAGATGGATGCATTTTTTTGGGGGGGATCTATAAAATAAATACATTATGCTGAAGATTTGCAAAGGACTTTGGGTACATCTACACTGTAGAGCTATTTTGCTATACTGGAAGTATCCTGAAATAGCTGTTCCGCGTCTATTGAAGCAGCCCGTTATTTCTAAATAGATTTTGAAATAATAGGCAGATTATTCTGATGTCCCGGTAACCCTCGTTCCACGAAGGTTAAGGGGTGTTTCAGAATAGCGAGTTGTTTTGAAATTTGGCACTATGTAGACAGTGCCAAATTACAAAATAAGTTATTTCAAGCTAAGGGTGCTGTATAGATGCACGCTTTGTGATCCTTTGAATTGAATAGTGCTATGCAAAAGTAAAGTACAATATTACTCAACACACTGTTTTGTTTATTTAGGGTTACAAGTTCTATTGTGATGAGTATTGAAACATAACAAAAATTGTAAATTTTGAACACTTGAAATTACTCCAGGGACTGCAAGTCCAATTTTTGAATCCATATATAATGAGGTATAATGAATATATGCATATATGATTGCATCCCTCTACATATTGGCTGTTGTCTGAGATTGTAAGCTCTTCAGGGTAAAGGTGGTATCTTTGTGCCAAGTTTTGTACAAATACATACAATAGGGGTAGCATTAATAATGGAAGGCCCTGGATGCTACTGATATGTAATAATCAAATAATAATCAGTTGATTATTTCTCAAAGCCATTTGGGGCTCGGGGCTCGGGCAGTCCTGGACTGGACAAGGTGCCCCCAGCTAGCCCCATTCACCTGCCTGGTGATTCTGTCTTTTCTTCTCATAAAACCATATATGAAAAATTCCATTCCAGCCACATCCCATTTTCCTGGCACAATCAATCGTTTACTTGGCTTTAAGTTATGATAAGAAAAGCTGTATACTGAATTTGGTGGACCTAGGTCTTAATGTTTAGGTGGAGTTCTTGAACAGACACACAGACAGACTTTCTCAAATATGCAGTAAATTGTTTAGATTTTTGTAGGGTCCATACTGCAATATTTTAGTGTACTGTAATTGGGAAGTTCTACTGGGTACTTTAAGGAGCTAGCTAAAATGGTTTGTTTTTTGTGTTTAAGAGAGATTCCTTTGGAACTTCAACGACTGGTGCATGGTGGCCAAGTTAACTTGGATATGGAAGACCACCAAGAACAGGAATATGTAAAGCCTAGATTGAAATTCAAAGCTTTCAGTGGAGAAGGGCAAAAGCTTGGAAGGTAAAAATAAATTTAAATAAATTAATGTTCTCTTCTCTTTAACTGTAAATGACACACACACATGATAGAAGAGTAGTGTTTAGAATGGCTGTGAAAGGCACATTTTATTCTTGTAATGTTTTCTATGATGCTGTTCAAATAGTTCTTTTAGATGCTGATTTTAATTGAGTTACTGAGATTTCTGGAGATGTTTACCTAGTGCACTTTCCACTTACAGCATTTAATAGAAGAAGTGTTCACTGATCAGTCGTGGTCAGAGAATGTAGAGAATAAAAACAAGCACTTTGTTCATCCAAAATATCACAAGTCAAATATGTTAAGTTAGAAGATCCCAGAATTAAGGTTGCCTGTTCCATCTAATTCTATTCTATTGTATGTATCCCTTATTTTACGTTATTCAAGGCTGCAGAATGGGTTTTGGTAGTCCAGTTCAAAATCTGAAGCTGACACATCCATCTGAATTTTTAAAAATTACCATGGAAATGGAAGAGGTTTAAGAAGAGGGGAGGGAGGAGGGCTGTCAGCAAGGCCATAGGACTGTGTGGTTGCTGCCTTCCCCTCAGGGATGGGAGTGCTCTTTTCTGCATTCAGTTAGGTTTTGCCTCTTCCTGCTCTAGCTCTGTCACTAGTGTGAGCACTGTTTGTAATCTTATTATTTCCTCTGGGCTCTCAGCTTGGCAGCTCACCTCAGACTTGACATGATCATGCCCAAAGTGGTATCACCTCTTCACTCAATTTGGTTTGGCTGCCTTACTGTCATTTTGTGGGCCTTCTCAAACTTCCTATTCCCTTCCTTCCCAGGCAATTGCATAATTACATGATTGTATACTTTTTGTAATATAAATTAGTCAAATTTAGGAGTTTTTTCCGTGAGAACAGCAGAACCTGCACCTTTGAAATCAGGGTGATACCCCTGCCGAATTTCAAGTCCCTGCTCCAAAGCACGGAGTTGCCAGTTTTAAGAATTTGTTTTAACATTGGCAAAGCCACATATTTTACCCTTGTCTTTATGCTCATGGTTGTGGCTCAACCACTTTTGCTAAAATTTTACAAAAACTTCATCCTGAAGTGGACACCCAGCACAGAACATTGCAGCCTGAATGCTTACCATTTGAAAAAGTTATAAGCAACTAAAACCTGTATCTTAAAATGGACAGGGTGACTATATTTCCCAAAAGGAAAATATGGCACTGCATGGGATTCGCCTGAGCCCTGCTACCCAGGGCTGGGACTAAAGCCTGAGCCCCACTGACAGCCCAGGGTTGACAGCCCAGAGTGTCTCTTCCCCTTCTCCTGCAGGGGGCTTCCCTGAGTTTTTCTTGCCTGGTGTAGGTCTGACAGCCCTAGCCAGGGCTCAAGCCTGAGCCTGACTGCCCAGCATTGACATTCGGAGCCTTCCACTTCCTCTTTCCCCTCCTCACATGTGGGACTTGGCCAAGCCTCCTGTCAAGGCTGTTCCCCATTCTGCCACGATGAATGCAGAAGTTGGGGGCCCTCAAGAACACTCCAGACCTTGCCTCTACAGGTACTGATACAAAAACTCCCTC
>CM057846.1:57601651-57626053 GCA_030068395.1 Apalone spinifera | reverse complement strand
TCATTTGCATAGCTTTGGCGCAAAACAGCGCCAATGTAGACGTAGCCCTACAGTATCTCTATAAAGCATTCTTAAAACTGAAATACCCACCCAGAGAAGTGAAAAAACAGATTGACAGAGCCAGAAGAGTATTCAGACATGAACTACTTCAAGACAGGCCAAGTAGAGAAAACAACAGAATTCCACTTGTCATCACCTACAGTCCACAACTTAAACTCCTCCAACGTATTATCAACAGTATACAACCTATCCTGGAAAATGACCTCTCACTCTCACAGCCCTTGGTGAAAAGGTCAATCCTTGCCTACGGACAACCCCCTAACCTCAAACAAATTCTTTCTAGTAACCATGCAGCCATTATAATTATCCAGGAATCCACTCCTACAATCGGTCCCGGTGCCAACTCTGTCCACACATCTATACAAGTGATTTCATCACTGGACCCAACCACATCAGCTACTACATTAGGGGCTCATTTAACTGCACATCCACTAATACGAGCTATGCCATCAAATGCAAGCAATGTCCCTTTGGCCATATATATTGGCCAAACTGGACAGTCTCTACGGGAAAGAATTAATGGATACAAATCAGTATCCAAAAAGGCAACACAGAGAAACCTGTTGGAGAACACTTTTAACCTGGACTCATTAATGGATCTCAAAGTCACTGTGTTGTTTCAAGCCAATTCCACAAACCAAATACACAGAGAAGGGTTGGAACTTAACTTCATCTAGAAGTTTGAATCTTAGCAGAGAGGAATGAATAAAGATATTGGCTGGCTCACACACTACCTTCCACATCCTAATGACTTAACCAACCAATGGGCACCTATAGAGATGCAAATTATTCTTATCCATCAGCCTCTTGTAAAGAGATCACAGTAGAGTAGACCAAGTTGGATTGTTTAAAACTTACTTGGGTATGTAGTCAGCAACACAGCTTTGTCTGAAATTAAAGGGAGGTGGGTGGCTAAACACCCTCCTCTAACCCTAGACTTTATCTTAACATCATCAACTCTCACATTCATTAACAATTTCAGATTGACACTTGGCACCTAAAAGAAGAAACAAATAATTACATACATTGTATTTGCATATATGTAAAAATGAATATTTTTGAATATTCGAAAAAGCGACAAATTAAGATTTGTCCCAACTTGCTAACAAAAAGGAAATGTCTGGTGTTTTTTGCTGATTTTTACAGTCTTTAATTCTCAGTCAGAGTGATTCTTGTTCACTACAGAAATTCAAATGTTTTTTTAAAAAGCTACTATTTGGAATACAAGAGAACAAAACTGCCCTGTCAATCTTGTAATGTCATCTGAACATGGCAGAAAAAGTGCTTACTGATTGCTGAAGTATTTGGTTACATTAGCGTAGGTATAGCAGCTACAGACTTTGGACCAGTTTCTGCCCTCCTGTCTGTATGACCTCACTCTTCAGTGGCACTAATTTAACCCAGGCCAGAGTTTTCTCAACTGCTAGCGTAAGCCAAAACACAGCCAAAACCTTCCTTACCTTCTTAGAACAACTATCCATTTCTTCCTCCTGAAAGTTGTAAAGAAGGATAGAGAACAAATTTCTTTGTCCTATTTCCAGCAATGAATTGTACAAACTTTGCAGTGCCTTTTAAGATATCTTTATCTGAGTAGGCTCATATTTGGAGAGAGAAGGCAAAAGTACACAGGAGCAAAACATTTCATTATTGAAAATAATGTGGAATTTAATTGTGTTCAGAACTCTGAAGTCTAAGTGTCTCTCTCTTTCCCTCCGCTTCTGTACTCTGATGTAGTGGACAGTGGAGGCTACCAGAAAAGCAGTCCCTCTGATACCCACCTACCCAGCCCTAGCCAAAGCCTTAGCAGCAGGGGCCCAACTCTGACTTCTGCCCTGCAGAATCATGTATTGGGATATGTAAAAATTAATAGGTCTGAACTGGCTCTACATTAGTTGTTCAGAGGTCAGACACAGCATTACCCTTTAAATATGCTTTTTCCTTTTATTTTGTAGTTTGGGACGATAGATTAAGGGTCCAGTCGAGACCAGTATTATCCTTTGATGTATAAACACGCTCTCTCTCTCTCTTTGTTCTGCAGCCTAGGAAACCAGATAAGTATGGAATTGCTCTATTTTGTTATGCTTCTTGCTTATTCTCATTGGCTCTGCATAACATATCTTCAGGGTCAAATTCCTTGTAATCTCTGTACCCTGTTAGTTTGTAGCATAGGAATGTGTTGCTTTAATTAGAAATTCTGTAAATAGTAATTAGGGGCAGGTATAATTGTATTAATTATTTGCTTATTAATATTCATTTTATGGGTGTTAATATTACTAAATAAGGCTTTAGGAAAAGTAGTGATAGATGTGTGAATCAACATACTAAAATAGCTAAAAGGGTGTAATTGGCACCAGGTTGTTGCCACTCACACATTGTGTTGTATGTCCGAGGTAAAAGTGCATAGGCAATAAAGCAGCTCCTTTTACCCCATCTGCTCCTAGGTTGCCTGTTTCTTGTCTAACATAATGCATACTAGAGGTCAGCTCGACTATACTTTTCCAAACCTCAGTTTGTTCCCAGCCTGAATCTGACGTGCACACATACAGACCTGCAGGGGGCAGCCGTGCAAAATGTATTTTGTGGGCAGCAGAACTCAGCCCTGTAGTTTTCCTTTTTGTAGATTTACTCTAAAGTATGAATTCATAAATGAGAAATGTAATGAGGTTTTTGAGCCATGCTGCAGTTTCTTAAAAAGCAGTATTGCTAAAAGCATGCGGTCTAGCTTTATCTTGTTGACCCCAACTAGGGTGGCCATCAAGGTACCTCAAGAATAATGGACAGTTGCATTTAGCACATAGGGGGCCCAGGGCAGAGGGATGTGAGGGGTTCAGGAGCCAAGGCTGGGGGTGGAGGGGCCCGAACTGATGGGGAGAAAGGTGTGAGTGCAGGAAGGAGGGGCAAGGGCACTATTTTAGGAGGGCACAGGGAGTCTGCAGCTGCACATACTGTCACAGTTGCTCTTCTTCCTCTTCCTCTGACTCTCAGAGAGTGAGGGGAAAGTTCACAGCCTGCTACATTCCTCCTCTGCCCTCCCTTCAGTAGCTGGGAGCCAGGGAAGGCACAAGCTGAGCACTTTCTCCTCACTCCCAGATAGTCAGGGGTGCAAGAAAGCTCTGATGGCCATTGTCAGCCAGTGGTCAGGGCAGTGCGTGGTGTGTGTGTGTTATACACCCGAGTCTTCAACTGCTAGGACCGAGGTCCCTTTGCAGCGGGCAGCCTGGAGAAGGCTGACGGGTGCCCCAAAGGTTTGCCCCGTGAAAGCGGCACAACCCAACGCTTAGCTCTTACTGTGATCCTTTTAACTGTTCTGTTCTGGTTCTGTTACAGCAACAGGAGGAGTCAGGTTAAAGCTTAAACAGTTACTATTTTATTGTTACAAGGCAAACTTAGCTGTTAAATGCTACTGCTGTGTTACAGATAACACAGCCACTACAAAAGGACAAGACAGAAATTACACTAAAAGTCACTTACAGGTACCATGAAACCCTTTTGGTTCTCTGAGCTCTTATTAAATGCATGCAAAATAGACATCTAGCAGGTATATTCTCACCCCTGCGATCCTTACTTCAGCGAAGCCAGGTTCCTCTCAATCCCAATGGGAAGCAGTCAATACGAGACTAAGGCGTCCCTAAAGTCTCGGGGGTCCAAGACTGCCTGACCAGCAGGTATATGGGTGGATCTCCAATGAAAGTGGGGCACAGGGCCCTACTTTATACCCCTGTGGTCACGTAGACGCTTCTCTTGTCATTAAAATGCCAATTAAGTTGGAACGTCTTTGTGACGCCCATTCCCACAGGGGTCCGAAGCTTAATTTGCACCTATGAGGTGGAGGTAACTAAATCATTAGGGCTGGACATTCTTTTCTGATGGGGCAGCAGATTCCTCTTCTGGGACGGTGTATAGGCGTATCAATTACTGGTACCAGCCACAGGCAACCCGAGGCCCCGATCGTCTGCTGGCCCAATTGCTGCTGTTATCTGGTTTCTGTCTAGTATCCAGGGCCATAGTTATTCCAGCACTTCTGGAGGCCTTGGAGCCTTTGAAGACAGAGTTTTGCTCTCAAGGATTCTCTCTCCCAAGGATGTCGGGGGATAGGGGGGGCATTTCTGTCTGGCTACAGCCATTCACAGAATGTGCTTTTTCCCATAGGAGTTTCTTGCACAAGAAACCCGTGCGGAGCATCCACACTTGCATTTTTGTGCGAGAACTCATGCACAAAAAGAGTTATGCCTCGTAAAGGAGGTTTACCTACACTGGAAAAAGCCCTCTGTTCTGCCGTTTTACTGATAATTTACTTGTGCAAAAGCGCATTTGAGGTATGGACACTCCACAGGTTTTCACGCAAAAAACCTTGCAGTGTAGATGTAGTCTTGGACACTGATTTTTATTGCTTGTTTTTCTCAACATGGAAATTCCCTTGTTTGTTTGTTTGTTTGCTTTTCAAAGAAAGCATTAAAAATCTAACTATATGGCTTGCCATGGGCTGAGTGCTACTGTCACTAGCTGAGTTATAGTTTCAGTGGTTCACAGAGATGGCCCTTAATATACCTGTCTTCAAGCAAAAGTTGTTTTGATAGAAGAGCCTTGCAAAACAAAGTTACTATGGGTTAGGTAAACACAAAGAATGAATCCAGGCCAATTGGTGTACATCAGCGCAGCTCTATTGATTTCACTGGTGCTTTACTGATTTACACCAGCTGAGGATCTGGTCTGAGGTTACTATTGTCTACTGATAGCAAAATTTTTTGCAATGTGTAATTCAGATAAAAACCAACAATTCAGTGCTCACTTTATTAAATACTATTTAACAGAACAATATCTAGGGAAAAATAGGCTCCTCTAGTACAGAATAGCATTTTCCCCTCACAAGATATTCGTGTTAAAGACAGTGACTCCATTATTCTAAAATTATTAATTTCTCTTTTGGAGTCCATATAGCAGGAGTCTGGTAAGAGGTTACAACATTTTTAAATCGATAACTCATCCTTTGAAACCCAGCCCAAATCTGCAGTGAAATAAAGTTATTATCTTCTGATGTCTGTTCAGTGACCTACGTTAAGAGTTCTCAACCCTGGTCCTTGTGCATGCTGTAGTTTTGGTGTATGCATGCAGCACAGACAGTGTAGGTATGACATGGTTACAGTATGACTGTATATAACCTTGCATGTACATGTATCCTTATTTGCACTTGTTTGAAGGTGTGATTTTAAATTAGTTGTGAGTGTCTAAAGGAAGTTAGTTAAATTAAATTAATATAAATCAAATTTAAATCAAAGTACAGGTTGAACCTCTCTAGTCCAGCACCCTCGGGACTTGACCGGTGCTGAAACAGAGAATTTGCCAAACCACAGGAAGTCAATATTGTCTAGTACAGGGGTGGGCAATATATCTCTCGCAGGCCAGATTCGGCCCTCCAAGCCACTGGATCCATCCCACGGATGCTCCTCCTGGTACCCTCAGGCACGCAGCATCCACTGTTTTAAGCTCAGGGATGCTCCATATTCTCTACTCCAGAAGGAGAGGAAGGCTTCAAGTGATTTCCCCACCCCCAGCCTAATCCTCAGCTCCTATTTGTTGGAAACAACTGGCCAATAGGAACTGCCCCATGCCAATATCTCAGCTCCTATGGACCAGAAACAGCCAGCCAATAGGAGCTGAGAGATTGGCCTGGGATGTGGGGACAGTGCAAGACTCTTTCTCATCCTGGAGTTGAGATCCATGTGGTGGGAGTATTTTCAATTTTTCATTTCAGGGAGTCTGCATTTTCAATGCTTTGAGGTGTAGCAGGCAGAGACCCCAGCCTACCGTGGGGATGCTGCAGGGCTGCTGGCTGGGAGATGCTTAGGTAAGTGCCTCCCAGCCAAAGCCTGCCTCTGGAACCCCTGCCTCCCCCAAACCAGAACTCCGTTCCCCAAGTCACCTTCCAAACGCTCTGCACCCCCCCACCCCAGATCACACTCCCTTCCAGACCCTGCACCCCACCCCCACCCTTCTCCCAGGCCAGAATTCTCTCCTGCACTCCTCCCTCCCTGCCCTTATACCTCAATTGCCTGACCCAGGCCACAACCCCCTCTTTCACCCAAACTCCCTCTCAGACCTCACACTGTCTCCTGCAACCCAGTCCTTTACCCCATATGCCCGTCTTCACCCAACCTCCATCCTAGACACCTCACTTTCCCCTCAGAAAACTGCAGCCCTTGAACACTTTCCAAAATCTTCGAGTGCCCCTCCCTCCCACCAAAAATTATTGCCCACCCCCTGGTCTAGCAGCATTGCTAACACTTCCACTGCTTACTGGGCTCTTAGATGATATTTAGGCGTAAAATAGCGCTAAATAAGAGCACAGAACACTGAGAGCCAGGACTGGTGGCTGCAAACAAATTTTGTTTGTGGGAAACTTGGCCACACCCATAATAAGTGGACATCTGTCTAAGTAAAAATCATGCCAGACCAAGGATGTTGCCTGACCAGATGGTGCTAGACTAGCAAGGTTCAACCTGTAATAACTTTCATACAGGTTTATGCACTAGTTTAACTGTGACACTTCTGCCAGACAGAGTTGGCAGCAACAAGAGTGGGGTTCACTATCTAGGGGTTCCTTTTCAACAATACGCCACCAAAACTGGCTCAAGCCCCCTCCCAGTGACCTGGGATAATAACACTCCACCTGCTGGGTACCACTAAGAGGCAATACTTCCCCTTTCATAAGAGTCAGAGGGTAGCAAACAAACTATAATAGGAGGGGATTAACTCAGCATTAATTTGGGAAATTGCCACAAGTAGGGTTCATAAACATAAACCATGAGCCCCCAAAGGCCCACCCCAAGTAAGCTGAGCAGTGCCCTTTACCATCAGGCTCTCAGCTCAAGTAGCCCCCAACGTCCCTCCAACATACCCGTCCCTTCACTGCATCCCATTCATAGTTGCCATCCTTGGTCAGTGCAACCCCAGAGTTCAGAAGTCCATCGGCAGCGTTCACCTCCCAGTCTGGGTTGCAAGGGGGTGAGGAGGCACCCTACATATGCCGTTGCTCAGGCACTCACCAGCCATCCTGTGGGCCACACCACTCCTTGCTGGCCACACCACCTCTCACCATATGTCTTCAGGGCCTCCCCCTACTTAATACAGCTCTTAGTGAGTTCAGCTGTTAGTGGGGGAGCTTTACTGCTAGTACACACTAGACACTCTTTTTGCAGCTGAAACACTGTCCCAAAGTAGTTTAAGACCTAGGCATCAGTGACTTCAGCTCTGCAGCCTGTAACAAGACTCTCAATTGAGTCTAACGTAGCAGTTGTTTTTCATTGCTACTACAGGGCGATGGCCCCTGCTTGCTACACTCGCCAACCCCACTCTCTGTGGGTAGGCAGCCCCAGCTCTCCCCCCAGCCACTGGTGAAACCCAGCCTGAGGTGTGGCAGCCCTGGCCTGCCCCAACTCTCTCCCCTCTGGCTGCTGGTGGGGGGGGGGGCAGACGTAGGCTGGTCCAGCTCCCTCCCTCCAGCTTCCAGAAGGGAGGGTTGGGCCAGATGGAGGCTGCAGCTGGCCTGGCTCTCTCCCTACAGCCACCAGCGGGGGGTGGGGTGGGGGGTCGGAGGGGAGAAGAAGTTGGGCTGGACCAAGGCTACGGTTGGCCCGCTCCCTCTGGCAGGGAGGAGGAAGGGAGCGCGGTGCCTGGCTGTCTCCCTCTGGCTGTGAGGGGGAGGCCGTGTGGCTCCGGCCCCCCCACTGGCAAAGTGCAAGGCCACACAGGCTCCTATGTGCCCCCCCCCCCCCCGGACCACCAAGGATGCTGTGTGCACCCTGCACACCCCAAGCCCCTCACCCGAGCCCCTGCAAGGCTCTGTGGCTCCCGTGTACCTCCCTTCGCCCCCCCTCCACCTGAGCCCCCGAGAGGTCATGCAGCTCCTGTGCCACCAGAAGGTCTGTTTATCTGAGCAGCCACAGGCCTGGTGCTTGCAGCTCCCAGTGGCTGCGGGTCACCTTTCCCAGCCAATGGGAGCTGCAGGAAGTGATGGTCCAACCTGCACTGCTTCCCACAGCTCCCATTGGCCAGAAACCAAGAACTGGGAGTTATGAGTGGCCATGCCTATAGACGCTGTGGTAAAAAAGCCACTTGGTAGTCCGCCAGCCACTAAACCTGAGGAACCATGAGCGACTGGGACACCAGAGGCCCTCCCGTCCCCCATTCTACACTGCAATTTTATAGCTCTGCAGCCTGAGTCTGAGTAAGCCCACATGACAATTCCAGCTGCAGGTATCTTATTGCAATGTAGCCATACCCTTAAAGTCTCAGCCAGGTTCCATAACAGTGAGAAAATGGTTTTGTCACAACAGTGCTAGCAGCTAAACCATTTTCTGTACTGGCTCACTGGGCTTCATTGCTCTCAATTGTTGGCAGCCAGTCAGTTTCCTAGCATGAACAGAGCTGGCCTTCTTTGTGTTAAAATTAGGTATTGGTGAGAGTTAAGTATTGCCACAGCAGAGAAGTAAAACAACTTTTTTTTGTTACTGAGTCCCTTTAAGGCAGTGGCTCTTAAGCTTTCCTGACGCCCTTTCAGAAGTCTGATTTGTTTTGCATCCCCCCCAGATTTGGCCTCACTTAAAAACTACTTGCTTACAAAACCAAACATAAAAATGCAAAAGTGTCACAGCACATTATTATTGGAAAATTAGGCAAATATCTAGATGAGTTGTTGTACTCCCTGGAAAACCTCTGTGGACCCCCAGAGATACACGTACCCCTGATTATGAACCTCTGCTCTAATGGACACTCATAATCTTTGATTGGAGAAACAGTGCATTCTAAACAGCCTCTCATTCTGTGTCATCTTTAAAGGGACTCTTGGTATTTGGAATAAGGCTCTAACAGAGAGCAACGCTAGCAAGGTGCTCATTAACTCAAAGGTTTCAGATTGTAACTGTAATCAGGGAATCATCACTGAGCACCTGTTTCCACAGAAATTGGTACTTATGCTACGTAACAATGGCCTGGAAGAAAACAAATTCATCACTGATAAAGTTTGCAGATGACCCCCAAATTGGGGGAATGCTAACTAATGAAGAGGACAGGCCCAATAGCTTTTCAATAGCATTTAAAATAATGTAAATCCACACATATTATGGGACAGCCACATTACATGAATTGAGAACCGAGTGCTCTGCCTGACAGCATTACTATTGTCCACTAGGACCTCGTCTGAAGCTAAACATGGGAGTCTGAGGCTAGATCTAGACTACGATAAAACGTTGTAGTCTAGACATAGCCAGAGATAGGAAGAGAGAGCGAATTTGAAAGAAAAAAAAACTAAAGGAGGGACAGCGTGAGATGGAAAAGAAAGGAGGAAGGAAGAGAGGAATATAAATAAAGAAAAAAGAAAACAAGAAGCCTGAGAGAGATGGATGAAATGTATGTGAGGGGTCTTGTAAGAAAAGGAACAGGTTTTCATTTTACCCCTGAAAACAAAGTAGGTACAGGGCATTGGGCCTCCCCACAATAGGGCAAGAGATACAGGAAGTCAGAATGCCTTGGGGAGATGCACTGTTTGTGCAGAGGAGACTTGTGAGGGCTGCCTAGTCTGTGTAAGTGAGAGAAGGATCCAGACTTACAACCAGCGCCAAGCTCTTTTGCCCATTGTACTTTCCCCCTGTACGCTTCCTCCCTCTTTCCCCCACTGACTCAGGGCCAGACCTATGCTCTTTTCTCTGCACCCAGCTCTCCACACACTCCCCTGCTGCCTCCTCATACTCAGCCCTCTTCATTGCCCCACACCCAGTTCTGAGCTCTCCCTGCTTCACCCAATCCCATGCTCCTACCCGGAGAGGTGCTCAGGTAGAATAACCCTATCCCTACCAGTGGCCAGGCAGTTTTGAGCACCCCAAATCCCAATCTCTTTATCTCTGTTCCCCAGGAACTACCAAAAGCCAATCCTCCCACCCTCCTGGGAACTGGGAGTTCCCGGTGCCCAATGCTCCTCTTTGCACCAGGTGCTGCGGGTGTCTAGTGCTCTTGGACACCAGGAAGATTGCAAAACTGGGAGGGGCCAAGCAGGCACATGGGGTTGCACTATTTGGCCCAGTTGCTTCCCAGTCAAAATGGGAGTGGAGGAGCAGTGGCTGGACCAACATGGTGCACAGTCTTCACAGTACCTCCCAAATTTGGCCCACTCATCCTTCGATCTTGCTGGTGGAGAGGGGTACATCCTGGCCAAATTTCCAGCTTTGGCAGAGAGCCAAGAGGGGGGCCTTGGCCACCTGTCCTCCCCCCACTCATTGTACCATGAATAGGAATATAATTAAACAAAGAAGACCATTTTAAAATAGTGTTGGCCAGAATAGCTAAGCTCTTGTGAGAGCCTTAAAGTTTGTCTCAGTCTAGAGTTTTATTTAACAATCCAATTTTTAAAACAAAGTTCATGGTTACAGTGATAAGAGCCGATCACAAAGTCACAGCTTCTAAAGGTTATGGGAGCTCTAGCTGTGCCCTCTCAGCCGTTTCAGCCCCAGTGCCAGTGGATCTGGATTTTAAAATAAAATAATTGTTATTATTCTTTCCGTGGTTTATATGTTATGGGAATGCATTTTTAGAGCAGTTATTATCTAAAATACAGTATTGCTACCCCTTTGGATCAGACTGGGAAACCAAATTGTTGGTGCTGTGAGTTGTTTCAGATAGGAGAAACTGGTAAGTCGGGTATTTCTTTGCAAATAAACACAATTGTGTCAATTTGCAAAGAATTGCAAAGCCCCATTTGCCTAAACACAGGAGGACTTGATCAATGGGTGACAGTGTCCTTGTTCTCAGTTCCAGGCCTTTTTCAGTCAGCACCAACCCAAAGCCTCTCTCTAGGGCCACACACTGTCCTTCCATGGTGTACCTGCTTAGCTTTCTTTCAGTTTTTCTCTCTCTGTCCTGCTTTTCACACACATCCATTTTCCCAAATAAACATCTGCTACATACACCTCTGCACAGCCTTTACCCAAACAATGCAATGGCCAGCAAATACCCTCTATCAATAGTTCCAATTCCTGAGTGACCGCACATATGCGTTGGATTAGGTAAAGTGACTATTTAATTGACGCTCACAGCCACCTTCAAGGGCACTGCTTAAGCATGACTTATGACAACAAGGTTGTAACCCAAGCCACAACTGGAAAAAATAAAATAAAAAGCACACACACCTACAGAACATATTTACAACCATTTTAATTGGAATTATATATTTTTAAAAGTACAACTCAAATTATTTCCATCACAAATGTTATGCAAGTTGAAAGGCAGCACTTGCAACATATGCAAGTTGAAAGGAAGCACTTTCCAAGCTAGATTTTTAAAAATACATAGTAACAGCAATTTTAGCTTTTGACTCAGTATCAAACATGTAAATAGTATATTTAAGTGGTCTTTGCAGTGCTTTACTCAAGCAGCTGTTCACTTTCCTTGGGGTCCCAGCTGCTGATACTCTGTTGCCAATTTGCATATGAGTGGTCTCTGTGTATTCTGTCTGTTAAGGACCTATCCAAAGCTCACTGAAAACAATCACCATCTTTCCACTGGCTTCAGTGAGCTCTGAGTAAGTCCCTACATGGGGAGCATGAGTTCTCTTAAGTGCTAGAGAAGCACCAGCAGGCAGATTTAAGAGTCAGCCCTGAGATACGATATGGCTAGGTTGCTTATAACTGAACTGTTACCTAAACGGCTACATGTCAATATGCATTCAATGGTTGATTGCCTCTGTGGCCCCATCCCCTTCCTCGAACCCCAGGCAGAACTGTTTATTAGGGCAGATACCTAGAAGGAGGAGAGAAGTCATAAGAACTGGCAAGCTGGAGAAGAATTTGAAGGACTAAAGGAAAGATACATCATCCTCCCATATATATTACCCGTGCATATTATCCAGAAAGGAAAATACACCCTGGATTATGATACTTTAATTCACACTCCTTCTGTACAATGTGAAATTCCTGAAAGGGGGCAGGCATGGCCTGGGGAACCCCTGCTAGCTCTCTCCAGTGGAGTTTCACTACTAGGAAGTGGCAAGAAGGGGAAAATTACTAGGTCCACAGAGCTAATACAGGCTTTTGTGCCTCTTGTAGCTTCTTTGCAATCAGCAAAGTTTAGGACTAAAATCAATATCCATTCCACAACCTGCAGACCCTGCATCTAACTCCCCCTCCCCCCGCCCGCCCATGAAATTCTAGGAGACAATCCTTATGTTCTCCTTCCCACAGGTATTTGTGGGAAGTCGTCAGGTAGACCAACATTAGCAATCATCTAACACCTGCAACTTAGTTTTCAGAAGTACAAAATGAACTGAAAGTAGCATGTTAAGCTACAAAGTGCCGCTAAATTAAAGGGGATAGGAGAAGGAATATGGAGGCTGAATGTACTAGGGGACCTGGAATACAATAAAAATAACAGAAAATTAATGTATCAGTATATTTATATATTAATGTAACAATATATTGAAAACTGTAGAGGAAGTGTTTCTTAGTCTTTCCTCATCGCTTTTTGTTTCCTACTTTTCATAGTGGAAGAATATGCTGCATACCATATTCCACAGCCTCCCCTAACTTCAGAACATTGATTCTTTAAAAGAACCTTTTAAAGAGGAAAGGGCCATTCAGTAAAAACAGCAAGGCCTGCGAGGGTGTGAATGAGTAGTCTAGTATTACATTTCTGGAGCTGCAGTGTACAGTAAAATACATAATAGATAAATACAATTTACAAAACTGTGAAATGATCCATATTTTATAAGAAATTAAAATATATTTACATTGTACATATAATGAGAGGAAGTGATAAAGTGCCATTTTTTGCTTTTATCAGTTCGCTTCTGAAAATGAAAAGTGAGTAAGTAAAATTAGACAAAACACGGGTAATAAATAATTTAAAATAGCAGAACTTTTTTCTTTGTCCAGGAATACTTAAAATAAAGGCTAGTGAGATGGGAAGCAGATGGAAAAATCTACAGCACATTTAGGACTCAATCCAAAATTCCTTACTTAGGATTGCCTCATACTAGTTGCAATGGAATTTTTGCCTGAATATGGAGTATGGAAATGGCTGAGAGCTCTTTATATGATCTCTTCTTGGACAGAGGGTTCCTCTCATAAGTAAAGGCTGCAGGATCAGACCTTCAGTCCCTGAAAACATGCAAGGAATAGGGAAAGACCAACTGGAGATTAGAGTCTTGTTTGTTTGTTTCATTGACAAAACCGCCTCTAATACCATGAAGAAATTTCCTTAAAAATTAATCCAAATTTAATTGGTCTTGGATGATATCAAACACCCAGTGTCTGGAACACGGCAAGGAATAGAATTGTATGGAAAAGCAAAACAAATCATGGTTGAACCCAATACTTTATGACATTGGACTGTTGAAAAATTAAGGAATCACTGACAACTGCGAGAAGCATCTCCATCAGTCAATATGATTTATGCCCACGCAGTCAGAATTTCGGGAAAAGATTCTCACACCAGGAATACAGCACAAGTTGGCACAGTTTCACTAAAACGTGAAATAGTTTGTCGGTTTCCTCAAAAATGTTGCTAGTTTTTCTATGAAAACATAAAGCATTTCCACAAAACCAAAATCCCTGCCACTATACAGCTAAAATGTTACAATAATGGAAAAAGACATTTCATTTGCAAATATGGCAAAATTTTGTTTACAAGAAAATATGGAAAATTATTTAACTCAAAGGGCAACATTTTTACTCTGTTCACAGGGAGAAGTTGAGATTGCTGGCAGAAAAAAAAGTATGCCAGATTACTCAATACAAGAATCTCAGTTTGCATGTGAAAACCCTGGTGAAGGGAAAAACCACCATTTCTCTAGCCCCTACCAGCATTGTGTGTTGTTCACATTGTAGTACATTAGCATTGTGTTGTAATCTGGGGTTTTTAAATCAGTGGATAATCCTGATACTGATTTTCCCTTATAGGTGAAAATGTTTTATATATTTCACAGACATTTTAATCTGTACTTGAAATCAATGTCATTAGTTGGTTGTAAAATACCCAGCCCTGCTCGGGATTGGTCTAAAGAGGGACAAGCCACATTTTTGTCAAGAAGCTCGATTTCAAAGTATGAAAGTACCAGAGTCAAAAACTGTTTGATTTCATGGACAGCAAATAATCTTCCAGGACATTTTGCTATTCCTGCTCCAAATGGCATGTAATAATATCTTAACTTGTGACCGTTGCGATAGAAGTTAGTCTTTTCTTCTCCAGTCTCATCCAGATAGCGATTGTACTTGAATGTCTGTAACAAAAGTTGAATTTCTGTTAGCGCCAGATTGTGCATTAAGGAAGGGAGGGGAGAGTGTGCCACCACAATGACACCATGCCTCCTGGGAAGAGCAGCCAATGCACAGTATGCTTCTACTCTGTGGCTGGCCATGCCTCCAGTCCTCCAAACCCTTTTGGGAGAGGTTAGCTCCTGCAAGCAGCAGGCCCTTCAAAATGAGCAGCTCTTGCACTTGGTGTGGCAGAGTAGCAGACCTTGTAGAGGAGCACCAGCATTAGAAAATATTTTTGCCTTTTACCAACTAACACAAACAACAGTTAGAAACATGTATCCAAACTGGAAGACGGTCCCTTTTCCCTCACTACAGGATGAGCCTCTCTAGTCTGACACTATCTGGTTTGGTAACATCCATGGTCCAGCATGATTTTAGTTAGTCGGATGTCCACTTGTGTGTGTAGACAATAAAGTTTGTTTAAGACACCAGTCCCGGCTCTCAGTGTTCTGTGATGTTATTTAGCTCTAATTTTACTTCTAAATGTCTTCTAAGACATTAGCAGTGGAAGCGTAGGTAATGCTGCCAGACAATATTGACCACCTGTGGTCTGTCAAATCCTCTTTTTTGGAACTGGTCGGATCCCAAGGGTGCCGGACTAGAGAGGTTCAACCTGTACCACAATATGTCCTCAAGGATTCCATCTTCTCTTATCCTCACTTGAAATACCACAGCATGGTGCTTTATCTGCCTGAGGAAGGCTAAAGAGAGCTCACTTTAAACCTCTCAGCCCTAATTTTTTGCTCAGCCAAAATGTTTGCTGCCGAGTGAAGCAAAGCCAGTGCTGATTTTGCTGACTCCATGGCATTCCTAGCCCTGTCTGTTCAGTGAGTTATCAGGCATCAATCCAGGATCTGTATGGTAGAGTGAAGCACCAACCCCAGGGGCACGGAGGTCATAGTAGGCAGTTACCAATCACCCTGTTCCAGGAGATGTTATGTCATTGTAATTACTCACCAAGGGGTCAGCATAGATGTCTGGATCAAAGTGCAGCAGCTGAGGATAAAGAGCTACAATGTCATCTTTGCGGATGTTGTAAGAGTCATTATCCAAGTGCAAAGTGAAATCCTCGTTAGCAACTCTGACAGTCATGGATGCACTGGACAGCCTCATTGCTTCCTTGATAATACTATCTGTAGAGAGAGAAAAAGAAAACAGTTAACATGAAAAGAATCTAGGTACCATATCCGCTGGGGGAGGTGCACAGACTAAATTGGCTGTAATCTTCTATAACACCAAATATTGTTAAGAGAAGGAAAATGCTAATACAAATAGAGATAAGAAAACTGTGTAAGAGGAGAGAGAAATTTTCCTAAATTTTGTCTTCTATATTTCATTTGATGTGGAATCTATCCAGTGGCGGAAGGGATGATAGAGGCTCTCAGAGGATCTTCTCTATCTCTAATTCTATCCTTCTAGTTTAAAGAAGTACCAATAACTTATTAATAAATTCATAGACTTTATGGCCCAAAAAGACCATCAGTGATCATGGTGATCTAGTCTGACCTCCTGTACATTACAGGCCACAGAACTTCATCCACCACTTCTGCAATAGGCCCATAAACTTTGGCTGTGTTCCTGAAATCCTCGAATCTTGATTTAAAGATGTCAAGTTCTAGAAAATACACCATTTATTCTTGCTCAACGTAGCAAGGGACCCAGTGACCCACACTCTAAAGGAAGGCAGAAAACCCCAGGGTCTCTGACAATCTGATCAAGGAAGAACTGCAGATCTGATCAAGGAAGAACTGCAGATATGGCAATCAGTTAGACCCTGAGCGTATGGACAAGGCCCACCAACAAGACACCTGGGGAAGAATTCTTTATGGTAACTCAGAGCCCTCCCCCTCTAGTGTTCCATCTCTGGCCATTGGAGATATTTGCTAGTAGCAGAAGCATATGGGCCATATCATTGTAGACACTTCATCATACCATCCACTCAATAAATATATCGAGCTCAGTCTTGAAACAAGCTAGGTTTTCTCTGCCCTCAGTGCCCATTGAAAGGCTGCTTCAATACTTCACTGCTCTGGTGGTCAGAGTGATGACTCACTGTTACCATGGGAAGGGACTCTGGATGAACTAGGGAAGAAGCTAAGAGGGATTCCAACACCAAGGTGTGACACAGACAGAAGTACAGGGATAGAAAATGACCTAGTGGGCAAGAATAAGTACCAGATGTTAGGTTATGTATATGATCTCTGGGTCAGGACCCAGTGGAATAAAGTGAGCCCAGGCTCTTCTACCCCCACTCTCTTGGGTCTCCTAGGCAGAGCAGCCCTCTAGCCACTAGACCAAGTGGCCATGGCTTTTGGCAGTTCTCACTTGTGCCCTACACTACAGTTCATGACTTCCAAGAGGTAAGAACATAAGCATGGCCATGCCATCTCAGACAAATAGTCCACTGAGCCTAGTATCCTGTCTTCTGACAGTGGCCAATGCCAGATGCTTCAATGGGAATGAACAGAACAGGGCAATCATCAAGTTATTCATCCTCTGTTCTCCAGTCCCAGCATCTGCCAGACAGAGGCTTAGGGACACCACAACATCCCTTACCCTTTTGGCTAATAGCCATTGATGGACCTGTCTTCAAAAAACGTATCTAATTTCTTTTTTTGAATCCTACTTTTGTCCTTCAGAGCATCCACTGGCAATGAGTTCCACAAGTTGACTGTGCTTTATGTGAAGTAGTTCCTTTTATTTGTTCTAAACCGATTGCCTGTTAGTTTCACTGGGTGACCCTGGTAGCTTTTCTTGCTGAGCCATCCCTTCTTCCATTCATTGTCGGCTCTTTGTTTTCTCTTATTAACCTGTTTCGGGTGTTTGTACATTCAGTTTGGTCCGCAACCTTTCTTATGAGTTTTTCCTCCTTGCTTGGGATGCAGGCTCTAGATAGTTTCTGCATCTTATTCTTAAGTAATTCCAAGCCTCCTCCACATTCAGATCCTTGAGTTCTTCATCCTGTCAACTTGCCTAACTAATTATTTTAATATTTTAAACTTTTCCCTTTTGAAATCAAGGACCCTATTTGCAAATATATATTTTGTTTCTCATTTCAACCTCAAAAAACAAACAATCAACTGTCCTGAATCACTCTTCCCAGGGAAACAAACAAGGGGGGAGCTGGGTAGGGAAAAAACTGATCACTTTGTACCCTCTCCTCCCCTCTCCCTCCAAAAAAAAAGTTCTTTAGAAGGATTAGCCTCATGGTGGAAAAGAAAATGGTTCTACAACCTGAAGTTTCAGATTGCTCAATATGCAGCCCCTAACCTTACCTATAGCTCTCGCCTGCCCAACCACAAAACCAAAATACAACCTTCCTTCGAATTGTCTATCAATCTCGGAGGTTATATGACATGGCACATAAACCTATGAAATTATATGGGAAAAATTAAATTCATTTCAAACTTAAGATTTTCCCCATATTACAGACATGAGGACTACTGAAATATGTGGCCTTTGCTAACTAAGAACACAGAGTTGTTTTATTATCCTGCTGTTTGCTGGTCATTTAGCATTTCACAGAAAGTGTTTTATTGACTATAGATAGAACAGTATCTGAAAGTGGATGTTACTGCTGCATATGATGACCATACCTAATACTGGCATATTATCCATTTGTTTTCGATTCAAGGAGATATGTTTGCCATCTAAAGTGATCTTTTCACCAGCACTTTCCAGTGTCTTTTGCAACTCTTCAGTAGCTGCTTTCATCGCTTCTGGGCTTCTAAATCAATATACCAGAAACAAACATATTTCTTACATGTAAATACTATACAAAATGTTTACTGTTTTAAATGACATTTTTTTTCCTGTCTACGGTTTAATTTTTTTAATCCACAGATGTAACGTAGTAAAACAAAAACGCTAGGTAAAAACCCAGAGTAAAACATATTTATACTTATATTGACAAAATCCTGGTTGCTCAGAACACTAAAATCTTCAAAGATTTGGTTCATTATTCAATTTTGAGCAAGACCAAATTAATGTGTATAAATACTGTTAAATAATGACATCTCTGTAAAGCAGTGTCAAGAATAAGGAATAAAGTGATCATGCCTAGATTAGGAAATAGCCCCATTGCAGCTAAAAATCTAGAAAAGGGATCATAGATCATATTCCCATCATCATCTGTCCTGGTTCATAACCAGTTGAATAATTACATTCTGGGAAGGAAGGAACTTCCCGTAATTTAAATTAAATAACATCCTGCACTTTCTGGTTTTTCATACAGATATGGCAGATGTTAGTAATGGATGAGATGATTTTTAAACAGATAAAAATCCTCTAGTCTCTAGTGGTGGGGGAGAGGCACAGAACTTCCATGGAAATTAATAGGCATGATGAAGGACTTCAGAATTAGAAAGTTTATCAATTTTATAGATCCCCTGTGGATCTTTGAATAAAATGTGCTATCTAAATCTAAGGCATGTAGGGAACTTGTATGTAGAGGATTTGGATGCAAAGTGAAAATAGGATAGCAGAATGGAGAATCAGGACCTATGAATCAGACCCTCAGATAGTGCAAATTGGTGTAATTTCATTAACGTTAGTGGTGCTCTACCAATCTAGGCCCTGCAGATGCCTATCATCTTTTATTCTGTAAAGCAGCCAATCCAACAGGTGGGCAGATAAACAAAAGTGTGAAATAAAATCTTGTCTATTCCAGGGAGACGATCTAAAAGTGCCCTACTGCAGCTAATGTTGGCAGTTCTAATGTAATGAAGGGTCCCACCACCACTGTTTAATAGCATATTGTTTAGATACACTTTGAAGGTTCAATTGACAGCATTAAAAGCATTTGTGGCAACTGGAGTCTTGTTTGTATCAAGGCTCACAGCATTGTATGAGACATTTTTAGTAAATTTTTCTAATGTAGAAAAACCTTATGTGGACTATCTTCTTCCTGGGGCTACCTGAGAGGGGTTTCTGTGGAAAACTTACTCATGCAAGACAAAATCCTACTGCTGCGTAAATCTGTAGGAGTTTTGCTACTAGGATGCGGATTTGATATTCATCCAAGAGCAGAATTTGTCCCTTAATACTGAAACAATTTTTGAGTGGCAGTGAAACCAAGAAGTCATTTTACTTTGGAATCTGCAGACAGTGCTACTTACCTAATAAGATAGAACAAGCTCCAGAAAGTAGCAGGTATTGTGTTAGCTTGTGAAGCCCACAGTACAGCCACATGAGTTTTCGCTTTCTCCTTATCATCAAAAGTAGATAGAGTGTCATTTAAGAACATACGGAGAGTGATGAGCTCAGAGAGGTTGTTCCTTTTTCTGAGGTTCTCATGGAGCAGAGCCTCGGCCAGCTTCTCCCGAGCATTGTGGGCACTCTTGAACACATGGATAGGCACACCTGCCACAAGGGCTGGGAAGATTTTATCAAATTTCTTGAAGTTCTCAAGAGCATTTAGAATAAGTGCTCTCTGGGTTTCCCCCCGAGACAGATGCCTTTCTTGGGATGAATTAAACTCTGTACCAAAAAGCGTTAAAAAGCCAGATTCAAACATCACACGGCAACAGAACTCGTAAAGCCCTTCTGTTACCCAGTTGTTGGAATGCAGTTCACATGTACTTGATTGCAGCATGACATATTGTAGGTTTTTCATCATAGCTTCAGTGAGGGAATTCAGGGCATTACCTTGTAGGGTTCTAATGAAAGTTGTATGCATATTTTCAGTGGTATTTCCATCACGTGGGTCAATGCTGCCATGCCCAAAAGCCTGCCACCAAATAAATTGTATGTAAGGTAAGTGAGGATCATCACAACCTCCTTAAGTAATAATCTACAAGGGAAATCATAGCCAAGATATCATCTTCAAAATTAGTAAGGACATATAGTAAGAACCATCAATTCGGCAAGTGATAATTGGCAACAAGCTTTTGTAAGTGTTAAGTAAGCACACAAAAATAGCCTGTGATACTAATTTATTTATGAGCATGTATGATCACTTTGAATATATCTGCACATAAAATATCCATGACTGGCCTGGATCAGCTGATTCAGGCTCACAGACTTTCGACTGCAGTGCTATAAAACTGCAATATAGACATCTGGGCTCAGGCTGGAACCTGGGCTCTCGAATACTCCCCTTGTGGGGTCTCAGAGTGTGGGTTCCAACCCAAGTCTGATTGTCTATACTATAATTTTATAGCCCCACAGCCCAAGCCATGCAAGCCTGAGTCAGCTGACTTCAGCCAGCCTTGGGTGTTTTACTGTAGGGTAGACATATCTGTAGGGCTTCATCCAGTTCCCATTGGGTTTCTTTTCACTGACTTCAATAAGAGTTTGATTGGGCCCTTAATTGACCAGTTTTTAAAGGGTTAGGGCCAAATTCTACAAAGTGCTAAGCACCTCCTAAGAGGAGCTGAGTGCCCTCAACTTCCATTGACGCCCAAGTGGGTAAACACACTCTGCAGCTTGCAAGATAGGGACCTTACTACATGAAATCACTGACAGAAAATGAAATTAAGTTGCAATAGAGGTTAAAGGTAAAAAAATTACAAGAATATTACAAGGATATCGTATTTGTACTCCAAACAAGCATTACAACCCCAGGACAGTGAGGAAGTTTTATTCAAAATAAAACTAGATGTGTTAAGATTCATAGTTAAAACACCCAAGTAACCTTAGCTCTGCCATGTAGTGAAACCATGCAGTAGTCACATAGGTAGGACACTATCAAATTCACAATCCATTTTGGTCAATTGCATGGTCATAGGATTTCAAAAATAATACATTTCATGATTTCAAGTAGGGCTAGGGTGACCAGATGTCCTGATTTTATAAGTACAGTCCTGATGTCTGGGGCTTTGTCTTATATAGGCATTTATTATCCCCCACCCATCTGTCCTGATTTCTCACACTTATTATCTGATCACCCTACCCAAGGCTCCTCCCCCACTCCACCTCTTTCCATCTCCACTCTGCCTCTGCCACTGAGAACCCTGAATCTACCACTCACTGCTCTTCATCCACCCTCTCCCAAGGCCCCCAGTGCCTGACTTTCACTCCTCTCTGCCCACTCCCCAAGGCGCCCCCCAGCCCTCCGCTCACTCTTTTCTGCCCCACCTGCCTTAGGGGCTAGTGACAGGAACAGAGAGGAATAAGTGGCTGGTAGGGGGCTTTGGGAGAAGAGCTGAAGTGGGTGTGGGAAGAGGCAGAGTAAGGGTGGGGCCTCTAAGGGAAGAGAGGCAGCACAATTGGAGCCTCAGGGAGAAGAGGTGCATGTGCGTGGTGCCAAGGGAGAAGAGGCTGAGTGGGAGTAGGTTCCTGGGGACAGAGCACTGGAAGGACCAGAGTCCAGGCACCAGTTCTCCCTCCCCACTCCCATATCCCCACTTTCTCAGGAGCTTTTAGCAGCAGCACTCCAAAGGTAGGCAGTCAGCCTGCCTACAGACTGAGGTATGCTGCATTTGGCATTTCCTGCCCTGTTTGGAGAGGCTCAGTTTTCTGAAACCTCTAGTACTTGCTGCCCATGTCCGTACTCCAAACCCTGCAAGCCCATATTAGCTGGCATGGACCAGTCACAGATGTCCAACTGCAGTGTAGGCATCGCCTGAGATATGATTAGGGCATTTTAGTGTTTGTAGTGCAAGATAAGATTAAACTATTTGTAAAACATTCTATTTTATATATGTCTATTTGCATCTCAGGGTGTCACTACAGGGCAAATAAAGTGATACATCAATAGTGGCCAGAAGTCATTACTGTTATGTTGTTTGAGGTCCTCAGTGAAGACTTCTAGAGGTGACCCCCCTACAACTGGTGAGTGAAGAACAGTGCTATGCTAATGGGGAGAAACTTTTACTGATGGCGGTCTATGCAAGACCAACTCTCTGTGTGTGTGTATATATATATATATATATATATATATATATACACATTTCAGAATTTCAGTGTCTAGGGCTGTTTAGTCTGAGATTGTTCACATTTGTTTTTAAAATTAGTCAATTCAATATAGATTAACAATACTGCTAACCCGCTTATGCTATATTTCTGCTCTTGCATTTTTGTGATATTACATGACTAAATAGTCGTTCTTGGATAACCTAAATCTGTTTGCAAAACACATTGTTATTTATATTAAGGAATAAAATCTGACACATTGATAGATGTGAGACAGGTGACAAACTATCTTTCAAACAGGCAGACATACTAAAAACCTCACATATTGATTACCTAGTAGGTGGAGCTCTGCTTGTGCCCCCTGGGTCCTGTGCTTCCTGATGGATTTTTAAGATGCCTCAAAGGCTCATGGTGACCTTCCTCCTGCCTCTTGCTTCTCTCAGAGGTGGGCGTTCCCCACCTTATGAGTCATTTTCATCATAGGCCAGTCACTAGCTTAGAGGGGAAAAAATCTTTCACAGTCTAAAAAGTCCCCTTTTCCCTGGTGGCAGCCCACTGAGTGTGGGGAGGGTTGGGGGGAGAACTCAGTCTCACCCACATACTCCGGGTTCCAGCCCAGGGCCCTAGATAGCAGCCACTAGCGAGGCTCTTGGCCTTATCCCCACCTAATAGCAGCCTCTCCTTGGGCCACTTCCCCCAGCCACTCTCACAATACCTTCTCCCTGGCATCTTGGAGAAAACCTCTCCTACTTGCAGCCTACAGCTTGCCTCATTCTGTACTACTTCTCCTTCTCCTCCACTCCATTCCATCCCTCTTCTCCTCCCCCCTCCTTACCTGTGGGGAAACCTTTTATAAGGGACCAGCGGGCCCTAACTGGCTGCAGGTATCCCATTAGCCTGCTGCTGCAGGCCAGCTCTTAATGAGTCCTAGGTGCCTGCCTGATTTAATTGCTGGGCAGCAGTCTCTGGCAGCCTATTGAGGGAACAGGAATTTGCCCACCCAACTGTCCGTATACTTGCCTTCCATCAAACTACTGTAGTCTGTTGTCTTTGGTCTGCCACGCTCGATACAGTCTGATTTGACCATATTGATATTTTTCTTATTAAATATTAAAATATGTTAAAATGCTAACATCATTTCATAGAGGTACCTTTGCAGAAGCAGTGAAATGAAACTTTTTCCAGTCCAAATGTCTTCCTTGGCTTATCACTGAATGGTATGAAAAAGGGTCAGTGAGAAAATGAACATATTTTCCAGCCACTTTGCAGGTGAAAATGTGCCCATATTTCTTTTGTCTTGCTTTGAGAAATTCAAGAGGGTTGGCACCAAACTGCAAAGCACAGCCCAGATATGGAAGTAGCCCATTTTCCACTGGCGGCTCACCTGGACGCCTACAAGTTATAAGCAAATGTGACAAATTAGGGTTATAAATTAGGACCCATCCTTCACTTCAGCCAGTTAACTAAGATTGTGATACCAATCTATTTATAACATTCAATTTCGGTTAGTATTGTAGGAAATTACTCTCCTTTTCATAATAAATCCATGATGAGTTATATAATCTCCTAAAAAGAATGACTTTAACAGGCAACAAAAGCCTTATTAGACTCCAACAATTACAAAAAAAATTTTTTTAAGCTACATCACTCTTTTACATTTGGGTAGGTTCTTTTTCACCATTTAAATATATAATGCTCTATTAATTGGATGCAGTTAAGTAACAGTGCCTTAAATAAATACTTATCACAGCAGTTAATATTGCCTGGGATACTCCTGTTGTTGGAGTCCATCCTAGCACTTTTCGGGACCTGTTGCAGAGTTTGCCCAGTGCAGGAGACTCCTCTGGACAGTCTGCCAGAGCCCTACTTTGGCAGCTTTCATGGCATGATGAAAGGGACATTTATTTGATTTATCTCTTGGTTACTAGGGTGCTTTTGTGTTTGTTTTTTATTTTTTTGTTACTTTATTTACTTTTTCCTGACAACCTGTCTGCTGATATTTCTGTCTTGCAGGTTACCTTCTGTAGGGCCCACTCTTACAACCCATCCTGAGCTGAATACACAGAACTAGAATCTCAAAAAGGCTTTTTGAACCAAATGAAAATATTGAGGAAAAGATTAACTTTTGGAGAAACTCTTCAGTTTCACAACAAGAAATTGGAACCTGAAAATTCTGTGTTAAAAAAAA
>CM057846.1:57577197-57594874 GCA_030068395.1 Apalone spinifera | reverse complement strand
GTCTAATTTGCATCCCTTTTTCGGAAAAGGGATGCAGTCTAGACGTAGCCCTGACGTTTTGTTAGAAGGGAGCACAGTTGTGATAGCTGTTTATAGTATTATTGTTTTCCTTATGTGGACTGCAGATTTTGGAGCTGAAGCAAAACTCCTTGCGCCAAATTCCAGGCCGGTGGTGGAGATGCAAATAGCTCTTACAAAATGTTATTATATTTGAGGCCATTTTAAATTTTAACAAAGAAAAAATTCCGTAATAACCTTATGAGGTTTCCCTCTCTGTGTCTGTAGGCTGTCTCCTTCTGTATGTCAGCTGAGAGTTCAATTTCACATCCTCCTTCCCCTTTTTTGACTTCCCTAAAAGACTGCCCCTTTGTAACTGGGCTACTCATTATATCTTCTTCTGGCCATGGCTTTGTATGACTCATACAAAGTTTCTTACTCCTTCCCTGCCGAGCTGGTAGTTTCCATTATGGGAAATCTGCACACTGAGCAACAAGATAAAACCTTTTCAGTTCTAGATGTCACATTATGGCAAACAATACCTCCCCTCTTACCATGTATAGATCTTGGTCTTTTGTTTAGCGAAATATTTTTCAATAAATAGGGGGGGTGTTTGAAAAAATTGCTGCCTCCTATGAGATGGAAAATCATGTAGAAGTAACATATAACAGACATCCACCTATTTTAAGATCATTAGCTCATGACACATAACAGTACAGAATAGGGTCATGCAAACTCAAGCCAAACCTCTTTCAGTACCAAACCCCACTGCCTGTGAGCCCAAGCTCCTCTCATATTTGAAAAGTTCAAGAGCAATTTTGACACTGGATTTTGCGGGTTCCTAAATCTGTTTCTGAACTTATTTCTGCAATGACCATAGTTGTGCCCCAGTGACCAAAGCTGAGCTGTAGTGATTATCAGTCTGCTTACTGGGGAGGCCTGGCTTTGGTGTCTCCATTCCTGGAAAAGTCAAGCCCATTCTGGGACAATTTGAGGACATTTGAGGACAGTTATGGCAGAGATCTTCGATGATCCGAAACATGAGCATTTGCCACATATCAGGTGCTACAGCAGAGATGCTGGCCAGTTGCTAAATATGCAGCAGAGTTCCAATGCTTGATAGTAAATGCCAAACAGGGTGTCACAAGGTGTTCACATGAGGGTCACATGCTGTCAGCTCTATGAGACTGACAGGAAAAAGCTAGCATTAAATTAAATTTATACCTTTAATTTATACCTTCAATTTATAAGATGTGTTGCAGTCAGAGACTTGCTTCATGAAATGGTCATCATCACAAAATCTATGGAAACCATTACTATACACCCAATGCAAGAGATTAATTTATGAAGCTTCTGCCTGCGATATATGTACATAGGGGGCACCAGAGCGTTTCCTTGCTGGCAGCTCCCAGTAGGCGGACTAATTATTTCCTTTCACTCATACCAGTGGAAACCAGGTGTGACAGTAAACCAGAAACAATTAAGCAACTAGCAGGCTAAATGACCCAAATTCAACTTTTTAGAGATATATGTTAGAAACAATATAAATAGTATCATGAGCTTCCCAGGACACAACCCACTTCATTTGTCATCTGAAGAAGTGGGTTTTGTCCACAGAAATTCATGATATTACTTATATGTTTGTTAGTCTCTAAATTGCTCCAAGACCATACTTTGCCACAAGTCTTACAAAGTTTTTTAGTTACAGCCTAACAGGGCTACTCCTCCGAGTTACAAACAATGTAAATGGTAATTAGAGCCTTTTCATGTTAAATAGCCTAAGGCTTGGCAATGCAGACCTGCTTTGGTAGAGAATTAGAAGTAATGCTAATTGTATGTTTACTTATAGCTTGTTAGATGTTAACCATGTAAACAGATGGTTCCTGTCTGTTACTATTATCTATTGATTCAGAGATCAAAAGGGAATATTAACATTTAAAACATAATAATTGTATTGTGTATATTTCTCTTTGAAGTTTGTGGTAAATTGTCTATGAACTTCTTAATGGATAATTATCTTATACTAATGAAAACAACTATTTATCTATATATACATAGGAAATAGCTGATTCTATTTAAAAGTCACAATGCTTCACCCATGCAACACCTACTGGCTGTCAATAGCCTGCCTGCCAAAGTTCTATAAAAAGATCTCTTTTATCTCAGATCTGCTTAAGTTTCATCAGTGGACATTTGAGTTGCAATATTCAAGATTTTCAGTCCCATCTGAATCAGCCTAATATTGGGCTGTAACCTATGGACGAATTCCGAGAGAACTCTTTGCAACTTTAAATCTTACCATCTTTAAAGCTGACTTAGGAATTCTATTCATATCTGTGTGATTAGTGATCTTTTAACCAATTCTCTCTTTTCTTTTAAAATAAATTTTAGTTTAATTAATAAGTATTGGCTGTAAGTGTGTATTTGGATAAGATTTAAGATATTCATTGACCTGGGGGTATTGTATCTCTATCTTTGGGATTATTTGAATATATGATGAATAATGTTTTCAGTAATCCTCATCATATTTGATTTGACTGTCTGAGTGGGAGCTTAAGGTTGGGTTGCTTTAAGGCAGCCATGGGGAACCTTAGGCTTGGGGGCCAGATTCGTCTCCTGGTTTGCCTGGATCTGACCCCCCAAAGCTCATGGCACCCCTAAGCTCGCTGCCCCACTGCTGGGCTGGAGCACACAAAATCTACTAGGGTGGGTCCCCCTAGGCTTTGGGTATGTGAGGGAAATGGAAGTGTCTTTTTCCTTCTTAGTCAGTGAGGGTAGATTTTTTTGGCGGGTTTCTTCTCAATGGTGTGCGGCTCCTGACTGATTTTTCTGAGAGTGAGTGGCCCCAGGCCCAAAAAAGGTTCCCCACCTCTGTTTTAAGGGAACTGTTTTCTGGTTTCTGGGTAACTAGTAAAATATTGTAGAAGCTTTTTTTATGCTAGCTTGGTGAATCTAAGTATTACAATAACCACCAGTTTGGGGGATTATTGGTCACATTCTTTTCCGTTTTCCTTAATTGAACAATTTCAGCATGGCCATCATCATACTGGGGCCTTCTAGCTTTTCAGTTTTCACCAAAATCAATGGGATTTGGCCCTTTATTGCCTAGAACAGTCCCTGGAGTTCTGGAACATTGGATGCAATGTTCAAAAGATATCACTGTACAGACAGACTAGAAAATGCCATCAAATTGAGTGCAATGCCTTGTTTTTATTGGCCAATAATTTTCTGCTTTAAAATAACCATGATATGCCTTTAGTATGACTTTGGTCTTACTATTTTTAATAAGGTTTGACTGTTCATGTCTTAGAAATATCAGATAGAAAGAGTGGTGCAGATCTGCAATACACTGATTTCTTATTTGATGACTATTTGTATGGATAAACTGTACTAAAAACAGGGTTTCTGTTTGCTGAACAATTGAATTTAATTTAAAAAACACAAATTAAAAACACAAATATTAACAATTTCTCCTGCTACATGGGCCAGTGCTGCAAGTGGGTCACTCTGGTATGCTATACCAGCATGTTATTTTTAGACAGAATAGCATACTGGAAAGACTCCCTGCCAGCCATCCCCAGCCTCTCCACTGACTTGCTGCATCTCTATGTTCAGGAATGGAGCTAGAGAGTGGGGCTGAGAGCACTATGGCAGCTGAAGAAGCTACTGCCAGTTCTGCTTCTCTCCCCGTTGCCCTTCCCAAAGATAAAAAGAACAGAATTTCCATCCCCAGCTCTGTATACAGCTCCTTCCCCCAGGTACCACAAGATGGAGAAAGGAAGGGAAGAGCAGCAGGGGGTGTCCTGGGATGGGGTGGAGTCATATGGGGTGGGGGTATCTCATGGGGAGGTGATATGGTTCCCCTTAGCTGGTGTACCCTCATGTCCCCTGTCAGTAAGAAATTATGTTTACTTGCACCACCAGTGCTTTTTTTGTGATGGTACTGCCCAGTACGCAGTACCGGCATGTCAAGTCAGAGCTTACCTGGAAAGAACAGAGCATACCGGCACCTCTGTATGCAAATATTCGACAGCTGGTTGGGCCACGTGTCTTAAAAGGGCAATGCCGGCCCAGCCCACCTTTTTTTGTTTTTTGTTTTTTGTTTTTTCCCCTGGAGTACCAGCACCTTATTTTTTTTTTACAAAAAAAGCACTGTGCACCACCAATAGGGCTCCAGTTCTGCCCTGTGTTGTGTTATCTAGTAAATACCTACCCAGCCCTAAAGACAACATGTAGAAGGATTCCTGGTACTACAATGCACCCCAGATCCAACAGAAAACCCTCTAGAGGGTATACATAGAGTCAATGCACATACTGTGACTGTTAGCATGCACTAGCCAGAGGCAGATACTAGCAGTAATAAAATACACCTAGCAGCACTTCCATCTTGGCCATGAATCAGAGCCAGTGCTGGCAGAGAATGGACAGAGGGTTAGACCATATCTTCAATGTCACAGCCTTGATGAGGAGGGGATGTGGAGCTATACTGCCCATAAAAAGAACACTAAAGAAATTATGCCAATTTCTCCTGAAGCCACTCTCACACATGCATATCTTGATGATGCATATTGATTTGCCAAGAATGCACCTGCTCCACTCTGTGGGCCAATGCAGAGGAGCGAGGTAGGTCATGAATTCTTTAGGTCACCCTGCTGTCCACACAGTGCAAGCAAAGGAACTGTTATTGTTCCCTCAGAAGTTACCCAAGGTGTAAGGGTGCTTCTTGTTCATCTCTGTGCGGTTCTCAAACCAGCTTCAAGTAAGGCTGAGACCACGCTGCTTTCTCGGCTCCCACCAGTTATGTCATGACTTCACCCATAATATTTAGAAAAAGTGTATAAAATAGGCTGACGTGTTACATAATTTGTTCCCACTGTTAGTGATAGCTTCATAAATCGGGAGCAATGGAGCAGAGAAGGGAAATGGGTGAGTTATGAAAGTGCAGTGATAGTTGATAACAAATGTCCCTGGTGAAGAGATACTTTGCCTTTTTGCTGCATTTCTCCATTTTGTGAGATCTTAATTAACATCAGCCATCAAAAGAACCAGAGAAAGCAACACAAAAAGAAAGCTGCAGTTCACAGATCAGCAATATATGGCATTGCTTCCAGAAGATACTTTCTCTTATTAACTTTCACAATTATATCAGTGAAATATGCAAAACCTTTGTTGGGAGCATATCAACAAAGAATGAAAATGGGAAACAAAAGTTTAGAATAGCCGCAAAGTATCTGCTTCTAGCTCAGCATCCTCTTACTTGACTGGAACATGATTGATGATTATAAAACTTCTCCACCTAGTGGCATTCCATGAACTCACACTTGTATAATGTATTCTACCTCTTGATAGGGGTGGATCTTATTTCCATTACTATAAGTGAGTTTTGAAAGGATGATTGTATCCTCCTTAAAAGTATTCTTCTTTATAAATTAAATATAGGGCTTTTGAAAGTTATTGTACTAATAGCACTTGAGAAGGAAACCTTTATTTTAGTCAGACTAAAGATAATTCAGGCAGGTAGTGGAAAGGTAGCCTTCCCCACACTATTCTGCCAGTTTAACCCATCTCTGTCTTTGAGGGCTCAGATAAAATCTGGCCTCATTGAAGTCAATGGAAGAGTTACTGCTGACTTTCATAGGGCCAAGATTTCATTCTTCCTTTCTAATAATGAACACGCAGTCCAGTGTCTACTAATAGCCCATCCTTGGAGGGAATGATCAGCACTGCTCAAGCAAAGACTACTACACTGGCTGGGCAATCTGAGTAGGTTGGAAGATGGATGAATATACAAAGACATGCTCTCAGAAGAAACTAGAACATCAGGACACCACAAGCTTTGCTATATAGTCACATGTAAATGAGATATGAAGGAATTTGGAATTGATTCTGACCAAAGGGAAATCTTGGCAAGTGATCATAACAAGAGGAACCATCATCTTCATTGGATTCTCAAAGTCCATGATAGAAGTTGCTCCTACAACTTGAAGAGAAAAAAGCCTGTAGAAAGCAAACAGCTCCCAGCCAAGATAACTGCATTTGTAATAAATGCCAAAGATCAAGCAAATCTCAGATTGGACTATTCAGTCACATGAGACATTGCAAACCATCTATATCATAGACTGCAATTCCCATTGTCTCTCCCAGATGAAAGGATGCCAACAATTCCAAAAGTACAAAGTTTGATTTAAAAGTCAGATAGTATATAATCTTCAATATCTCAAATTAAGGTTATTAATTTTAACAATACAGTTTAAATATTGGCATCCCAATATTCTGGTATCTCACTCATAAAAGATTATGCTAAGAGTATCTTATAGAAAATGAATATAGCGATGAGTGTAGATTATCCCTCAGTGTAGCTGAGAATTTTGGATAGGAAGGTCCTCAGTAAATATAATCGATCAGGGTGCATCTACACAGCAGGGCTTAACTTGAAATAAGCTACACAAATTGAGCTACACCAATTGCGTATCTTATTTCAAAATAGTTTATTCTGAAATTGGGAACATCTACACAGCACTTATTTTGAAATAGAGCACTCTTCCTCTGACTTCCCTTATTGCTCATACAATGAGGGTTACAGGAGTCAGAGTAAGAAGTCCTCCAGCTTGACAGTATTTCAACATTATTTTGAAATAACTGCCTGCTGTGTAGATGTGGACTAAGTTATTTCAAAGTAATGCTAGTTACTTCGAAATAATGTTGCTGTGTAGATGTACCCTCAGAGAACTATTTCAGCCACTCTAGCACCTACTTATTGATTTGCTTATGAATGTTTCCATATGAGAAGTAGAACATTGTAAAATTGTATAGAGCAACATTTCCATTTCACTGATGAAAAATTGTAGTGGATGTACTGCTTTTGGGTAATGATCTAAAAATAATGATCTGTAATAATCTTATGAACACAGTATGTGACCTGGTTAGTCTGGTCAGTCATTATATAGCCTATATTGGGTTACTTGGCTTTCCTTTGAAAGAGTTGGTTTAGTTTAATAGGGAGCTATTGAATAGACAAGGAAAGAGACAACACAATGGTTTTAGATAATCAATCTCCTAACAAAAACGTGGGACTGATTACAAAACAACAGCTGACATTTTTAGCAGTGAAAATGCTACTTCCAGTTTTCAGCTCAAAGCTACATAGCTGTTTTGCCAAAGCTGGCACACTGAACAGTTAAAAAGACTCCCTGGAGACAGGGTAGGGATGCAGGGTTGTTGTTAGTGAGCTTATCACCTAGGGAACAGACAGTCTCATAGAAAGGCCCTGCAGGAATGTCTGAAGCAGTTAGGGCCTTCCGGAACTTCCAAGCGATGGTAATCTTTAGACAAAAAAAGCATGGGTATAGACTGTTCCTCATTGTACACGGTCTTTTTCTATGAAATGCTTTGGTTCCAAATAAAAAACTTTTGGTTTAAGAAGGTTATTACTGGTGTAGCACCCCTTCTCCACCCAGTTACCCTCTTTAATGCCAATTTGCTTATAGGTTTTGATGGACAGGTCTGGGTTCTTCTGGATCCTGCCACCCACTTGGCAGGGTATATCCTCTTTATTTTTCCCTATGAATTTATTTGGCAGCACCTCCACCCCCGTCACTCCTTCCCGTCACCAGGGCAGCTTGGGAGGAAAATTCTAACCACAGGGTAATCCCCACTTACTTGCCAGATAGTAGAGACTTCCAAGAAATAACACAAACACATACAATATATTCAACACAGTAATTATATTAATCAGGAGACAAATATAACATAACAGGGTAAAACACTATTTTTAGGTTCGCCGGTGCCCACTCTGCTAATACCTGTGACTTGCCCCAGTCACGTGATTTGATGTAGCAAAGAACGGTTACTTACCTCGTAACTGTGATTCTTTGAGATGTGTTGTTCATGTCCACTCCAATATAGGTGTGTGCACACAGCAAGCACGCACTGTTGAAGACTTTTCCCTCAGCAGTACCCTTAGGGCCAGCAGGGAACCCCCGGAGTGGCGCCAATATATCGGCCTATATATCGACTCTCCTGGCCCCCTCATCCACTCTGTTCCTTCTTACCGGCATATTCCAGATAAAGAGCGGTGGGTGGGGATTTGGAATGGACATGAGCAACACATCTCAAAGAATCACAGTTACGAGGTAAGTAACTGTTCTTTCTTCTTTGAGTGATTGCTCATGTGCATTCCAATATAGGTGATTCCAGAGCAGAACCTAACTAGGTGGAGGGCCGGATGTCGAAACCAAGGAGGAGTTAAGGACTGCCTTACCTAGGGCAGCATCCTCTGTGGCCTGATGTGACAGCGCATAGTGATTGGCAAACGTGTGGACCAAGGACTATGTGGCAGCCCTACAGATGTCCAGGATGGGAACCTGCTCTGCGAAAGTAGTGGAAGCTGCCACAGCTCTCATGGAATGTGCTCTAAGGGTCGGGACTGAAATGCCCACTATGGAGTAGCACTCCCTGATACAGGCAGTTATCCATGAGGCGATCCACTTAGTGGATACAGGTTGGCCTCTCATGCGTTCCACGATGGCTACGAAAAGTTGTGGTGATTTTCGGAATGATTTGGTCCTGTCTAAATAAAAGGCTGGCGCCCTACATATGTCTAACATGTGTAAAGCTTGCTCTTTCCCCGATGCATGCAGTTTCAGGAAAAAAATATCCTGGGAAGTATGGAATGCAGAAACGACCTTTGGCAGAAAGGCTGGGTGAGGGTGGAGCCAAACCTTGTCCTTAAAAAATACTGTGTAGGGGGATCTGACATCAGCGCCCTAAGCTCAGACACCCACCTCACGGATGTGATTGCAACTAGGAGGGATACCTTATATGATAGGTGAAAGAGGGAGCACGTGGCTAGCGGTTCGAATGGGGGCCCCATAAGTTTGGCTAGCACCAAGTTTAGGTTCCACTGGGGAATGGGTTGCCGGACATGTGGATTGGGTTGGCAAATAGCATTTTCCCCCCTTCCTCTGGGTGGAAGGCCGAGATGGCCGCTAGGTGGACCTTAATGAAGGAGGAAGAGAGATGCTGGAGCCTAAGGTCCAGCAGGTAATCCAGAATCAGGGGGACTGGTGCCCACCTCGGGTGCACCCCCTTTTGAGAAGCCCAACAGCAAAACCGCTTCCACTTAGCGAGGTATGTGGTTCTAGTGGAAGGTTTTCTGTTACCCAGAAGGACTTCCTGAACTTGTTGAGAGCACTGGAGCTCCTCAGCTGTTAACTATGGAGCTTCCATGCTGTCAAGTGGAGGGACCATAGGTCTGGGTGGTGAAGCCTGCCCAAGTCCTGGGATATCAGGCCTGGGACTACTGGGAGGGTTATGGGCCTCTCACATGAGAGGTTGAGGAGGGTTGAAAACCAGTGTGCACTTTCAACAGGACCCTGTGAACTAGTGGGAAGGGCGGGAAGGAGTACAGCAGGCCTTGCAGCCAATGGAGGAGGAGAGCGACCTCTAGGGAACCCCGTCCGTGTCCCATGAGGAAGCAGTAGTGGGGACACTTCATGTTCTGCCCTGTGGCGAACAGATTCAGGTGGGGAAATCCCCACATGTGGAACATGGATTGGGCAATGACCCAATGCAGGGACCACTCATGGCTCGCAAATGATCTGCTCAGTCTGTCCACCAGGACATTCTGTGATCCCGGGAGATACGAGGCCATCAGGTGGATATCCGCCCCGACGCAGAGTTCCCATAGGCTGATAGCTTCTGAGCACAGGCGAGTTGAACGAGTCCCGCACTGCTTGTTTATATAGGCCACCGCTGTCATGTTGTCTGACAGGATGAGGACAGTCTTGTCCCTCAGGTGGGGAAGGAAAACTGTACAAGCCAGTCGGACCGCCCTGAGTTCCCTGACATTGATATGCAAGGAGGTTTCGCAGGGGGACCACAAACCTTGAGCGTGCAGCTCTCCCAGATGGGCTCCCTAACCCATGTCCAACGCATCTGTGACCAGTCAGATGGACGGGACTGGCCAGGAGAATGAGACCCCTGGACAGACTTCTGCTCGATGGGTCCACCACTCCAGCGCAAGGAGGACAGGGGCGGGGATGGTAACACTCTGTCCTAGGAGTGGTCAGCCGGGTTCTGGACTCGCAATAGCCACATCTGAAGCGGGTGCATGCACAGTCTGATGGCCATGAGACCCAGTAGACACATGCAAGTCTGGGCGGTGGTCACCGGAAAGTTCTGAAGCGACCTGACCGCCGACTGTAGCATGAGAAAGCAGGAGCTGGGTAGAGAGGCTCTCTGAGACCAGGAATCACCATTCTGGTCGCACCCACAAATTCTATTGTCTGGGTAGGAATTAAGGTAGATTTGTCCAGGTTTAAAAGAAGACCCAGTTCTTGAAAAAGTCTGCGGACTATGGTGATGTGGTCTCTCACCTGGGTTTCCGACTCCCCTAGGAGGAGCCAATCATCCAAATAACGGAACACTTGGACTCCCCTTTTTCTGAGCTCGGCGGCCACCACCGCCATACATTTGGTGAAGACCCAGGGGGCCGTAGAAATACCAAAGGGGAGGGCCGTGAATTGGTAGTGGTCCTGGCACACAGTGAATCACAGGAACCTTCGGTGGAAGGGGGTGATTGAGACATGAAAATAAGCGTCTTTTAAGTCGAGGGCAGCGTACCAGTCTCTGGGGTCTAGGGTAGGAATGATGGACGCCAGAGTCACCATTTTGAATTTTGTCTTGATGATGAAAAGGTTTAGAGCTCTGAGGTCCAGGATTGGGTGAAGGCCCCCTTTTCTTTGAGGACTCTCAGAGGATGGGTGAGGTCCAGATGACCTGAGAAGGGAAAAACTGTACCTATCTTTAAAAAGGGGAACAAATTGGACATGGGAAATTATAGACCAATCAGCAGGAAGTGGCGTCAGTGGTTTTCAAACTTTTTCTTTCATGACCCAGTTGAAGAAAATTGTTGATGTCCATGACCCAACACAATTTGATTAGAGTGTGGGCTCCAGGGTGGGGTTTAGGATGAAAACTTTAGGATGAAAGAGGGGTCTCTGGATTTGGGAGTGTCAGGGCTGAGGCAGAAGGTGCTTACCTTGAGCGATTCCTGGTCAGGGGTGCAGCGGGGGTGTTAAGGCAGGATTCCTGCCTCTCCTGGTACTACAGATCATGTTGCACCCCAGAAGCAGCCAGAAACAGGTTCCCAGCCAATGGGAGTGCAAAACTAGTGCTCGAGTCAGGGGCAGTATGCAAAGCCCTAGAACCCCAGGAATCTAGGTAATCTCCTTGGGGGTTACACTGGTGGATAACGAAGGTAAGGGAAAGCATTGCCTTCCCCAAAAAGGCAGGGAGGACCTCCCCTTGTTCCAGCCAGTCTGATAGGCTGGGGCCGCATGGCTACCTGGCCAGCACGGAAGGCTGGGGCTCCGGCACAGCTGCCTGGGAAGGTTGGGGCCATGCAGTGGCTGCCCAGAAGCTCTGGGAGCTAGGCCTGCAATGTGGCTGCTTGGCTGCTCTAGGGAAGCTGGAATAGAGAAGACACTAGCCTTGGGCAGGGGCCAGCAGCCATAATGGGGAAGGGGGAATCTGGAGGCACAGGTCAGGAGCCAGTGGGCACAATGAAGGCTGGGCTCCAGTGAGCATGGAAGGGGTGAGGCCTTGGGTGGAAGGGGCAGAGGTTAGGCTTGCCTCTCCAAGCCAGCCATTCACCCACTGCCCATGATCACTGAATATCAGTGGTCATAGCTCCAGGAGGGCAGAGAGCTATAGGTATTGAACCTAAGTCAGACCTCCTGAGGTAATCATAGTTGGTACAGAGGGAACTGCATCCCCAAGCCTGTTCTGAGAATAAGAGAATCATGTTATTCTGCCCTCTTGAGGTCTGAAAGGGGGAAACTCAGGCTCCGTCTACACTGCAGGGGTTTTGAGCAAGAAGTCTTTTGCAGAAGAGTTCTTGCGCAAAAACTTATTGCGCAAAAGCATGTCCACACCTCAAAGCACATCGCTTTTGTGATGCGCTTTTGCGCAAGGGAGTGTCCACACTTCATGTACGCTCTTGCGCAAGAAAGCTCTGATGGCCATTCTGCGAATGGCCATCAGAGCACCTGTGCTTTTTCGGATAGACTCTTTTTGCACAAGAAATCCCTGCGGAGCCATCCACACATGCCTTTTTGCGCAAGAGCTGTAGCGCAAAAAGGAGTTATGCCTCGTAGAAAGAGGTATACCTACACCGCAACAAGCCTCTGTTCTGTCGACTGATTGTAGATTTTCTTGCACAAATAAGCACTTGAAGTGTGGACATTCCACAGGTTTTTGTAGACGTAGCCTCAGAGATCAGAGGGGGTCAGAGGTGCAGGTAGCCTGGCATCATGACAAAAGACACCAGACCTTATGTTAATAGTTGGTATGAACCTGACAAAATCAGTGTCAAACTTGTCTGTCCACTCCTCTTGTCTGAGATTTCAGGCTTTTTCTGAGCATTGTTTATCAGCTGCATCCTCTGGTCTGTGTATCTGAACTTGACATAGTACCCTAAACTCGAAATAAGATATGCAATTTGCATTCTGCAAATTGTGTATCTTATTTTGATTGTATTTCGAAATAACTTATTTCAAAATTTGGAGCGTCTACACAGCACCAAATTTTGAAGTGATGTGCTATTTCAAGACATCCCTTAGCTATCATGGAAAGAGGGTTATAGGGATACCAAAATAGCACACCCATTATTTTAAAACATATTTTGAAATAATGGGCATGTTTAAAAGACACAGGGTAGCTATTCTGGGATACCTTCAGTATCCAGAAATAGCCCTACTGTCTAGACATACCCTAAGTGATAACCCAATCAAATTAGACACTTTTTCCACCACTCTTCAGAATTTATCTACCTTCCTTTGATAGACTTTTATAAAAAGCACATCCTATGATTAAGTTGTCTTAAAATAAAAGGCTAAAAAAAATGTAAGATAAACAATTGAAATAAACATACCTTGGCCCAATACTCCCTGGTCTTGCACAGGCAAGTCCAAATCCTTAAGGTTACATAAAAATCAGAAAATATGGTTCTGTGTCAAGTCTTGTCTGATTCTTACCATGGCAATGTAGCATCAGTGCAGCTCTCACATCCTCTGGTACCTGGTAACCTGCTTTCTTTCTGCCAGTTATATCTACAAGAGTTTTTAAAGTGAATGTTTTAGAACTCTGCTGCAATTAATTATATTTGCACTGGGAAAATCCGTGTCTCCCTAGTTCAATATTGGGAAGTGGTTTTCTCTCTCTTTTGTTCAACATATCAAATGTAATTTAATATATTGTATAGATCAGTGGTTTTCAAACTTTTTCTCTCATGACCCAGTTGAAGAAAATTGTTGATGTCCATGACCCAACACAATTTGATTAGAGTGTGGGCTCCAGGGTGGGGTTTAGGATGAAAACTTTAGGATGAAAGAGGGGTCTCTGGATTTGGGAGTGTCAGGGCTGAGGCAGAAGGTGCTTATCTTGAGCGATTCCTGGTCAGGGGTGCAGCGGGGGTGTTAAGGCAGGATTCCTGCCTCTCCTGGTACTACAGATCATGCTGCACCCCAAAAGCAGCCAGAAACAGGTTCCCAGCCAATGGGAGTGCAAAACTAGTGCTCGAGTCAGGGGCAGTATGCAAAGCCCTGTGTGCTCCCCACCCCCTTTGCCTAGGAGCCAGGCCTGCTACTGACTGCTTCTGGAGTGCAGCATAGTCTGAGGTACCAGAACAGGCGGGTAGCCTGCCTTAGCACCCCCACTGGTCACCTAATACCCTGCAGCAACGAGGCCCAGTGCCTGACATTCCATAACCCAGTACTGGGTTACAATCCATAATTTGAAAACCACTGCTTCTTGAGAATGAACAGGTTGGTATATCTGCTTTCCATCTATAATTTCCCAGGAATAACAGACCAATAAACCTAACTTTAATATCTGGAAAGGTACTGGAACAATTTTTAATCAAGCAGTCTATAAGCACTTAGAAGATAATAAGATAAGTAATAGCCAACATGGATTTGTCAAGAACAAACCATGCCAAGCCAACCTAATGTTCTTCTTTGCCTGGGATACTAGTTTAGTGGACAGGTAGAAGGCTCTAGATATTGATATTCTCATAAGCAAGCTACAGAAATGTGGTCTAGATGATGTCATCAGTCAGAGTTTGGGGGTTGTCCCAATGGGTTCCTGACAGGTCCTCTACTCCGTCAGTGATGATAAACTTTCGGCTGCGTGCGCTCCTTCTATCTAAAGCGCTAAACCCCATGCACTTGGATCAACACAGCAGACCTCTAAGAGCCCCCAGAAACGACAGATTCAGGCAAGAATGAAACCAATCAAGCAGGTTTATTGCCAAATGCTATGCATTAACAGTTGTTAGCAGAAAATCTCAATGCTAAGCCACTGTGCATTCTGCAAGTGTTGGCAATGTACCAAACCCTAGCAGGTTTGTTACCAAATGACATATATTAACAGTTGTTAGCAGACTGTCTCAACACTAAGACACTGTGCATTCTGTAAGCCTTTGTAAACCCCCCCACATATAAAAGTGCATAAAGCACCCTCCCATCCAGGGTTGGTCAGTGCTCACCCTTTGAAGTGCCCTTTTATAGACATGTACAAACAAGTTACATCACTTCTTTCTATCAGGTTGCCACCCTCTGTTACCTAGTTACCACCCCTCACCTTGCAGATGGGGAGTCTACTTACTATCCTTCATGCTGTCAACTTTGAACTGGTCCTGAACCTAGGCGGGGATGTACATTAGTTTTTGGGGAATTGGTTGGTACCAAGATATTTCTTATTGAGATGTTCTGCTACTCCCCTCTGGTTTACAATCTGTACCCGGTGCCTCCCTAATTTCTTCCATGCTCAATCTAACTTACACAATCATACAATTATCAATAGGGCCTCTTTTTTAGCTGCCATGTTACTGAACCAAAGTCTTGCTTACTAGAGTCCAGGCCTTTTGCTGTTTTTGTTATAGGCCTTTATTCAGGCCTGCTAACTCCGTGTTACCAACACTAAACTTACTACAGATGAAATTGCTATAAAGTGAATGTGTAACTTGCTAGAAAAACAACAAACTTTTTAGAAAACCATTTTCGAAGACCAATGGTTCTCTGTCAAACCAGGAGGATATATCTTGTGGGATCCTGCAAGGATCACTTCTGGGCCCAGTAGTGTTCTATATTTTCATTAATCACTTGGATAATAGAGTGAAGATTATGCTTATAATATTTACAAATGAAACAGATTTTGTTCATGCTGGCTATTCCTTATAACCTTATTATTAATTGGAGAAATGAAGAAAAGGGTTATGGCTAGTAATAGTTTACATTAAAATGTATTCTCAAAATTTGTGCAGAATCATTTGTTTAAAGATAAGACTCCTGTTAAAACACCATATTAAAAAAATAACTTTCATGTGTTTTAAGTGAATAATTAAAAGCACTCAGAGAAAAATAGTTTTAAAATCAAAATTTAAAAACTCACAAAATAGCAGTTTTTAGTATAAAAACATTACTGTGCAGTGGAGAGGAGTTATGTAAAACACCAACAGAAATTTACCTTAATCTGCTTAAAGCATGTGACAAGTCATGTTGTGTTACTCCAGCAGATGGAGCAGGAAGTCAGAAGCAGCCTTTTTCTTTCTGTTCCTCCAGATTGTAAAAGCAATAAAAATGCAGAGCTAAAATGTCCTTTGTCCAAACTTCATTTTGCTTTGTATAGCGGGGTGTAAACAACTTATTCTGTTTCTGTAAATATCAAAATCTTGGTACCAAAATCACTAGAATGTTTCATATCTCTATTTTTTTCTTTCAAGTTGGTAAAGGCTGTAGAAGTGGCACTTAGTTTGCTAATACCAGGGCATGAGCTGAAGGGAGAGACTTCCTCGAAAGGAAAATTAGGAAAAAGGGAATATATATATATATACTGACAGAAGAGAGAAGAGAGAAATAAAAATTAGTAGATGTTGAAAGAGAGAGGTACATTTTATTCCTAACATGTTCCAGTACAAAGTGAGGAGACCTGAAAAGAGGGGTTGAAGTTTACATAGGTGAAATAAATTAGGGATGTTCCTGCAGTCACAACATCTAAAGCTTCTGACCTCATAAAACTAAACAGGTTTAGTTTGTTCAGCAATTTAGTGGCAGATTTCCAAGTAAAACCCATGAGTTGCAGAAAGTAATGTTACAAAATAGTGGCTTTCTCTCTGCTCTAAGTCAGTATTGAAACTGTGCTTCAGGAAAGTATGCACTGTGCTGCTGATAGTGCTTTTTTCCTCCCCTGAGTTATAAAATGGAAGTTCTGACCACTTAGGGTGATTAAAGATCCCATGGCACTTTTCATAAGAGTTGCAAAAAAAGTCCCAGTACCCTGGATCAGTTCCAATTCACTTAATAACATTTTATCTAAACCACTGCTGCAGTTTCAGTTGGATATAGTGGAGCATTTGCTGCACTTCTACTACATACAGAGATGCACTCAATCATTTCATTTTATTGATATATTTGAGGACTACATTATAATTATCTAGTCTGACGTCCTACCCAGTAGTTCCTCCATTAATCCCCTAACTTTTGTTTGATTTAGATCATATGTTCTAGACATGTAATCTTGATTTAGAGATTTTAAGAGACTGAAAATCTATCACATCCCTCTTTACCTGTTGTTCCAATGGTTAATTTTACTATTACAAATTTGAACTTTATTTTTATGCTAATTTGTCCAGTGCAGCTTCTAGTCTCCATCATATTAAAACATGGACTCATGCAAAATAGCAAAAGACTTATTAGCTCATTCAGTCACTATCCCTGCCACTAGAAATCTGCCTTTGGTTTAGTCTAAAAAAACCCACAATGAGCCCCTTTATGTATAAATGCAAAATTTGCTCCACCCACTTCCTGACTTTTCTTTCCTGTCTCTTGTCACAGGGAATACATCAGACTTGTGTGATGAAAGAGGCTGTTGTCTGTAGGGTCTCTGTCTCATTAGTTCCAGAAGATGGAAAGTGTGTTCATTTGAAGTACTGGGGAAAGGCAAGTTTGGGGCTGCCCAAAGTTAAAGGATCTCATCCTCAATTAAGAAATATAAACCACTAAATCCAGGCTTCAGTTGATTATGGGGGACAACTAATGAAATAACAGAAGCAGAAACTAGGTCAGAAAAAAGTAATCAGGAATTTAGACAACACCAATTGAAGAACCCCAGACCGAGCCCACTGCTCTTCAAAGGCATCTAGGGATTCAGTGGACACTGCTCCAGGGATTCTCCTGGAGGCATGTTCATACGACAGATCAGAAATAGACCTCAGTGGTTGCAGAACACCATGTCAGTATCCAGCTGTCTTGGCCATTGCCAGCAGGAGGTTGGTGAGGAGGCCCCATGACTTTATAGCACATGCATGGGTTGTCCATTCATCTGGTAATGTGAGGAAAAGTGCAGCCAGAACTTCAATAAGAGATTCTGGAGTTGGAAAATTTGTAATATTTGAAGTACTGGGGACAGATTCATCTAGGTCCACCCAAAACTAAAGGCCATCCCCTTCGAGGTTCCAATTAATTACAGAGGACAACAAATGAAAAACCAGGAATGGAAGTGAGGCCAAAGGTTGAAAATCAAAGAAGCAGAGAGGCACACAGAGCAGAGAAGCCTGGACAGCACCAACTGTCACTGAAAACTGTCCAGGGAATGAGTAAACACTTCCCAGAGACATGAC
>CM057846.1:57564295-57577097 GCA_030068395.1 Apalone spinifera | reverse complement strand
TGAACCAGGAGAAAAGTGCCTCATTCAGTTAGCTCTGTCCCTTGTTAGAATGAACCAGAATGGAAAAAATAGCACATGGACATGTGAATAAAAAAAATGTATCATCATGTACCTGCACAAGGCCAAATTAACATTGCACAGACAACTTTCATTGTGGAATTTCTTAACATTTCAGTGTTTGATTTTGCAACCTTATAATGTTCTCGTAATGTAGATTTTTTGATAATTATATCTGCCACATTTGTGATAGATCCTCTTTGCCATATACAAACACACAAAATGCCCTTGTTCTCCATCAACTCTAAGTGACTCTTCACAACTGTTTGCTGCTGGATGTTCAAAGAGCTGTCTTATGTACAAAACACAGCATATTTACAGTTCAAAAAGAAAAATACCCTAATTAGATTCCATGGATTATTTTATGAGGAATTCTTCAGTTGCTGTTGAGTCATTATTTCCCATGGGAATAGTCTATTATTCTCAGGATGTTAGCAAAATAACACCAGAGGTTTTTTTTTAAAAGTACTTCAACAGAAAAATTACCAAGCTATTGGTTCCAATTTAAGTGAGCAAAAAAAGATGATTTCATAATGTGATTGCTTTGTTCTCAAACAATAGATCTAATTCTGAAACCGTTATTCAAGCAAATCTCCCGTTAACTTTAATGGCTAAGAAATTAAGGACTTGCCTCCAAAAACAGTGAATCTGAAAAGCAACTAGCCATACTTGATCTTGCTATTCAAAACAAAAAGAAACAATTTTATTTTAGAGTTTTTTAAATGTTATTTTAAATGCTATTTTTAGTTCTACAATAACCCACAGTTAAATATGACTTTTAAATTACAATTATCTGATTTGTGCACTGAGGTAAAGTATATAACCATTTAGGAGTAACATTTTCAAGTTCTCCCCTTTATGTACACTAAGGGTATTTTAAAGGCATTTTGTTGCATTTAAAAAAATATATATGTAACATTCAGAAGTCTAGTTTTAGCTATTAAAGTGATGTTATTGTCATATATAGAGTGAGAATATCTATCATATTTATCTTAACATTTTATTTTATCTCAGGTTGCTAAGATACTTATCCCTATATAAATATTTTCACAGTATTCAAGGCTTGTTAAGTTATAGTTGTTAAAGACACTCCCACTTTTTCCTTCCGTCTTCTTTTCTTATTCTCCAATTCAGGAAAGGTCACTGCTCAGCACCAATTCAATACAGCAGAAACTAGCAGAAATTAAAACAGTAAATGCATTAAAATATATTGAAAATGTTCTAAGAATGAACCCCTTAAAGAATGAGTCCATTTTGAAAACTTTGAAACAAAATTTAAAATTTGTTTACAAATACAGCCTTTCATTCTCTAGCCAGCTTTATGAATTACATTGGTGGTGATAAATTTTGGGTTTGGTGTATCAATTTATAAATAGTTTGTATGATCTGATTACTGTACGCATATATTGCAAGGGTGGGCAAAGGGCATTCCGCGGGCCAGATCCAGCCCACCAAGCCAGTGGATCTGGACAGCAGTCGCCTTGCTGCTTCCCTAAGCCCACACCAATCGGGGCCTGTGGCGAATGCAAACTCTCCTTGCCCCTGCAGGAGCATGCAGTGACTAGAGAGACATGCAGGTTGTTTTAAAAGAGCTGGCATTTATCTCTCTAGCTGCCACGTAACTTTGGCGGGGAGTGAGGGGGGAGTAGAGAGCTTTGCGCACTCCCTGCCTCCAGGCCAATCAGAGCCTGAGGGCAGGGAGCACACAAAGTCTCTCGCATTCGGTCCCCATCCTGCCAGGGGTGTGCAGCAGCTAGAGACACTTTGGCAGTTTTAAAACTGCTGCAATGTCTCTCTAGCCGCCGCATATTCTTGAGGGGGTGAGGAGACTTCACATGATCCGCTGCCCTCAGGCTGATTGGCCTGGGGGCAGGGAGTGTGTGCAAGGTCTCCTCCCGCTAGGCACCTTGAGGGAACTGCCAGCTGTTTTAAAACAGCTGGTATTTCCCTCTAGGGGGAGGGAGGCAGAAGACTTCTCATGCTCCCCCACTCCAGGCCAATCAGGGTGTGGGGGGGAAGCACAAGAAGTCTCCTGGCCCGGTCCCTTCCACCCGAGGCCCCGTTCCTTCCGGGTGGCCCAGAGCCACTTCTGAAATTTCTGTAGTGGCCCCCTTTTAAAAATTATTGCCCATGCCTGCTCTAAGAAGACATCAGTGTCAAATAGAAAAGGTAATTTTTAAGCCTGCCTTGTATATCTTAGTGAATTTTCTCAATGAACATTTGAAAAATTATCAGTACTGTGGTTCAGGGAAGACCAACTTTTTAATGCACCAAGCCTACAATGAATTCCTTACTACAATGGCAGAGAAGTTCATAAAACAATTCACTGATGAAGAAAAGGATGCTAAGTACTATTCCATAATAGTCAATTCAACACCAAATGCGAGTCATGTAGACCAATTAACATTAATTTCAAGATATGTGTCCCGCAATGGTGAAGTTGAAGAGCAATTTCTTTGTTTTGTCCCACTAAAACCCCACATTTCTGAATGTTTAGAGACAACAGTTTTGGAAATCATTGCAAATTTAGGTTTGGGCATCAAAAATTGTTGTGGGCAGAGCTTTGATAATGCTGCAAATATGGCAGAAAAATATTCAGGTCTACAGATAAGACTGAACAATGCAAATCCCTCTGCTTTATTCAGACCTTGCTCTGGTCATTCCTTAAATTGAATCTACAATGCTGCAGCTGCCTCTTGTGAAGGCGCAACACATGGTTTTGATTTTGTTCAAAACACGTACTTTTTTTCGGTTTCCACTCATCGGTGGAGTATGCTACAATCATACTTGGAACAGGCAAATAGAAATCATTTGACAGTCAAAAGAATTTGTGACACCAGGTGATGTGCTTGCGTAGAAGCTGTTTTGGGCTTTCGAAATGACCTATGATGTTATAAATAGACCCTTATCAGACATAGCCACATCACATTCTGAAAAATCACGTGAAAACTGAAGCAAAACCCTTAGCAGAAAAATTTGAAGAATATGATATTGCCATTTTTACTATTTTACAAATTGCATTGACTATTTGATTAGTTGATTACTCTAAATTTAACATTCTTAGTCTACCCAACCTGTTCTTAAATATCTCCAGTGACAGAGATTCCACAACCTTGCTAGGCAATTTATTCCAGTATTTAACCACCCTGACAGTTAGGATGTTTTTCCTAATGTACAAACAAAACCTCCCTTGCTGCAATTTAAGCCCATTGCTTCCTGTCCTATCATCAGAGGTCAAGGAGAACAATTTGTCTCCCTCCTCCTTGTAACACCCTTTTAGATACTTGAAAACTGCTATTATATCCGCTCTCAGTCTTCTCCTTTCCAAACTAAACAATCCCAATTATTTCAGTCTTCCCTAAGAAGTCATGTTTTCAAGGCCTTTAATCATTTTTGTTGATCTTCTCTAGACCATCTCCAATTTTTCCACATCTTTCTTGAAATGTGGTGCCTAGAACTGGACACAATACTCCAACTGAGGCCTAATCAGTGCAGAGTAGAGCAGAAGAATGACTTCTTGTGCCTTGCTCACAACACTTCTGTTTATGCACCCCAGAATCATGTTTGCTTTTTTTGCAACAACATCACGCTGTTGACTCATATTTAGCATGTGGTCCACCGTGACTGCTACATCCTATTCTGCAGTAATTCGTAGTAGGCAATCACTTCCCATTCTGTATGTGTGAAACTGATTGTTCTTTCCTAAGTGGAGTATTTGTCCTTATTAAACTTCATCCTATTTACCTCAGACCATTTCTCTTGTTTGCCCAGATCATTTTGAATGATGACCTTATCCTCCAAAGCACTTGCAACCCCTCCCAGCTTGGTATCATCTGCAAACTTAATAATCGTACTGTACTTGCTATGCTATCATCTAAATCATTGATGAATATATTGAACAGAACTGGTCCCAAAACAGACCCCTGTGGAGCCTCACTTGTTATGCCCTTCCATATGATTGTGAACCATTAATAACTACTCTCTGAGAATGGTTATCCAGCCAGTTATGCACCCACCTTATTGAAGCCCCATCTAGTTTGTATTTTCTTAGTTTATTGATAAGAAGGTCATGCGAGACCGTGTCAAATGCTTTACTAAAGTCTAGATATATCATGTCCACCGCTTCTCCCTTATCCACAAGACTTGTTATCCTATCAAAGAAAGCTATCAGATTGGTTTGACATGATTTGTTCTTTACAAATCCATGCTGGCTGTTACCTATCCCCTGATGGTCCTCCAGTTGTTTAAAGATGAATTCCTTAATTACTTGATCCATTGTCTTCCCTGGCACAGAAGTTAAGCTGACAGGTCTGTAGTTTCCTGGGTTGTTCTTATTTCCCTTTTTATAGATGGGCACTATATTTACCCTTTTCCAGTCTTCTGGAATCTCTCCTGTCTTCCATGATTTTTCAAAGATGATAGCTAAAGGCTCAGATAACTCCTCTATCAGGTCCTTGAGAATTCTAGGATGCATTTCATCAGGCCCTGGTGACTTGCAGATATCTAACATTTCTAAGTGATTTTTAACTTGTTCTTTTAAAATGTTATCTTCTAAACCTACCCCCTTCCCACCTGCATTCACTGCTAGGCATTCCTTCATCAGACTTCTCGGTGAAGACTGAAACAAAGAAATCATTAAGCATCTCTGCCATTTCCAAGTTTCCTTTTATTGTTTCTCCCTCTTCACTGAGCAATGAGCCTACCCAGTCATTGGTCTTCCTCTTGCTTCTAATATATTTGTAGAATGTCTCCTTGTTACCCTTTATGTTTCTACCTAGATTGAGTTCATTTTGTGCCTTCGCCTTTCTAATCTTGCCCCTTCATACTTGCATTGTTTGCTTATATTCATCCTTTGTCATTTGTCCTAGTTTCCACTTTTTATATGACTCCTTTTTGATTTTTAGATCATGCAAGATCTCCTGGTTAAGCCAAAGTGGTCTCTTACCATACTTTCTATCTTTCCTACGCAGTGGAATAGTTTGCTTTTGTGCTGTTAATAATGTCTCTTTGAAAAACTGCCAACTCTCTTCAGTTGTTTTTCCTCTTAGTCTTGGCTCCCATAGGATCTTACCCACCAGTTCTCTGAGTTTACTAAAATCTGCCTTCCTGAAAACCATTGCCTCTATTTTGCTGTTCTCCTTTCTACCATTCCTTGGAATCATTAATTCTATGATTTTATTATCACTTTCACCCAAGCTGCCTTCCACTTTAAAATTTTCAACCAGTTCCTCCCTATTTGTTAAAATCAAATCTAGAACAGCTTCCCCCCAGTAGCTTTTTCAACCTTCTTACCAAGAATTTATTGGATAATCTGTGCTGTGCTGTGTTAGTTTCGCAACATATGTCTGGATAGTTGAGGACCCCCATCACCACCAAATCCTGTGCTTTGGATGATTTTGTTAGTTGTTTAAGAAAGGCCTTAACCACCTCCTCTGCCTGGCTAAGTGGTCTGTAGTAGACCCCTAGCATGACCCTAACCCTTTTTACCCCTTTTAACCTAACCCAGAGACTCACCATGTCTGTCTTCTATGTCCATCTCCACCTCAGTCCAACTGTGTACATTTTTAATATATAAGGCAACACCTTTTTTTCCCTGCCTATCCTTCCTGAGCAAGCTGTACCCTTCTATACCAGTATTCCAATTGTGTGTATTATCCCACCAACTCTCTGTGATACCAACTATGTCTGTTTATTAGCACTTCAAAGATCTTCCTGCTTATTTCCCATATTCCTTGCATTTGTATACAGGCATCTGAGATATTGATTTGATTGGTGGCCCCGAGCTGTGTGCCATCGGCAGTGGCTGGGCCGACTGGGAAGTGCACGCGCCGTGTGTCTGCCCCCATGCCCCGGCTCGTGCGTGCGTGGTGTGCCCGGAGGTGGGCCTGTGCATGCACCGTGCGCCCGGAGGTGGGGCCATGTGTGCTGGGGGTGGCGCCGCGCGCCTGGGGCGCCAAAATGGCTTGCGCCAGCCCTACCTCCGCACGTATTGGAGGATCGCAGTTGAAGTTGGCTGCAAATCACTGTTCATAGCCAATGAGAGCAGGAGGAAGCATTGCAGACCAGGACACCACTTCCTGCTGCTTGCATTGGCCATAAATGGCAATTCACAGCCAACAAGAGCTGCAATCCTCCGATACCTGTGGAGGCTCAGGTAAACATAGAGATGGGGGCCCGCCAGCGACTAACCGTGAGGACCAGATCCAGCCTATGGGCCAGAATTTGCCCACCCCTTGTCGAAGTCAATAATGAAAATATTGAATAGTGCCATCCATCAGTGAGGCTCTTGCTACAGTTCAAAGGTAGAGGTGCCCTTATCGACTAATCGAATAGTTGATGGAAATCCCATCAACTATTTGATTACTTAATTAATCTAATTTTAACATCCCTAATTGGGAGTAGGCTAAAAAATGTCTCAACTTTGTTTTGTGAAGCATATAACAGTGTATTCAAAATAACACATAATAAATCATACAAATTTCAAACTACAATATAATGTATTTTATTTAAGTGTGTAACAATACAGAGGCCCCAATCCTGTAATTAATTGGTGTGAGTGGAAGAGATGGCCAGCACTGAGCTCATTACAGTGTGGAAGCCTAATCAGTTGCAGCTTGCCTCCTTGTTGTGCTAAGCCTGGTTTATTTAACTGGTTCTGGACCTTTCATTCCGTGTCCTAACTGTAGTGACACTCAAAGGTAGAAAAGTAGTAAAAGAATCATTAGCTCTTTTATTATTATAACTCTGAATTAGATACTGAACAAAAAAGGTCCCACTCTCAAAGACCTTGCAATCTACATTCAAAGTGACAACAAGAGTGTTTCTGAGACTAATAAGTTAAATCCACAAATGATTTCATCCAACGATGATGCGGAGGTGAAGGCCAGATCCGCAACAGAAACTGTCTACAACACAGCAGCCTAAACAGCAAATGAATCCCTCCTCTAAGGAAGTGAAACCACAACACAACCGGAACACAGTAAATGATGTAAACCATTGAACAGCGAATACTTTAAAAAATGATATGGAAACAAACACTGACTCATGGCCACCCAGGCACTGACCGGAGAAGATAAAAGCAGGAGTAAAGGAGGCAAACACATGATGAAAGACTGAAAACTCCGCACATCTATTCCAGAGCGCGAACAGGAATAGAAACACGGCTATGCTGGGTGCTACGGAGCATTCACAGAGCCTGGCATGGGAAAAGCTGTACTTTCCACTTCTGGCTCCTCCCTTGAGATTATCCCAAAGTTCTGGCTATGAAAAAGCCACCCTTCGCAGCAATCACAACTGCCACACGCGTCCTCGTCAGCCCCGTGCCAAAACCGTGCCTCGGGGCTACGAGAGTAGAAGGGCGTACTTCGGGGCGGCGGCGATGTGTCGAGCGAGCGCTCTGGCTGCCGGAGCAGCCCTGCGCTGTCTAACCGAACCCCAGCTCGCTAACCCCGCGGGGGGTGACAGATGTACGCGCCTGGGTTGGCGTGTGCCGAGCGCACCCCTGTAAGTCAGTGATGGAAACCACCTCAAACCAAAGGCTGCTAGCGCACCCCCGGCACCAGACCCACCGGGACCTCCTGGCAACCAGCGGCCCAGGCCTGGGTGCAGCCTCCCCCCGCCCCCGCGCTGTGAGTGAGGAGCCGCCCGCGCTGTGGGGAAAGCGGAGCCCAGAGCGGGCTGCCAAGGGAAGTGGGGTCTCGCGCAGCTGAGCCAGCCTCTCAGGAGGCAAGTCACGCGGTGGGGGGGGGGAGGAGGCAACGCAACCCTGCGGCCAGGGCAGGTCCCTTCTCTCAGCTCGCTTCCCCCCGCAACAGACGCTCAGGGAGGGCGGGGCCTAAGGCCAGCCCCGGACTGGGGAACCGGAGCCTCTCCTAGACGCTGAGAGGCTCCTTGCCCCTCCCGCCCCCGCAGCTTGTCACGGGACCGGCGCATGCGCACAGCCCGCGCCGAGCCGTTGTGTACTGCAGCATCCGTCGCCGCTCCCTTCGCAGAGCCGCGTCCCCAGGAGCCGGAGCCGCCGCCGCCGCCGTTAGCGGTCTGAGAACAGCAGCTGCCGCCGCCTCGGCCCGGCCGGTGAGTGTCAGGGCGGGTAGCCCTTTCCCCCCCGTTTCACTCGGGCCGGTATCACTCCCGGCTCGCTCACCGCAGCCGCCCCGCCCGGAGCTGCCCCGTCTGGGGCCCTCCGGGTACAAGCGCGCTCGGCCTGGCCCGAATGTTACCTGCGGCTGCGCGGTGTGTGCATCAGCCAGGCACGGGGGAGGGAGGGCACTCTGCCCCCCCCCCCCCCCCCCCCCCGCAAGGAGTAAAGGCCGGAGGGTCGCTGCGCGCACCCACTGGGACGGGCGGGGGAACGGGGCGTGTCTTTGATCCTTACTGAAACTCCTGATCCTGCCCCTAGCAAGGCGGCCAGCCCCCGTCCTGGGCACCCTGGGGACACCGCGACGGGAAATCCTGCTAATCTCCCACGTTACCACCCCCGAAATAAGACAGCCCTGGCTTGCGGGTCTGGGCCGATGAGCTCTCTGGTGATTTTTTTTTTCTTTTGTCTCTACTATGGCAACCTTTTATCTTCCCTTGACACGCTCGGCGTCACTGGCGTAGGTCTGGTATGCTTATTTAAGAGGGGGAGAGCCGTAGCAAGCAGCGCTGTGTAGCACTGTACAAACTATTCAGTGTACAGTTTAGTCTTTGGTGCTTAGTTAATGCTCTTAGTTTTTGCAAGCTAAATCACTTTTACTTCTCCATTTAGTAACACAGACCTTCATAGCTAGGATGTCCGCTGTTTAGACAAAGCCTTAACTGAAACTGAAATACTACTGTATCTTGGCTTCTTACTGACAGTTGTTGGGTTAAACTCTTTGAGATTTAGAGTTCTAATGTATGGATAAGTTGAACACTGTAGAACAGGGTGGGGAACCTAACGCCTGGTTTCCCCCTCTCCCCCCCCCTTTGCTCCCTCTATCTGATAGAGACAGCAAAGGTGAGGTGAATTGATTAGTCCACTCGATTATCTGATAAGCATTTGCATTTGATCTCTAGGGAATAGTAAACACCTTATGATGCTTTGGTGGAATCAGTGAATTAGGTGATAAATAGCTGGTTGTCCTTGGTCTATTGTTGGCAGTGGACAGATATTAGAGGAGAATCAATAAAATATATTCTCATACTACTCTGCAGATCAGGTTTGGGGCTTGTTTTAATGAAAAGCTTTTTAAAAGTAGTCTAGTTCAGTTGCCATTTTCTTTCCTGTCTTTGAGTCACTTTCCCAATCCTCCTTTTTTAGGTTTTTCAACACTTACCAGCAGGCAAGATTCCATAAACAAAAATGGACTGAGTCATCTCTGTACAGAAATCAAGTCAAGCGATTATGTGGGCAGTCAGAATCCTTTTCTTGCTCAGTTTTTCTCTGATTTTAAATACCAGTTATAAATAGGATAGTGATTTCTGTCCATACTTTCATCTTAACTTGTTAATCAACAAACTAGCTGCAAGCTGTGAAGTCTGAGGTAAAAGTTGTCTGCTGTTACACAGTGTAGTGCAAAAGCTAATTGTAGTGGAGAGTTTTCTCAAGTTTTTTCATCTTGGTTGCTTTTAATATTTGTATAACTCTGACCATTTAATGACAAATTCCAGCTTCATACATGACTTTTCTTTAAATAAATGCAGGTTTCAGTCCGTTAGAATAACCAACATTACTAAAGATGGCATTTCTTTGTAGAATTTTCTTTAGAAGATTGGACAATGCCATTCAATGATTACTCATGTTGTTGCAGTTAAATTATGTTTTAACTTATCGTTCAAATGTTTGTCAAAATCTGTTTACATTATAAATAAGAGGCTCTCAAATCCTTTCATGCTCATTCTAGTAGCATGCCTCTCAGGCTATTCTCCCATCCCTTTGTGATTGCAGAGACTACTTCCCTTCCTATTTGTGATGAGATAACATTGCCAAAAAAAAATTACAAGAAAGCCAATAGAGAATCTCAGCTTACTTGGTGCAAGCAGAAGTCTAAAGGATTCCTTGTATGAGTAAGGATTTTACAGAATTATTGGTTAATCTTAAACAGCTATACACACTCCTCCCCCCTCGATGCATATGGGGATGCAAAAAATCATACAGAAAAGAGGCATAATCATCAGGCAGGTGAAAGGGGCTGCCTGGGGGTGCTCCCCCATCTGAGACTGCCCTGTACCTAAGCCTCCTACCCCCAAGGTAGGGATGTGAACAACTAGTCACAAATGCTTATCGGATAGTCACACACTAGTCGCTTCCCTCCTCCTCCCCCCCCAGCTTGCTGCTCTATCAGAAAGAGGCAGCAAGGGGGTGGGGGAGAGGAAGTGCGGGCACTCTGAAGCAGCAGCACTGTGTGGAGCCCAGGGTCTGCCTCTTTGAAACGCCATGTGCAGTCTCGGGCCAGCTGGAGACTCCCCAGCTAACCCCAGGCTGCATGTGGCATTTCAAAGCAGCAGTGCCATGTGGAGCCCAGGGTCAGCTGCTGCTTTGAAACACCACAGGGAGCACGTGGTCAGTGGAGGACTGCTTGAGTCCCCTGCTGACCCCTTGCGCCACACAGTGCTTTCGTCTTTGAAGGGTAGCAACAGCCGAGACTGCTGTTATATTTCAAAGGCGGAGGCGTCCTTATCGACTAATCAAACAGTCGATGCAAATTGTATCGGCTACTTGATTAGCCAATTAATCTAAATTTAACATCCCTACCCCAAGGTGCACTTTAGAGAAGGCGGGCGGGGGGTGGTGTGTGCATGTGCAGCTTCCACCTTCCATTTGTATGGGATTATTGCTGGTCCCCTTTAGGAAGTCAGGGGAAGGTGCACAGTTTGTTCCATTCCTCAGTCTGGCTGGGGAGCACAGGGGACCTGGATCTGGACCTGGATCTGTCCCCAACTGGGGAACATGCACCGCTCCCTTATCTGTGCCTATTGGAACTGCAGCAGCAATGTAGAGGTGCTTCTCACCTGGCCCCAAACTGCTGCGGTGAGAGAGGGCTGGGATAGTCCTCTCTCCCCAGTGAAGTCCGCATACTGGACTTCCCTCATCCCAGCCCTACCACAAAGCAATGATTTAAATGAAGAAAACTCAAGGATTTTTTGGCTAAGGACCCAAGCAACGCTGGGTAAATCTTCTAGCATTTAAATAATTTAAAAAATGCACCAAACACAAAATAATCCCTCCTTTCATCACTCAGTTTCCATTTTAAATTAATCTCCATACTGCCAAACTTCCTATATTCTGAAAGAATGCTTAATTTCAGTTTTTTAAAAATAATTTCAAACTATCAAATCAATAGTTCATTGTGAATTTGTAATGCTATTCAGCAAACTTAAATGTGATTAGTGCTATCTCTGGAAGAAATCTTCATTGTGATACATTATGGTTAATCTTTTAGTGTTTTCCTCAGAAAAGGATTGTCTCTTGTACATAAGTAAATTTTTTGTTCCTATTTAAACCTCTCTGTGCCTACAGAGCTGACAAAGAAGATGTAAGGTAGGGCAGTCTCTGCTACTTTATGAATAGACAAGTGCCAAGTCTTCCATTAAGCACAAAGATCTTGTGGATCTGGAATTAGCTTATTCTGAGTGATGCACAGAAACCCCAACCGTTGTTCACACAGTTCTGGAGAGGGATGGAGGAGAGTTTGCTGTTTTGTTGCCTGGCAGGATTCTGTCTGGGAGCTGCAACTCCTGACATGAAAGCAATACAGCAAAGAAATGAGTTCTCAGAAGCTGTCCATAATTCCCAGATGCTGGCCCATCTCTCCTAACCCTGCGCTCCCTTTTGGCCCTAGACATCTGCACTTCCCTTCCCATGTCCACTGCTCTATTAACTTCAATGGCTGCAAATAGTTCAGCTATGCAGCTCACTCTGCCTGCCTACTCTGAGGCCCTAGTGGCAGGGGAAGCCTGGATTCGGTGATGTTGTTTTGATTCTACAATTCCATCTATGTTCTTGTTAATGCTGATTTCATAGGGCCGTGCTTCCGAAAATTTCATTTGCCTATGGAACAACTTTTGCTCAGTTTAAATCGTACATAACTTCTAATTCAGTGTTTTTCAAGCAAGTAACATGATTAGCTGACCCACACAAGCTTCTATTTGTGGGGGATTTTAACTTCTGTGATAGCTGTTGGAACACTAACAGCAAAATATAATAAGTCCTGCAACTTCTTACCATATGAGAGGAATAATTTCTTGATTCAAAAAGTTGACAAAACAACGAAGGCTCATTCATTTTGGATCTGGGTTTGACCAATAAGGATGAATTAGCTTTGCTTGTGAAGATGGTTGGGAAATTAGGAGGAAGTAATCATGATCTGAAAATTCAAAGTCCTGAACAATGGACCTGAGAACAAGCAGGCCAACAAGGGTGCTGGACTTCAAAAAGGCAGACGTCGACCAACTCAGAGAAAGAGTAAACAAGGTTCCTAGGAGAGACCAGTTAAGAAGATAAAGAGTAGAAGGGGACTGGCAGTCCCTGAAGTAGGGATGTAAGTGAGTAGTCATCTATTTGATTACCTGATAAGCATAAGCTTATCGTGTAGTTGAGTAGAGAACTCAATTACAGTAAAACTCCATTTGTCCGGCATCTGATGGTCCGGTGCTATCAGGAACCCGGAAGTGCTCCAGGCAGCTGGACCATTGGAGCTACTCTGCCTCCAGCTTCCCCGATTCAGCTGCTGCTGAAACTGACCAGCGGCTAAATCGGGGAAGCTGGGGGCAGAGCAGCTGG
>CM057846.1:57538504-57564195 GCA_030068395.1 Apalone spinifera | reverse complement strand
ATAGTCCGGCACCCCCTGGGTCCTAAAGGTACTGGATTATCGGAAGTTTACTGTACTTGTTCCCCCCACCTCCCTTGCTGCCTCTGTATAGGTGGAGGTGGAAACAGGAGCGGGTGCTGGGTGGGAGCCGGCTTAAAAGCTGCTCCTTCCCCCTTCCCCCCCCCCCAGCACTGTCTCTGCAGTGCTGTCTGTCCCCTTTCTATCAGTGGCAGCAGAAGGGGAAAATGGGGGGAATAGCGGAGGCTGATGTGAAGCAGCTTCTGCCTACCGCAGGCTGAGGCTTCTCTGGCAGCAGCTCCTGTCTGCCGGGGACCTGTTTAAAATGCAGAGCCACAGCGGTTCAGGGCCAGTGTGAGCTAGGACTGCTCAATCCAGGCTTGAACTGTCTCCAGGAGCTACCCCCTTGCGGCTCTGCAGAGCAGCACTTATCGACTAATGGTATAGTTGATACAAATTGTATCGACTTCATGCTTAACCAAATAACTGCTCTTTCACATCCTTACCCTAAAGATGTAATACAAGATGTTGCTATTGCAAGGCAGAGGAAAGATAAGAGCCATTGGAGACCAGTATAGCAGCACAAGGAGCTTGTTAGCTGCTTAAAAACTGAAAGCGATACATGAAGGAAATGTAACTATGGAAATATATGTGGGAAGCATTTAGGAACAAAACCAGGGAAGCCAAAACTAAGGCGGGTTTAACAGATATGTTAAGGCAAAGAAGAAAAATCAGGGATGGTGTTTGTCTGCTGCTCACTGCAGAAGGTGAGCTGACAACAGAAGATAAGAATTTGGAGCTGCTGAATACCTACTTTGCTTCAGTCTTGACACAAAAAATAACATTTGGCTGGATGACTAGTGACGTTATCATAGGCAATAAGAGAGAATTCAAATCTGGATAATAAAGAACATATTAGAGCTCTTCTGACTTCTTTTGAATGAGTTTAATTCAGTAGGACCTGATACTGTTCACCTCAGGTTGCTGATATAATTACCATAAAATCTCAAATATAATGCGCACCGATGTATAATGCGCACCCTGACTTTTGAATTTTATCATAATGAAAAAATCTATACTTCTATATATAATGCGCACTCTGACTATTGATTTACTTACTTTTTTGAAAGTCTATATGGTTACTAGTCTATGGGAATAAAATTCAACTTCATATCCGGTGTCCATGTTTATAACTTATTTTCATAAATGTCAGCAATTAATTAACTATAAACTATTTCATACAACAAGTAAGACATAAATTTCATATTATTTATTGTTAAATGTTTTAAAGCATTCTAAGAATCTCTGCCATTTCAGTTGATGTTGATTTTATGTTTACTGCCCTCTTAGCGTGGAATCCGCATAGCGGAGGTTTGTCGTCTTCTGACATGGAACTGACAAAATAAAACTTTAAACAATAACTCCTATATGTAATGTGCACCCCGACTTTGACCCAAAAAAACTTGGAAAAAAAGTGTGCGTTATATTTGATATTTTACAGTACCTGCAGGAGCTCATAGATGACAGGAGAGAGCTCTTGTTTAGTCATCCAGAGAAATGTAGTATCTATCTTTAAAAGGAAGAGCCAGGGATCTATAGACAACTTATCCTGACTTGAATACTAGTGATGTTGTTAGATTATAAAACATTCAGTTTGCAGTAGGGAAGTAAGCAACTAATCTACTAGTCGACTATCTGATAAGCAAAAGTCGACTAGTCACTTCCCCCCCACCTCTTTGCTGCCTCTATCAGAAAGAGACAGCGCGGGAAGAGGAAAGAGAGTAGAAAAGGAGAGATGGTGAGGGGAGCCGGCTTAAAAGCCAGTTCTCCCAGATCCAGCTCTGTGGGAGGGGACAAGGGCGCAGCAGCATTCCACCTTTGAAATGTACAAGTGTCCCTCTGCTGTGGCTCTTGTACATTTCAAAGGTGGAATACTGTGCATTTCTACCTTTTGAAATGTCGCAACAGCCCAGCAGTCTCTTGTTACATTTCAGAGGGGAAGCGCCCTTATCCACTAATTGAATAGTTGATGGAAATTCCATCGATTATTTGATTAATTGATTAATCTAATTTTAAGATCCCTAGTTTGCAGATACTTGGAGGTTGAAGAGGTGATCAAGCAGCCAGCATGGAATTATTAAAAACAAATCATACCAAGCAGCTTTAATTTCCTTCTTTGGCAATGTAATTAGTGGATAGAGGGAATGCAGTAGGCCTAATAAACCTGGACTTTAGCACAGTCCTATGAGATTATTTCATAAACAAGTTAGAGAAATGTGAGCTCAGTAGAACTACCATTAAGTGAGTATGTAATTGATTAAATAAATGCAAACAAAGAGTGACTATTAATAGAATGTCAGATTGGAAGGAAGTTTCAAGTAGGTTCACAGGGATCATTGCTCAGTCCTGTGTTACTTAACGTTATTATTAATGACCTGGATGTAGGAATAGAAAGCATACTGATTTCATTTGAAGATAATACAAAGCTAGGAGGAGGTGCGGGAGGGATTGCAAACACTTTGGAGATAAAGCTAAAATTCAAAAGGGACTTAAATTGGAGAACGACAAAATGAAATTAAAAAAAGACAAATATAAGGTGCTAAGGGAAGAAAAACCAAATGCGCAAATAGAAAATGGGAGGTAATTTGATTGGCCACAGTACCGAGAGGGTTTTGAGAGTTGTGGATTACAACCTCAACATGAGTTTAATGTGATTGTGTTGCAAATATAAATAAATAAATAAAATTAGTGATTGCATTACTTAAGGTTGTATAAGTTTGACCAGTTAACCGATAAGCTGATGCTCATCCATTCCTGTTAACGGTTAAACTCTGCTAGGAAGCCCATGGGGACTGAGAGCCTGTTCAACCCTGGAACTGGTGTAATACCCTGGAACTGGTGTAATATTGATTGGTTATACGGTTTCTATTTTAATAGGGATATTAGCATGTAATTAAGTAGTCATGTAACCACATAAAATTTTAGCAGTTGCATGTCTGTTTGATATCCTTGGAGGCGGGGCCAGCTGCCAATGTGCTAGAGTCCCCTGCCACTCCACACTGCTGCGCCTCTATCACAGGCAGCATCATTGGGTAGCAGGCGTGAGCTGGTCTGTGAGAGGAACTGGCTTCCTGTGCAGTTTTAAAAAACTGCTTCCTGTGCAGACCAGCTTCTGCCTACCACCTTGTGCTGCTGCCTCTCATATAGAAGTAGCAGCATTGGGTGGTAGCAGCCCTTCTCCACAGGGGGTCAAGCACCCCGCGGATACAAGCTGTTCCGCAGCAACAGTTTCTGTCTGCACAGAGCTCAGACACCATTTCTCTCCCCCCTGCCCCCCAAATGGACAGTGTCTGCTGCCGCAGAGCAGTCTCTGTTTGCGGTGAGCCCAGGTTGCTGCAGACAGTCTACTTTTATGGCAGCCTCTCCTGCCCAATGCTGCTGCCTCTGATAGGGCAATACCAGTGGTACTGTGGAGATGGTGCTGGGAGGAACTGACTCTTAAGCCTGTCCCCCCCCTCTGCCTCTCTAGGAGGCAGCAAGTGGAAGGGGGGAAGGGAAAGGGGGAGGACAGACAGGTCTGCGGAGCCGGCACACGTGGACAGCTTGCTTGAAAGCTGGTTCCCCATGCATATCCTCACCTACCTGCCCTCCTCACCCTCCCCACTGCTGCTTCTAGTATGATTTATTCTTATTTTGATGCTAACAAACTCACTCTTGTGGATGCCGGTTGGACTTCCCTGGTTCAGCACACTGGGGATCTAACTGGTCCCAGATAAGGGAGTTGTCCAGACCAGAGAAGGTCTGGGAGGGGCAATGCCAGCATCCTTGCTGGGCTCCTCTACCTAGCTGCCTGGCTGGTGCTCGTAGCAGCAGCCTCCCACCAGCTTCCCTGCCCCGCCGGCCGTGGGCTCTGGTGCCCCAGGATCCACCGACCGGCTCCACTCTGAGCCTCCACAACCTTTGCTGTTGGGGCTTTCTAGTCCTGCTACATCTGTGGTCGTGTTGGACTAGAGATTCCTGGACCACAGTTTCAACCTGTAACCTATTTATTAAAGTAACATTCTTGTTTGTTTGTTTTTTAGTGGAATTGCAAAAAATGTCTCTCTATCCTTCTCTGGAAGATCTGAAAGTGGACAAAGTAATTCAGGTATGGTGAAATATATCTAGACTTCTTTCTGAGATGAGTTCTAATTAAAAAGAACCAGTTAAATTAGTAATTAGAATTTAATTTCTAAAACAAGTCGTATATTAATTGTGTGGGTACTAGATTTTAATTTTGACTAAAATACTTTTTTTGGTACTTTGTCACCTATAAGAATGGATTGAATATCAATACTTTCTTAAATTAGGAGTGCTTGCTCTTACAAATATTTTAAAATGTAAATCTTATGTGATACATATTGGAACCCTTATGCTTTTCTAACCAAGTACTTAATTATTTGCTGGTATCTAGCAGTTAATAGCATCAGCTCTGTTTATACCAAAATGACAATTTAAAGATGTTATTTTTATTGATTAAACATGAATTCCCTTTTTCTGCTAGGCCCAGACTGCCTTTTCTTCAAACCCTGCCAATCCAGCAATTTTGTCTGAAGCCTCTGGTCCCATCTCTGAAGATGGAAGTAAGTTCGTGTGCAGTACAAAACGTTGGGGATTTTTTGGGTGGGAGGATGAGAAATCCTGAAATTTTGTAAGGAAAATCTCTTTTGGAAGGGAGCTTCAATTACAGTCAAACTATACTGTATATAAGAACAAAATAATTATTTTATTGTTAACTAAGAGTCAAACTGTATCCTCTGGAAATGCAAATATTGCAGTGGAAGAAGGATAAAGATTTATTTGTAAAAGTAATTGGAGGGAGTTGTGGCTAATATATCTTTTCTTTCCTTTCCCTCCCTGTGGATACTAAGGATGTAAGCGAGTAGTCAGCTCCTGATAAATATAGGCTTATTTGGTAGTCGAGTCACTACTCAATTACTTGCTCCCCCATTCTTCCCCCCTTGCTGTCTCGTACCAGGTCCCAGAACATTGTGACTCTGCTTTTTAAATCTAGTAAGAGCCACCGGGACCCCAGCAGACCTGCAGTGGTCTGGGATCTGGCGTCAGCCAGGACTGTTCAGTCCCAGCTCCCACAGCCCCAGGAGCTAACACCATCAACTACTCGATTAGCTTATTAATCGCTACTTAACTTCCCTAATGGATACCTCTTTGAAGTGCTTACAGTTCTGAAGCTGGGGAGTTAGTGAAATGCCTCCTCTGTGTGCCTTTACCCTCTTGAAATCTATGGGAGATTTGCAAGTTTGAGGACTGTCAGCATTATCTTTGCATATTTTTCCTCCCTGCACATAAAGGAGAATTTTGAAACAGCTAGTGGCAGGAATCCTATCTTCCACACTGGATAGTGGAATAGCATGGCAATATGAAGCTTTTGCATGAAGTTTCTGGAGATGATTTAAGATCTATGTCTTTGGAGAGGAGGCATGTGTTAGACTGATACAAACTGGCTTATTACTTTTCATGATAACATATTTGTTCTTAGACTATGTGACCATATGGATCCCATCTAATGTTGCATGAACCTTATGCCCCTTATGTCAAAAATATTTAAGTAGCAGTGTCCATTGAATTGAAAACACATTTGGTACCCAGGACTGAAAATACTGGGTACCAAATATGATCAGCATAGTAACCATCATCATTGACCAACATCTGCTTGGTCAGTGGAGCCTTAAATGTACTAGCTGATTCAACGTTGAAGATATTTTATTCCCTAGCACAAGCGTGTTTATACTGAGCATTTGTGCATATTTCTGACCTCCTGAATACTGAGGTTTCTTGAAGATTGACACTGCTCCTAGAGCAGGAGTGGACAATAAACTGGAGGCTGTTCACTGGGGTTAGCCCTTGGTGGGACACTAGTGCTTTCTTTTGTGTGTGCCTGCGCGTACAGCTGCTTGCGTTTCCCATTGGCTGCAAATCACCCGGCCAATCGGAGCTGGGGGAAGTAGCGTGGACACCAAATTTCAAAGAAATTCAACCAAGCTGTCACCCAACTGCCCTGCTCTTCTTTAAAATGACTTTTTGGCTAATATAGTTGAATATTGTCTTTATGGCTTTAAACTATTAAGCATTAAGTATCTTTGAACAGTTCTTACTGTTTAAAAAAAAATCGATTTTTTTTTTTTCTGAAATTTCCAATGACCTCCAACTCAATAGTAAAATATTTTATACCACTTTCAACAAAACTTTTTTCTTGTTGTTATAATAAAGCAATGACTCCTTCCAATTTTTGCCATAGTATAACACCTGTTTGCTCTGGGGGAGAGCAAATTCTGCTCCCTTAATGATACTATTTCACAGAACTAATAGCTTTATGACTCTTCTATAGGCTTTTTTTCCCTCAGGAAAGTGAAAGCCACTAATAGAAAAGTGGCTTGGCCAAACACTATCTTATAAAGTGGATTGCGTACTTCAGTTTCAGATGGCTGTAAGAACTGAATTATGTTAGAACAACTATAAGGACATGTTTGTCAGCTGATACTGCTGAAAGCAGAAATATATTAATCACTTAATACAATGAAATACTTAAAACTTACTATAAAAAGCAAATTCAGTCCCTGAGAGAACTATCAATCTGATACTTTGCTCCCTTGCATCATGGTTGTGCCTATCCAACCTAGATCCCTCCCAGTGCAGTCCTTCACACTGTCCTGAGAATGGAGTGAAAGGGAAATGGTCCTTCCTCCCCAACCACTTCCTCTGAAGCCAGGAAAGACTGAAGCTTATGTTTTCTGCTTAGATTTCTAAAGCACAGGCTGTCTCAAGTGGTTTCTCACCTCATTTCTGTGATAAATACCTTCACCCTTGTTTTTATGAATCATGGAAACTAAAAAATGGTTTGAAACAGATTCTGCTAGGATTTTAAAAAGGCTAAACATGACCTCAACAATGGAGAGTGCTTTATGTAAAATGGAAAAGTAGACAAGTACCTTAAGATGAAAGGTAGGTGATGAAATAACAGTGCTTTTCTAGTGGATGATATTTCATATGCTTTCAAAGGCAAAGTTCATTGTCATTGTTGCAGTTGAGCTTGAGGTAAAGTATTGGAACAGAGAAGTAGCCAGTAGGAACGTAATCTGCAGTATTTTTCAGGTAAATCAGTAAATGCTTATTCTTCTTCGAGTGATTGCTTATGTGCATTCCAATATAGGTGTGTGCACGCAGCGTGCATGCGCCGTCGGAAGTTTTTCCCTCAGCTGTACCCTTAGGGACAGCAGGGAGTCCCCTGCAGTGGCGCCGGTATACTGGCCCATATATACCTGTTGCCCCCTCATCCACTCAGTTCCTTCTTACAGCTGTGATGGTCCTTGGAACAATCCTCAGTTCCTCAACGTGATTGTTGTCTTCATTGTTCTTCTTTCCTTTTAGTTAATCTGCAGGTAAGTGCCTGCAATTTAAGTTAGAGACCCCTTTTTATTCGTTTCTTTCTTTTCTTTGTTTTTGGTGGTGTTCCCTGCCGCGGTGCGCCCACGGCAGGACATGCCCGGCCCGCAAGCCCTGCAAACGGTGCAATAGGCCTATGCCATGAGGTGACCTGCACTCTTCCTGCCTTAAGTCTCTGGGAGAGGCACACCTTATAGAAGCCTGTAAAATCTGTAAGGCTTTCAAGCCCAGGAAGAAACGAGAGAGGGAGTCGGGACTTAAGATCCTCCTCAGGGAAGCGGCTCTCCGACCGGCACTGGACTTGGCACCGGCCTCCCGAAGTGCACTGGCATTGGTGCGCGATGGTTCCGTGCACCGTGCCTCTCTGGCACCGCTCTCAATCGCCGGCACCTCAGAAGAAGAGGCGGCCTGACAGGGGTCAGTCCCCGCCTAGGCACGTGCACTCCGTGCGCCCTCCAGTGGGGCATGTGGCGTCGACCAACCCCGTGCCCGGTCCTTCTAGATCGGGCGGGCCTGCCTCCCAGCTAGGGGACGTCAGCCCTCCAGAGGACTTTCCAGAGCCATCCACTCTGGAGGTTCTCCCCACCTTGGACCTGTTTGCCACTGAGCAGAACAAGAAGTGCCCGCGCTTCTGCTCCCTCGTGATCAGGGGCAGGGTTCCTTAGGGGATGCTCTCCTCCTCCCCTGGCTGCGAGTCCTGCTGTACGCCTTCCCACCTTTCCCGCTAGTACACAGGGTCCTCCTGAAAATGCAGGAGTTCAAGGCGTCCCTGATTCTGATTGCCCCGGCATGGCCCAGCCACCATTGGTTCTTGACTCTCCTCAGCCTCTCCTGCAAGAAGCCCGCATCCCTCCCTCTGGTCCCAGACCTGATATCCCAGGACTCGGGCAGGCTTCGTCACCTGGACTTGTAATTGCTGCACTTGATGACGTGGAAACTCCGTGGTTAACGGTTAAGGAGCTCCAGTGCTCTGAACGGGTTCAGGAGGTCCTCCTGGGTAGCAGAATACCCTCTACCAGGGCCACGTATCTGGCTAAGTGGAAGCGGTTCTTCTGTTGGGCCTCCTAGAAGGAGGGTGCATCCTAGGTGGGTCCCAATCCCCCTTATCCTAGATTACCTGTTGGACCTTAGGCTCCAGCATCTTTCTTCCTCCTCCATCAAGGTTCACCTGGCAGCCATCTCGACCTTCCACCCATGGGACGGGGAGAAAACCCTATTTGCCAATCCAGTGGTCAGTAGGTTCGTGAAGGGGCTGGACAGGCTCTATCCCCACGTCTGCCAGCCCATACCCCAATGGGACTTAAACCTGGTTCTCTCCAAACTTATGGGGCCCCCGTTTGAACCATTAGTGACATGCTCCCTCCTCCACCTATCTTATAAGGTGGCTCTCTTGGTGGTGATCCCTTCTGCCAGGCGAGTATCTCAGCACAGAGCACTCACATCAGATCCCCCCCCCCCCCCCCCCCCCCCCCCCCCCCCCCCATGGTATTTTTTTAAGGATAAGGTTCGGCTCTGCCCTCACCTGGCTTTCCTGCCTAAGGTGGTGTCATCCTTCCACACCTCCCAGGACGTCTTCCTGCCCGTTTTTTACCCCAAACTGCATGCATCTGGGAAAGAGCAAGCTTTACACATTCTAGACATCCGTAAGGCGCTAGCCTTTTATTTAGACAGGACCAAACTGTTCCGAAAGTCACCACAACTTTTTGTGGCTATCGCAGAGCGCATGAGGGGCCAACCTGTGTCCACCCAGCGCATAGCCTCTTGTATAACTGCCTGCATCAGGGAATGCTACACCCCTTGTGGGCGTTTCAGCCCTGCCTCTTAGAGCACACTCTGCGAGGACGGTGGCCGCCTCTACTGCTTTTGTAGCGCAGGTTCCCATCCTGGACATCTGCAGAGCCTCTATATGGTCCTCTGTACATACGTTTGCGAACCAATATGCACTGTTGCTTCAGGCCAAAGGGGACGCTGTCCTGGATAGGGCGGTCCTCCAGTCCGCTGTAGTTTCATTCTCCAGCCCTCCTCCTTAGGTTCTGCTTTGAAGTCACCTATATTGGAATGCACAATAAGCAATCACTCGAAGAAGAAAGAACGGTTACTTACCTCGTAACTGTGATTCTTCGAGATGTGTTGCTCATGTCCATTCCAAATCCCCGCCCGCCGCCCTTTATCTGGAATATGCCGGTAAGAAGGAATTGAGTGGGTGAGGGGGCCAGAAGGGGTATATATGGACTGGTATACTGGCACCACTCCAGGGGGCTCCCTGCTGGCCCTAAGAGTACTGATGAGGGAAAAACTTCCAACGGTGCATGCACGCTGCACGCACACACCTGTGTTGCTCATGTCCATTCCAATACATCTCGAAGAATCACAGTTATGAGGTAAGTAACCATTCTTTTACTAATACTAGATGTTTTTTATATTATAAATAATGAATAATTTACTTGCATTTTTTATTTCACTAGGCCTCTATCCCAGACTATACCCAGAACTTTCTCAGTATATGGGCCTGAGTCTTAATGAAGAAGAGATACAGAGAGACTTACCAATGGTTGCTGATGCACAATCTCAGGGGGTAGGTGGTCAAGTAAACCCGGCCTTTAAAAAACAATGCCTATGCATTAACAAAATACCTTGCTCTTCAAAAATAGGTCTCTGCATATTCTATTTAGTGTTTTATTCTTCTGGTCATTACTATAGTTAATCAATGATGGATTCATGATTTCAAAATGCTGTAATATTATGAGTTGGTTTGGGCACCGCTGAAAGGGTCAAATCTGGGTGAATTGCTCAGAAGCAGAGCTACTTACTGTCCAAGTCTGGGGCCTTTCTCTGTAAGGTGCCAAACCAGTCACACAGAGCACTTTGGCTGCTAATTTGGCCAGCAAGAAGTCTCACAAGCAAATCCCCTTAGACACCCCAGCATTCCCTGTGCTGCAAGCAGCACCACACCTTACACAGGTGAGAGGTTATAAAACCAATTTCACAGACTCCCGACAGGTTCTCCCAGTCCCAAAGGACCAGCCACAGTTCCAGATCAATTTATAGCTTGAATCTTACCCAAAAGAGCACACTGTGCCAATCCTTTAGAATCTAACATCTAAAGGTTTATTAATAAAATAAAATAAAATAAAAGGGTTGAAAGTGAGATGTTAAGTAAGAACTTTGTATAAAGAAATTTTCACTAAACCTTGAAAATTGTATCCCCCAAATGTAACTAGTAGTAAAACATCTTAAAATTTCATTTGTGTGAAATTGTGATTCCATTTGGACTGCTATGTCTTGTTCAGATGTCTACACAAATTGCTGTTCTCAGTACTTTGATATTATGTGGTTTTTCATCACCAGCAGTTGGTAACAAGGCCTTCCGCTGTGAATTACATGGTGGCTCCAGTAACTGGAAATGATATTGGAATTCGCAGAGCAGAAATTAAACAAGGCATCCGTGAAGTAATTATGTGTAAAGATCAGGATGGAAAAATTGGACTTCGCCTTAAATCCATAGACAATGTAAGGATATGGAAACTTAATTGTCTGTCTTTTGTAGAATACTGTCCAATCAAAAATGAAATTATTGTATGGAAGTATCAAGTTGCTGATGCAAAGGCATGTATTTGTGTTAAATACAAAATACGGATAGTATGCATACTTCTATTGGGTATATAATATTTCTAGTATCTGTTTTTCTATGGTTAGTATTTTGTTTTCTGTAACTTTCATAATAGACTAATAGATTAGGTATCTAAATTCAAGTGTTATGTAATATATAAAATGTATAGAAGCAACTAGCATTATGTACATTTAGTACCCAAGTTTACACATAGCACCTTTTTTATATGGTTAATACAAATGTTGGACACTTAAGTTATCAACTGTGATATTTGTTAATTGGTGTTTTTGTCACTAGCTCAGTAGCTGTAGTTTTCATGCATACCTTGCAGGGTAACACATCATGATTTAATTTCTAGTGCTACTGACCTCTGTATAGTGCCTGTGGATTAGTATAATATATCACTGATGGGGAACATTAGGGAAAGTGAAGCTCAGAGTTGGCTTATATAATCTATAAAGAGTAACACCAAAGTATGCTTTTCTTATTCTCCTGTGTGGTGAATAGGAATGTTAGATATTGTGTAATTGAATGGTCGTGTAACCCCATGAAATCATAGCAGTTACGCAATGATTTGATGGTCTCCGGGGTGGGGCTGGAAGCCAGTGAGTCAGCAGCGCAGGATGGTAGGCGGGACCTGCTCCGCGAGAGGAGCCAGATTAAAAACCAGCTCCCTGTGCAGACTAGCTGCCTGCTGTCCTGCGCTGCTGCCTCTGATACACTGATACCAAACCCCACCTTTGCTGAGGTACACAACACTGCTAAAACCTGTTGAGCTGAAGCATTGTTAAGTGGGATATTTCCCAATGCAGACAAAGCCTTAGGGTCTTTCCAAAGTAGACCACACCAGACAGGGACAGGGTCTGCTCTGGCATCAAACAGAGCAACTTCTGTCCGCAGTGAACCTGGGCCCGCTGCAGACGGAGGCTGCTCTACAGCAGAAGTCTCTATCATTGAGAGCTTGGACACACTTCCTCCACCCCCCACCCCCCACGGACAGGGGCTACTGCTGCGGACCAGCCTCCCCTACCCTGCGCTTCCCCAGAGTGGGGAGGAGGTGGCACTGTGAAGCTGCTGCTGTGGTGCTGAGGGGGAGCCAGCTTTTCCCCTTGGCACCGATGCCTGCCTGCCTGCCTCCCCTCGCTGTCTCTGCAGGCAGGCGGGTCCGCAGGAACTGATACACATAGGGAGCTGGCTTGAAAGCTGGCTCCCTGCATATATCGGCTCCACCCTGTACCCATCACCCTCCATGCTGCAGCGTGGGAGTGGGGCAGGCGGATCTAGTGCTTGTGGAGAGCCTGCTTAAAGCCAGCTCCTCACAGGCACCAGCTCTCGCTCCCCTTCCCTTGCTGCCTCTTAATGGTTTTAAAAGGAGCAGTTGTTCAAACCCTTCTCCTGTTTGCTGTTTATGTATATTTTACGTAATGGGCATTGGAAACTTTTTCTAATTGTTAATAATCAAGAATAATGATTCGTTTTTATCACTCCATTTTAGGGACTATTTGTCCAGTTAGTACAAGCCAACTCTCCAGCATCTTTAGTTGGTCTGAGGTTTGGGGACCAAGTTCTGCAAATTAATGGTGAAAACTGTGCAGGATGGAGCTCTGATAAATCTCATAAAGTTCTCAAGCAGGCTTCGGGCGAGAGAATTTCGATGATCATTCGTGATAGGTAAAACCATCAAGTGTAAATAAAAAGTGACTGTTTGTTATTATTTGTTTGTATTGAATTAGCATCTAAAGCATGGGATTCCTCTGTGTTTAAGTACCAAACACACACAACAGACTGTCTACCCCCAAATTGCTTAGTCTGTTATAGCTGTCAAGTGATTACTATTAATTGCGCTATTAATAGACTACCATTTTAAAAATATTTTTGGATATTTTTTACATTTACAACACAGAATACAGCATGTACAGTGCTCGCTTTATTTTTTATTAAAAATTTACACACTGTAAAAACAAAAGAAATAGCATTTTGTAATTCACCATATACAAGTAACGTAATGCAATCTCTTTCTCATGAAAGTAGAATTTATAAATCTAAAATTATGTAAACAAAAATTATTCATTCAAAAATAGAAAACTGTAAAACTTTAAAACCTACAGGTCCACACAGTCCTAAGTTTGGCTCAGCCAATGGCTGAGACAAACAAGTTTGTTTACAGTTTTTAGGAGATACTACTACCTGTTTCTTAGTTACTGTGTCACCTGAAAATGAGAACAGGAGTTCACATGGCACTTTTGGTGTTCAAAGCATGAAGAGACTTATGAATGTTTAGCATATCTGGCACATAAATACCTTGCAACGCTGGCTACGAAAGTGCCATGTGAACTCCTTTTTTCACTACCAGGTGACATTGTAAATAAAAAGCAGGTAGCAGTGTCTCCCATGAACGTAAACAAACTTGTTTGTTTTTAGCAACTTGCTGAACAAAAACTAGGATTGAGTAGACTTGTAGACTCAAAAGTTTTTTCCGTTGCTTTAAGTGCATTTATAAAACACAAAATCTGCATTTGAAGGTTCAACTTTCATGATAGAAACTGGACTACCGTACTTGTTTGGTGAATTGAAAAATACTATTTATCACTTTTACAGTGCAAATATTTATAATAAAAAATAGTGAGCAATAGAAATAAATATATTTGAAAATGTAAAAAAAAAAAACCCCACTTTTTTTAGTATGCTATTTAGTATATAGTATTTTAGTATGGTGCGATTAATCACAATTTTAAAATCACGATTAACTAAAATTAATTACGTGAATTAACTCTGATTAATTGAGAGGCCTAATCTAAGTTTCCCAGAAACTTCCTTTTCATGTCTAATATTTCATGAATAAATTTGTTAAATTAAGATTCTGGCATTGGTAAGGGCTAACTGTCACGGACAGGTAGTATGCAAAATTTCTTGCAACTTCTGCCAATGTAATTCTACTTAGGTTTTTGCTATATCTGTCCAGACCTCTTTTGAATGAAAAAAATACACATGTATCTTAGACAACGTCCTTTGCTATCTCTGTCTAATCCTGAGTTAAGGTTCTGAGTTACTGATGGTAAAGCCACTAGCACTCAATATTTCTAAGATTTTTGCCTTAAAATATGTCTTTAGGGCAGTCCCTACCCATTGTTGGTGACCACACTCTTTGCAGGGGGAGCGGCTGCTCTGCAGAGTAGAGGGGAGAGGATAAGATGTGGGGGTAAAAGCTACAGTTGCCAACTCTTCAAACCTGATATAGTTTTCTGCAGAGGGTAGCTGCACTGCCAGCTGGAGAGCAGCAGTGCTTTGAAGGGGAACCCACTGTTTCTCTCTGGCCATAGCTTCCCCCCGTTCCTCCTGAGTTCTCGGGCCTGTGCTCCCGCCACTTACTGCCACCTTGTAAGTTAGGGCTCGGTGCAACCCCAAAGGGGGGCAGTCGGGCTAGGGGCTGGCATTGGCACAGCCCACAGGGGACAGCTGGGGGGATGGGGAAGAGGGCTGCTGAGCCCACAAATGTGGGTAGCCACCAGAGGCATGAGAGTTGGGGCCTCTAGAGTCCCATATCCATCACTTACCTGAATAAGGCACCATGAAATCTGGGGTAGTTTTGTGCCCCACTTGGCTATGTATTTTGTGCATTGGCAAGGATAGCCCTTTCTGTTTTTAAATATAAATGCCTACAGTATTTTGGTATTGATCTTAACTTTCATATTGGAAAGCTTTGTAGTTACCCTTTAGCAATACAAACTTGTGCCATTTTAATTAGTGAGGTTTTTACACTTGTTAGTTTAACTAAATAGTTAAGCTAAGTGGTTAACTTTAAACTGATTTTAAAACACATCAGTGCGATTTTGTGGGCGAGTATTAGGTCTCCAGAATAGAGGCTAATGAGCTAACCAGTGTTATGTGCCAAGGGAATTTTAGCTATCTTGTAAAACACTTGCAGGCAAATCCAGTCTTATAAGAAGATGTAATATAAATTGTATATGTATATATGTTAAAGAGGCTGGGAAATTTATGTATTTCTTGTGGCACAGGGGAATGTATGTAAAAAAGCCAATCAACAATTATTATAGCCTGAGGGAAGGGAAGCTTAAAATATTAAGTGAAGCAATTGGTTATACCAGGGTGTTTGATCATATAGTTGAATGTATGGGTTCAGAGTATATTAGTCACCTAAAATGCCAATCTTTCAGCATTGAAGTAAGCTTTATTTTTTGCATTTTGTATTAAATTCTTAAGTTAAAATGGAAGTGGCAATTACTCATAAAATTGATTAATCAGAACTGACTCCTGTAAATGTACTGTATCTTAAACTGTGTAATTTTTTATAAATAGTTTAGCTAAAAGGTGGATAGTACAAGGGAAGTAAAATCCCATTTAGGTAGCTCTCCAGTTAAATGTTAAGTTTAGCTGGTTAACTGATTAAATGAGGGCGAGTGGGCTGGAGTGGTCCCTGTGTCATGGGCTGGCAGAGGCTGCTCCCTTGACTCCCAGGCTTGCAGGCTGAGTTGGCACCTTCACTCTCCTGGCTGCTTTTGCCCCGCACATGCCTGCCAACTCCCAGCTTGTGCAGCTTGTGGCAGGCTGCTTCTGGGTAATGGCTAACTTACTCAGTAAGCGTCAACCATTAAGGGTGATGCTTACTGGGTAATGCGTTAACAGGCTACCCATTTGCATCCCAAGATCATACAGGTATTAGCAGAAAAAACATTTAAGACAAAAGGAATACTTGTAGGTCAAAGATATAACATAATATATTATGGGATATACTGACAGCTCTGCAGGTTTTAGTGGTAATTGTAATCTCGTGGAATTTTTCAGTATATGTTGATTACTTATTGACTGTAGTACAATAATTTTATGTTGTGCACATATTTCTTGCAGGCCTTTTGAACGAACTCTTACTATGCATAAGGACAGCACAGGTCATGTTGGCTTCATATTCAAAAATGGAAAAGTTACCTCAATAGTAAAAGACAGTTCTGCTGCTAGAAATGGGCTTCTTACAGAGCATTATATATGTGAAATTAATGGCCAGAATGTAATTGGACTAAAGGTAATGTGCTTTACTAAAATAAATTCAGTGTATCAATAGTCCTATCTTAGTATGCTTCTGAGAGGGGAGCAGTGCTTTTAAAAGATCACGTGTAGTAATATGAGTATCATCCTGAACACTTAGGGTATGTCTACACTTGCACCCTAGTTTGGACTAGGGATGCAAATGCAGGCATTCGAAATTGCTAATGAAGCGGGGATTTAAATATCCCGTGCTTCTTTGCAAGATCTCGCTGGCACACTTTCACTTTCGAATCAGCTGTGATTCGAACTAGCACGCCGGCGAGATCTTGCAAACGAAGCACGGGATATTTAAATCCTCGCTTCATTAGCAATTTCGAATGCCTGCATTTGCATCCCTAGTCCAAACTAGGGTGCAAGTGTAGACATACCCTTAGTGATGTGACTTTCTACCAGTCAATGTAATCAAGAATGCTCAACAAAATTTTGATATATTCACATATCTGAGGTTCATTCAGAATTGTGTATGGGGTATTTTAAATCTGTTGTCTCCTGCTCCATCCAGAGACATGTACATCTTGCTAAATGTTCACTTGCCAATGTCAACATTGCCCTGTGAACTTATGGCTTGTAGTGTAGGGTTTCCCTCTTATTTCTAAATTTTTGGTGAGTTCATGCTGACTTTTGTGTTCCAAAACCAGGGATCTTTTTTAATGATGGTCAAAGCAGTTGTGGTCTATGGTGGATATCTTTCTTTAGTGGTTCCTTGCAGACATTTTGAAAAGTTTCTTTGTTTTTGTATGTGTCTTGTTTTTCTGCATGTCCTGTTTATAGTCTGTAGCTGCTAGGCAGACATGGAAGGATTTCAGGGATTCAGATCATGAGGTTTTGTTCTCTTGTATTTCATTAACAGGACTCCCAAATTGCAGACATATTGGCAACAGTTGGGAATGTTGTGACAATTACCATCATGCCTTCAAATATCTTTGAACACATAATTAAGAGGTAAGCAAGAAAACTTTGAATCGTTTTTTAAAATTGAAAATTAGTTGCACAACACTTTAAGTGTTGTGGAGAAAATAATATTCCAGCGGATGATTACTACTTTAGTTCTAGGGTAAAACTAACTCAAACCAAATGCGTCTTTTGTATTTGAATCAAGAAAATGCCAAATCTGGCGTCAGTCACTTGTGGAAATTCATTTATGCTAATACTTTGCTGTAGTGTGTGTGTTCACTGATTTAATGAATTGAGGCAAAGGGGGATGACTATGATATCTTCTTAAGACAAAGTGTTGAAAACATCTGTTCTGCAAACAAAGTAGAGGGCAAACTATTACAGTATGAGTTAGTGGCAAGAAATTAGAACACTGGAATTACTTTATCGAGTAATGTGTACCATACAAAATTTCCATAGGTTAGACTGAATCTCAGATTATTGTAGAACAGTATTTGTATTTCGTGTGTTCACATGGGTAAGATCAGGGTAGCTTATTTAAAAAAAAAATTATTACCATTACGTCGAACAATTGTAAACCTGAAATGGTGTCTTTTGGGAATTGGGAAATCATTGGCTTTAATCTTGTTGTGTTGGAAGATGTCTCGTACATCTGAAATATATTACTGATTTTTTTGCATAACTTTTGTAACTTTCTGATTGATTACTTTGAAAAAATGTTAACAGCCCTCTTTGAAAACTTTTTTTTTTTTAATTTTAGATTGCTAGTGGACTTTTGACTACAGCAATGTATTTGACTTAAATATTTGGGTGGTTTGCTGTCAGTCTGAGAGATGTATCTTTTGGGATCCCACAAATGTCCGTTCTAGGTCCAGTACTGTTCTATGTTTTCATTAGTTATTTGGATAATGGCGTGAGGACCTTTGCTTATGACACAACTAGGAAAGATTGCAAGTAATTTGGGGGACAGGATTAGAATTCAAATTGACCTAAACAAATTGTAGAAGTTGTTCTGTAAACAATGAGATTAAATTCTAGGAAGATAAGTGCAAAGTACTGCACTTAGAAAGGAAAAATCAAATACACAATTGCAAAATAGGGAATACTAGGTGGTAGTCTTCAGAAGATTTGGGCATGATCATGGATTGCACATTGAGTATGAGCCATCAATGTGATAAAGGCTAATATCATTCAGGTGTGTATTAACTAGAATGTCCAGTAGTAAGGTCTTGTCTACACAGTGAAGCAGTGTGCTGTAAATGGGAGTGAATTCTAATGCATATCAGCCTACTGCATACTAATGTTCCTGTTTCAACAATGGTGGTACACTAAAACTAGTTCATCTTGACAAAAGATGGACTAGACCATGGGTTCCCAAACTGGGGTGTGTGAAGAAATTTCCAGAGGGGGGTAAGGCGACCCAGGTCCGGTCCACCCCCAGTCAATCCAGTCAATCGTGTTCTCCCGCCCCTCAAGTTTTGCTGCTATTTTTGTGTTTTGCTCAACAAGTTTTGCTGCTATTTTGGGGGTGGGGGGGGTGGATGAAGCTTTCTCAAAAATCAAAAAGGGGGCATGATGCCAAAAAGTTTGGGAACCAGTGGACTAGACTCCAGTGTTCTCTATGTAAAACTGAGATTCTTTCCATCTTCTTTTGTGCTTTGAGCCACTATTACTACCTGACCACCTGTTCTATTTGCAACACGGTAAAAATATTGCTTTCATTGGTGAGGTTGTTTTAAAAAAAAAATTATCCGTAGCTGTTAAATACTAAGTTTCTCTGTCGTAGACATCAGGTAGAGTATGCCTCCCAGTTCTGCACCCGTATACAAGGTATGCTAGAATATTACGTTTTCATAGGAGGTGGAGTAAAATACCAACAGCAGTGTCACCTGCTAGTTTCTATATAATTTGCTTCAATATTTTGCTGTTAACCTAGTAAGACATAGTTTTGATTTAGAACATTCAGTATCAAGTGTTCTCTGGTTTCTCTTTGCATTATATATATAAAAAAAAAGTAAGGGTTTTTATTTTATTTTAAAATTTAGTAAAGGAGACTCTTTTTTTCTCCCCAGGATGGCATCTGGCATCATGAAAAGTCTGATGGACCATGCAGTCCCTGAAGTCTAAATTTAAAGCCATTGTATTGTATGTGCATATGTAATGAGAAAACAGCTAATCTTGGGCTATTATACTCAGCGACTTCTGGATTCTGCACATGAGCCTTTCTTGAGGCTAAGAGGGGAGATGCTGTATTGAACATTTACATGATATATAATGGCTGGGAATGTTACAATTCAATATGTTACCTTGTTTAGTCATACAACTGTAAGACTTATTTGTAACCTAATGCTGATTTTACAAATGTGAAATTTTCAACAAAGTTCTGCTGATCTCTTTATGTAGGATCATACTACTCTAATTTACTATTGTTTCTATGATAAGCCATTGCAACTAAAGGAAACTAATACATGTTTCTTCTGCAAGTAATAGTATCAGTTACCCGTGATCTATACATATTGCTGCTCTTTCTAGGTTCTCTTTCAGATGAATAAGTATTTTTATTGCCTTCTTTGTAAGTATATATCTAGAACAGTATATTTAGAAGTACGACTTTTAGCGCTAATGTACTTTCTGTTCAAGTAACCTTGTTGGCAAAAAAAAAAGCCAATTGAAAACAGAATTTAAAATTGGCATCATGCCATAAAGAGGCGCTTTAAATGGTGAAGTATACAGAAAAATTGTTATGCTCATCTTTTTTTACTACTCATTTTACAAATTGTAACTCTAAGATGCTTAAATTCTGTAGCCTTAAACAAGTTTAAAAATAAAGTTCAGGAATAATCAAATAAAGAATACAACTTTGTGGATTTTTTTTTAAGATGTAGGATAAATATTTTAAAATGCAGAGCATTATTTTTGACTGTTGAACCAAACTGAGCTTATAGATAAATGTTAACCATCAAGTGTATCCTAATTAGATTGAAATTGTAATTTGTGCAACATGCTCTTCTTAAAAATGAAGTATTCCTCCTTTAAGAATGAGATGGTTCTTTCTGTTGATAGTTCTTCAACAGAGGTCTAAATCTCCCCGTTAAATACAAAGTTATTTGAATTGTAACATAACTAACTTCAGTGGGTTAGTGCAGCAATGATTTCCTTTTCCTGTAAATGGTTTTGGCTAGCAGCAGTCTTGGTTTAAGACAGCCTTAGAACTTTTTAGACTTACATGGTTAATTGAAACATACACTGCCTATTGTTGCAAATAAAAGCTAATTGGTATAGCTGATTACTTATAGAACAAACACTGTAAAGAGCTTCCTGTTCTTTTCACTTGTGTGTGTAATGTCATTTTCACTCTTATTCCTTGATGGAGTTAGTTTGCCTTGTTTCTTTGAGGGCCTAACATCAATAGGGTAAAACATTAAAAATAAGCTATTCAGTAGACAGTGTAATTAGTGAAAGTGAGTTTTAAAGTACTTACGTAAGAACGGCCATACTGGGTCAGATCAAAGGGCTCCTAGCCTAGTTTCCTGTCTGCTGACAGTGGCCAACACCAGATGCCCCAGAGGAAGGGATCATAATAGGTAATCCTCACGTGTCCCTCACCTGTCTCCCACTTCAAGACACACAGAGGCTAGGGACACCATTCCTACCCATCCTCGCTCATAGCCAGTGATGGGCCTAACCTCCTTAAATCTATCTAGCTCTTTTTGAACCCTGTTAAAGTTCTAGCCTTCCCCGCATCCTTTGGTGAAGAAGTTCCACAGGTTGACATTGTGCTGAGTGAAGAGAAACTTCCTTTTGTTTGTGTTAAACTTCATTTGGTGAACCTAGTTCTTATATTGTGTGAATAAGTAAATAACTTTTCCTTACTCACTTTTTCCACACCAGTCACGATTTTAGAGACCTCTATCATATTCCTCCTTAGTTTCCTCTTTTCTAAGGTGCTTGAATTTCACATGGTTGTACCTCCTAATGGCATGTAGATAATTGCAAACATTATATCCATCTCATAATGTTTAAAAAAATGGTATTAATTGAACATATCCCTAAAATCAAAGTTCAGACACTTACTTCTGATGCAGGTATTTCTCAACACTCTGCAGCTGATGTTGAAATGGTGGTTTAATGCATGAGGAAATAACTGTTCCATACTTGCATGAGGGATAGGTAACACTTCCCATATTTACTAATGAAACGGGGGCCAGCTGATGCCCTAGACCAGAAACAGGCAGCAATTTTTGCAGGGTGTGGGGGCTCTTAAAGAATGTTGGTACATGATCACAAGCTGACCCTGCCCTCTCCCCCACTGGAAAGGGCTGCTCCTAAGGCAGAAGGGGTGGGGCTGGGGACTAGCTTCCTCCCAAAGTTGTGTGGGGCCAGAGGCTTTGAATTAAACACATAGCAAGGCTATGTCTATATTGCAAGCTTCTTCTGCAAGAGGAAATGCAAATGGAGTGGTCATTTGCATTTCCTCTTCGGATCCCTTTTGTGCAAAAAGGAGCTGCGAAGATGGCTCCTTTTTGGCAAAAACCCCTGTTTCCGCAAGAGCGGTTCTTCCTCATTTTTTGAAGAATGGCTCTTGTGCAAAAAGGAGCCGTCTACCCAGCTCTTTTTTGCACAAAAACCTCTTTCATAAAAGGGATCCAGAGAGCGTATGCAAATGAGCTTTCAGTTGCATTTCCTCTTGCATAAGAGGCTTGTTGTATAGACACAGCCTGAGGGACTTCCAACTCCTGACTCTGCTGCTATCCTATTGCTTGGGAGCTGCCTTGGTTATTGTGGCTATTTAAAGGGTTCACCGCTCCAGCCCTTTCTAGGGTAGTGCTGCAACTGTGAGCCATTTAAATAGGATCCTGCTACCTGAGCCACCACCTCAAAACTTGGTGGAATGGGGGCAGCAGGATATAAATAGAAAGCAGCCAGATGCAGTCCACAGGATGGATCAAACTTCAGGTGGGTTGGATCTGACCCCGTGGCTGCATCTTACCCAGCCCTGCCATAGACCAAGGATTGGCACAAGTTTTTCTGGTTTGTGCACCTATACCAAGGCACCAACTATGTTAGCACAGTGCTTGACCATAGCTTCCTGACTCTAATCTCACTTTTTTTTTTATTAGACTGAGGGGTAGCTGTGTTAGTCTGTGTTTGCAAAAGCAACAAGGAGGCCTGTGGCATTCCAGAGATTGATTTATTAAGGCATAAGCTTGTGTAGGCAAAACCTACTTCCTCAGATGCATTGGACTGGAAGTTATAGAAGCAGGAGTATATATAATTTTTTTTTTAAAAGAGTGATGTGCTCCTAAACCAATTCCAGAACAGAGAAGCTTCTATTTGTGAGAGGTTGGATAATTCATGTGATTGTTTCAAATTCTGTATTCTTCCTAGCATGGAGAAGAAACTGCCAAAAACTGGGGATGTGACTTGAACTACAGTACTCCATTAAGGCTCTTATTGAAACTAGCTTCTTCCTGAGGACATCACATCTTTCCCAGCATAGACACCACCACCTCTGCCTGTACTGTGCCTACCTTCAGCACCATTACATTCAGTAATACTGATGGGACTGAGAGTCAATACCAGACCCACAACTGCATTCAACCCGATTCTTCTTCAGGATCTCTATTGACTGGCTAGCAAACTACAAAAGCAGTTTCTCCTCTTGATGTTCACACCTCCACATTAGCTGCTAGAAGTGGGCCATATCCTCCCTGACTGAACTGACCTCCTTATCTCTGGCCTTCCTCTTGATTGGTACCCTCTTTTCATGTGCCTGTGTATTTATGCTTGCCTCTGGAATTTCACTACATGCATCTGACAAAGTGGGTCTTTGCCCATGCTCCAATAAATGTTAGTATATAAGGTGAACAGGATGGCTCAGTTTGACTGGACTAGCATTCAATGAATAATTGGGCAGAATATCTGTGCTTCTGGCTCAGCAGACTTTTGAATGACAAATCATCCAGTTTGCCTGGCTCTTTATTACTAGGTTGGCACCACAAGTACAGTAAGTGAAAAACCAACTTCTCAATTTTCTGGCACTTCCACAATCTAAATTTTGGCTAAAAAAATGAATTAATGTTAGTTTCAGTTTTGAATTTTTAAACATTAATTGTACTTAAAAAGCCATAGTCATTATGCACACTTGATTTTTCCATGTGAAAGTGTCATGACCATCAGGATTAGCCAGCAGCCTGGGGACTAAGAGGTTAACTATATCCCTTACCTAAGCCAGGTGGATTCAGCCAACAGGAATGCAGCTAGGAATTTCAAACTGGGACAAAGGAATTTTTGGGTTTTTCCCTCCTTTGGCCTGGGCAGTTTCTCTCCAGCTACTGAGGGAGACAGACAGAACGTCTCCCTCCAAGAAAAGATTCTTTATGTAAGTAGGGAAAAGTTTAGATAAATCCATTAGGTTTTATTGTTTGGGAAATGGGATCTGATGTCTGTGCATTTAGAAATGGGTTTTCCTCTCCTTTGTAACTAAGCTCCTGGCCCATGGGGGGGGGGGGGGGGGGTGTCTCCCACTAGGAAGCACTAATTCCACCAAAGTGAATACACAAAGGCAAGTGGAAGAACGTATCGCTGGTAAGCAACAGCTCTCTCTCAGCCCCCAATTCTGCTCCCTTTGTAGAGAAACATTTGTTCTGCTCTGTGATACCTACTGCAGCTGTGGAGCACACACAGAAAATATGATAGCTGCCTCAGACATTTTCTGTTCATGTATAAGAATTCCTGCTTTAGCGCTTGTCCAGGAGGGATGTATGTGGGAGAAGTCAGACTGACAAGGCTAAGTGAAGATCATGGTGTTCCCTTCTAATAATTTGTAAAGAACACAGAGGTGCGTGACAGGGCTTTCGCTGAGAAGCTTTCAATAAAAAAAAAACAATGCACCAGTGGATGTGAATATGGTCTTTTTCAAGAAACAAGAGAGGCTTGCTTTATTAAAATAAACACTACCTTATTTGATGCAGTTAAAACAGATCAGACAGCAACTGCAAGATTAAATATCTTTAATTACAGAAAAATAAGTCATCTCAAATTAAGACAAGCATTTTTCAAGTTGTGACAACATGACAGCCATAATGAAACAAAAACTATTACAGCATGGAAATTACAGTACAAGAGCTTTGAATGAAGTCACCGTAAGCTAGAAAGTTTTAGCTAAACAAAGCTTTCTATTTGGTTGAACTTCAGAAGCCATCATTGCACATAGGTAAAATCCTTTACCAAGTTTGGTTTAAAATACACTGAGTTCATCTAAATATGTGGCAAGAAAAGGCACTTAATATTGCAGTTTCCAGAACATAATTTGTTTATCTTCCCCTCCTGTGATAATACTGCTGCATTGCTCATTCATCCACATACATGTTACCGCACCTGAGAAAAACAGATAATTGAAGTGTGTGTTAAGGACAAATAACTTGAGAACACTTGATAAGCATCCAGAAGAGGAGCATTTCAAAAACAAGTTTGCAGGAGGCATTGGACAGACAGTTTTGATCAAATTAATGGCATTTAACACCACAGCTTTAAATTTCTATGGCTTGAGCATGCTTAGTGATCTCATTTACATTATATATAAGGCTCTCATTTTATCTACTGCACACTGCATATCCTTAGCAGTCTTTTGAACTGGATGAATCAACTTCGATCCTGACAATTCCACTCTACTCAACTGATAGGCGGCTACAGAGTACTCTGTTAGCCCAAGGGTGGGCAAATACTGGTCCACAGGCCAGACCCAGTTGGGCTCTGGTGAGGCGCCACTATATTTACCTGCACCTCTGTAGATAGGTGCGATTGCAGATCCCATCAGTCATGGATCGCCAATGGGAGTTGCGAGAAGCAGTGTCCCACCCACACCTGCTTTAGCCCAACTTTCAGCATTCTTAGCTCCTGCCACTTGACCCATGTCTTATATTTTAAATAGGAGCTGGCATTCTACACAACCTTACAATAAACTTCAGTGGGAGCATAGGGCTAGAACCCTTGCGTATTCTAAGATTCTATCCCTTAATGCATAGCTGAATTCCAGAACTAAGCTATTGTTAAAATGCTGTTTCCAGCCCTCATTCTAACAAGGGCAATTTTAAAAGCAAATTGTCTTACACACTAACAACTGTGTCAAACTAATGCACTCAAACCATAAAGTGTGGATGCTGTAAAATTGAATTTTAAAAAAGGAAACTAACTTTTCTAAAATTTCACATTTGCTGCAGAAACGTGGGTAATTTGCTATAGCTGGAACAAACTTGAGCTTGCATGTTATTAGAGCAGGGGAGGGCAAAGGGGCCCACCCGCCAAGTGGGTGGATCCAGCCCCTAAACACCCTGCCGCTCTCCTACCCCCAGACCAATCAGGGTCTGGGGGCAGGAGGAGCACACAAAATTTCTTGCTCCCTGCCCCCGCCCTGCAAGTGGTGTGTGCCCCCTTGCTGGGTGGGGGCAGGGAGTGAGAGACTGTGTGCTCCTCCCGCTCCCAGACCTTGATTGGCCTGGGGGTGGGGGAGTGCACGAAGTCTCCTCCTGCCCAGCAAGAGATGCGCAGTGCTTAGGCTATGCCTACACTACAGGGGTTTTCCGGGATACCAGAGATATCACAGAAAAACTCCGCTGCATCCAGGGAACGTGTCTGCTCTTCTGCTTTTTTTTTTTTTTTTTTTTTACGGAAGAGCAGATGCACG
>CM057846.1:57502875-57531442 GCA_030068395.1 Apalone spinifera | reverse complement strand
TTCTCACCTGTGTGTGGCCCCCAACTGATTTTTCTGTGGGTCAGTGGCCCCTGAACCAAAAAAGGTTCCCTATTCCTGATCTAGGGAGACACTCCCCTTCCCCTGAACAATCTCAGTTACATCACAAGGTTTATGCTAGACCTCAGAACAGTGCAAACCTGGGAGGAAGCAAGCTGTGCTTCTTCAGATGCACAGGACAGAACCTCACCCTATGTGGGTAAATTACTCATGCGTGAGTGAATGCAGAAGACTGGGGAGGGAAAAAGCAAAAAGGCAAGCCTGGCATTTCATTGCTGTGCTGCTGACAAGGGACATCTTTCTGTGGGTGGCTTTCAGGAAGACCACCCTTTATGACAACAAATACTCACCATGTTTGAAAAGGACACGCTTCTTTGGAGTGTTTTTGAGTCTTTAGAAAACATCTTCAAGGTTGAATCTAATGCAAACATTAGGGAAGTAATTATGAAGACAGAACAGAGCTGTACTGCAATACTCTAGTCTAGACTAATAATACAGTCCAACACCAGCTGCCCCAGGGATGGACCTTGCCCCTGCATTAAGACGACAGGATAAGGGACGCACTGAAGTGAGGGAGGTGGGGAGAGGGGCAAGGGGGAATTCTGGAGTGGCCATGAAGATTGGGCATTTGTCTGGGGAGCTCAAGTCCCCACCCCCATGCACCCAGGCAGCCAACACCAGCCACCAAGCTGGCTCCCACGTTGGAAAGGCAGACCAATAATTTTTGCTCATGTGTGAATATTCAAATACAGTATTTAGTTCTAACAGCAGGCAAGGGATGCATACACCACCTCTAAAAAAGTCAGTATAAGAGGTCAAGCATTGTAAGCAATGTTAAATACAGAAACTACTGTGTATTTTTGTTTCTTAGCTCTTGAAGAAACAAATGAAAAAGGAGAGCAGGAAATTGAAGAGAAAGGCTGTCTTGGTGTTTTATATCTGAAGGTAACAAAAGACATGTTGACGGAATGTTGAAGTTGTAACCATTAAACATTCTAATTTGTTGTTCATCACTGATATTTTAATGGGCAAGACAGACAGTAAGTTTAAGTGGTATAGCTCCCAAAGGGCTTACACTTCTTTATGTTTGTCTAGGGTTGCTAGGTGTCCAGTATTGACCCAGACAGTCCATTATTTTCTGATTTTTTCCCAGCCAGGAGGCGAAAATACCGGGTGCTTACCAGGTTCCGCAGGGGAGCTGTCTGTCCCGGAGCAGGAAGACAAGATGGCGGATGGCCATCAGCAGCCTGTTAGGGCCAAAAAGCCTCAAAGGCATTTCTTAAAGGGGCCATGCTGTTGTTTTGGTTTTTTTGCTTAATAACTCTCGGGGTGCTTTTTTTAAAATTTATTTTGCTCAACAACTTTGGTCTCCCCCGGTGGTTTGTTTTTGTTTTGTTTTGTTTTTGGGGGGGGGGGGGAAAGAAGGTGTTCGGTATTTTTGATTAAACCATCTGGCAAACCTATGTTTGTCATACAGATCTAGTAACCATAAGAAGTTGCAGAGTCCTCCAATTTAACTCAATCCATCATGCACATCCTTTGTCCACTTAATCTGAATTCTACCCACTAATCCATAATTATTCTTGTGAGCAAAAGAGTTCCTTATAACATCAGAAAAAAGAAGTTACCAACATTATCACTCTCTTGGCACTCATAAATTTTCAAAATGCAATTTCAACAGTATGGTTTATATGTGTTTTAAGTGTGTTAAATATATGATAGAATACACATGCTAGCATGGCATAATTTTATTAACATTTGTTTGCCAGGAGCTGGATAATGTGGCTTTCCCAAACTCACTGAGATAAGAAGCCTTATCACATTGGACTATTGTCGAACATTTAAAAGACTATGCACATGTATCTATGCACATGTTTTTTGAGGGAAATAGACACATAATGGAAACAGTGATGATGGCTCCATAGTACAGTCTGAAACAGATTTTTCCATTCGATAGATCATTAATGCTTATCTAAAGGTCAACCAGTGGATTACTTTACTGAAAAAGTCAAACAAATTAAGGATGAGATTTTCAAAATCACTGCATAGACCAAACTCTGTTTTCAGTGAAGTCACTCCAATGAATTCAAGAACAGCAGAGCTTGGCCAACGCTAAGCACTTTTCCAAATCCCATCCAAAAAGCAGAAAATACACTTTGAGAGTTCTGATATTTTGATGGTTCATGCAACATCATTAAGTCAAGACATAACACAGCAATGCAATGTTTTCTTCACAGTATCTTACAAAGAAACACTTATATGAGACTACATACCTTGAGATGTAGTGAAAACTGAAGTCCCATTGCAAGAGACTGCTATTCCAGTAATTTCCCTAATCAAGGCAAAATAAGTTTGCAAGTGAATTCAAACAATATTTAATTCTAAGAACCATACTGTACAGTGACTATTTTTACAGCTGCAGTTCAGTATTTAATCCTCACAAGGATTAATTTAGATATTCAAACAAATGAAAAGGATTGTTGTAGAGTGCATCACAGTTTTATAGACAAAAGATATCCTGGCAAAAGAAATGGAGGCAGCAGTGCAGGATTCTCTTTATTCTGCCAATGTGTTTCAACCTACCAAAAAGGACCTGAAGGTGTTGAAAGCATAAACTGACCCACACCCACTTACATAATTTATCCTCTATCGAGACAGCCAATAATAATAATAATAATAATAATAATAATGACTGTTAAGATATCAGGCCAATTCCTAGTATGCAAATCGTTTTTTTCTACTGAACAACCAAATCATCTCATGAAAGAACAAACCTTCTAGAAGCTTTCTTTCACACAAAGCAGCCAGACAAACATATGATCCAATAACTAGGGAGAGGACAAGAAGTTTTTGGATTTTGAGATTGTTATACCATAGATGATGACATTACAAATACTTACTCTTTATGAATTTTATGTTGCTCATCTAACTTTAGTTTGGCAATGTTGTTCCATGCAAGTGTTATACTTTCTTCTGTCAAATCTTCAAACGATTCTTCACTTGGAGAAACTAAAATAAATACCACCATAAAAGAGAAGTTACAACTGAAAATTTAAAAAAAGACAGACTTCCAATAATAAATTATTTGAAGTTGCAGCAAGTACAAAAAAGACATTTGCAGCATCTCTACCAGTTCCAGTTTTATTATTGAGAAGAGAGAATGTATGAAAGTTTACGTAACTGCTCCCACAGTACTTACTGACAGAAGTTCAAGAACATAAAAAGCCAGAAATCTTCTGATTAATTCCTAAATGGATCAGAAGTTTTTAGACAGCAGAGAATTCCTGATAGTCTAAACTGAAACATTTTGAATTGAGAGGAAAAAGCAGAATGCAAGTTGTTCCATAATGCATGTTTGTTACAGAAGATGTTCTATTATGACTGGCTGCCACATTTTTATGTTCATGTATGTAAGTCAGATTCTGTAAAGCTGTAGATTTAAAATGTCGTCTTATGTTTTTCAAAGGTTATGGAGATTTACCGAAATTATATCACCTAACAAAATGGCAGCTGCTACCAAGAATACTGTACAACTAAGTTAATAAGATGTGCCAAGCGGAGAGAGTATACAGCATGATTTAGGGATGTTCAAAATCTAGATTTTTTTAAAATAGAATCTTCTTTTGGCAAGCCATCTAACATAATTTTAGAATTAATCCTGCATGAGTCATTTGGAAGAGAGTCTACTTAAAACAGCAACCTGTATTGTCATTCATCTACTTGAAAATTAAAGATCACCCAGTTGGGGACCGAGGAAGATAATGTAAATCTAAGATGGTGTGCAAAAGCAGAGTTATTGGCTGACAGCTGATTGCATATACAAACATAATGGCCATAATGAACCAGACCAATCCCCAACAGTAGCCAATGCCAGTCACTCCAGAGGGAATGTACAAAACAGTGCAATTTTGAGTGATCATCAATTGTCATCCATCCCATTTTAGGCAGCTGGATGTTTAAGGACAATCCCTGATCATCTTATCTAATTGCCAATGATGGCCCTATCCTCTATGAACTTATCCAATTATTTTTTTAACTTTGGCCTTCGCGACATCCCATGACAATAGGTTCCATAGTCTGACTGCATGTTGTATGAAAAATACCTAATACCTATCTGACCACTTTGGAGTTGATCAATATGGATCTAAGGTCTCTTGTATTTAGCCTGTTTGTAAGTATCTGGAGCAAATACTTATAAAATGTTTTATTACTGAATTTAATGTATTAAATTGCTTATTGGTTAGGCTTTACAGGTATGTTCAGATAAACTGTATAAATACCATGTAGCATTTGTATTTAATAAAGCAATTTACGGTTAAATTAGTGTTGAGGTAATACCCTGAATAAATATTCATAATTCAAACACTTTCTCTGTACCTTTTCCAATTTTAATGCATCTTTTTAGAGATGAGATGACTAGGGCTGCAAGAGGTATTCAAGGTGTGGGCAATTTTGTGTACAGTATTCAGCCACCATTATTTGGAAGTGACAACACTACCTAGTCAGGAATAATTTGGCCATTGCCTGAACAGACAAAACAGCTGCACAGATTCAGTATTGCTGAGGACAGATAAAGTGACAGACTCACGAGACTGGGAGGGAATGTGGGTAGCTGACTTGGGATCTGGGTGTTTGAGGTTTCTTGCTGGGAGTTGCTTTGCTGAGAAGTAGATTTTTTTAATGTTGCTAAGGAAATTGTTAGCCCCTTAGTGTGCAATTAGGAGAAGTTTGTGAGAGGATTTTGATGAAGCTAAGAGACTGACATCCAACTCCCCTACAATTAAAAGAAAGGCTGTCCACCAGAAAGCTACTGCTGATCATGTGACACCATCTCAGACTTTGAGTAACTGAGGTGCTCAAGACTATTGCCATGTTAGATGTTTGCTTTGAACTCAATAGAAACAAGGATTTGGGGGGGGGGAGGAGTGAAACTATTCTGATGTATACTAGTAATCTGACTGAGGTGCTGTGTCCACCGTGATTTATGTTTTGAAACTGTCTGGAAAATACAGGCTAGTTACAATAGTTTTGAGTTCAGATAACCTTAGGTAACGGGCATACCATTTGTTTATATAGTGGCATTGTCATATCTTTTGTTTAACCCTTTCCTAATGGTTCTTAATATTGTCAGCATTTTTTGACTGTTTCTGCACACTGAGTGGATGTTTTAAAAATACACACACACACACACACACACACACACACACACACACACCCAACCTCCAAGATCTTTCTTCAATAATATCAGCCAATTTAGATGCTATTGTATGTATGTATAATTGTGAGTATTTTTTTCCAATTTGCATTAAGCAGTTACTGATCCATTAGAGGATCTTCCCTCTTAAGTGTTTACTTTTGCTTAAGAACTTTTGGAGTAGGACCATGTCAAAGGCTTTCCAAATGAACAGGGACACTGTATCAATTTGTCTCCATGCTTATTATGCCCCCTCAAAAAATTCTAATAGCTTGCGGAAGCATAATTTTTCTTTACAAACACCACATTGATTCTTCCCCAACAAACTGTGTTTACCTACGTAGCTGATAATTCTGCTTGTTAGTAAGGTTTCAACCAGTTTGCCTGGTACTGAAGTTAGGCTTACCAGCCTGTAATTGCCACTTCAGCAATGGCTAAATGAATAAGTGGACATAAGAACTGAATTATCTTCTCTCCTTTGGGGTGATCCTTCCATGACAGAGACACTATGTGGAGTTTGCACTGTTAATATTCATCCCATAACTGTGCTGTGGACATGCTAATTTGATTGCCACTGCTGTCAATCTGGTATTTCACAGATAACAGACTTTTTGTTGTTGTAAAGGCAACACCATATATAAAACAGAAAAACTGAGAGCTATAGTCTGCATATTCACAAGTGTTATTGACTTGCTGCATATTCCTGTATATGGATGATAGAAATAGTGTCTGATGCTCAGTTATACCCTTGAAACAATTTTAAGAGACATATTGAGCTCAACAAGACAATACTTCCATTCCTGATTGTTTAAAACAAAACAACAAGAGCTGCCAGGCAAAAGTCTGTTTTCCGTCAGAATCTTTGGTTCCTGTGTAGTTATTTCTCCATAACTTACAGGGAAAGCAGCCAAGCAAGTTACATAACATATGATTCTCTGAAATAAAAGATACAGCCCTCACAAAAATAAGGTCAAGTCAGTTATGGTATCAGATAGCAATACAAATAATAACTTCGATTCTTTTATATATTTACCTGGAGATTCAGCTATGGAAACATTGTGACTGGATGCTCGAGACAAACTTTTGAACTTTGGTATTATCCTCCGGGGATGAGGAGTTGTAAACAACTGTTTCGGAGTCTGTCCAAACTCCAAGATTTGTGTCAGCAGAGCTACTTTCTCATTAGGGTCCATAATACTTAAGAAAAACAAAGTGATCAGTGAAATATTTTAAGACAGAAAAATTGCTTCTGAAAATGAAGACACATCTGTATGTTACAGCAATAATTGCAGAGTCATAGTAAAGGCATGCACAGCTGATATGTTACCCAGTTTAACGGACAACTGCATGAAAGCAATACAACCACGACTGTGTGTACAACAACAGTAACTGCAAGCATGCTATTCTAAAAATATAGCAATTTGTATCAGTGTAACTGAAGTCTCAGACTGCACAGATATTTGAGTGCTTAATCATTCAATACAACTTATATTACAATGGTAAGGTTAGTGGTCAGTGTCCTCTGGACTCCAAAAAACAGAATGAATACCTCAATTGTTGGGAGTGCATGGACAGTTAGCAGGAAACTTAATATGTGCCTCTATCAAAATTGCTTATTAGCATTTAATTACCTGTTTAAATCAACTCCGCCTTCATAAGTTAATGGATGAAACACTGAAAGAAGAGGGAAAGAGCTATTTGCACAATGTGGATAAACATGTCTTACTTTCTTCAATTCACAAAACTACTGTAAACTAATGAATATTTAAACTGAGCTTCAAATTATAAAATTCCATCCACCTCACTCACTGCAAGTTACAATTTGTTTCAAGCCACGATGCACAGAAAAATATAGGCTACAGCAGAGAAGAAAACAGTTTCAGACACCATTTTTGCTAACTTAGTACATTTCATTATATCAGCATTTTCTGTTATTTCAAAGACTCAGTAACCAGATACAAAACAGAGAGCTTATTCCATCATTGTAAGAGTCCATCATCACATTGGATTAAGAGAGAAACTGAGAGGCTTGGTGATTTAGGGTTAGTTCAGCAATGACTCTCCAAAATATTGCTGCCTTACTAGATTGCTGCACTACTAATTTGGCAATAGGTCTAAGACAGGATTTCAGATCTCAATCTCTTGCTCCCCAGGAAGATAAATATTGGATGTGATTCAGAGACAGAAAACAGATGTACATGTACCTCACATTCAGCTAGATATAAATGAAAGCTATGTAACAAGATTGAAAAGATATTATGTTTTCTCACTGAGAAGTTAGCAAATGTATTTAAAACAACCACCTAAACTAGATATCAGATTTCTGATGTAACTGACTTTCAATAGTTTAATTCAGAGAACATCATCATAGAAGAACTGTTTTTGATATTGCAAACAGTTTTCCGTCACTCAGAAAGAATGTATTATTTGTCTTTAAGTTTTTACAATGTCTTAATATTCTGGGCAAATTATAGCCACGACAGAGCAATAAGACTCAAAATAAAGATCACAAAAAATAAAAATAAATGAAACATCATAAGAGTTACTGTCACTAGACAACAAGAAGGCTGGCCACCTGTTTATCCTTTCCTTTCCCTTCCCTCTCATCTTCTTCTTGGAAACCAGTGTTACTCACATAAAACTTGTTATTCTGGACTGAAATGTGAAATACGCATGGTTTGCATTCCACATCAGAGTCGCACTGGACTAATATTAAACTATTTCAACACCACATGCAGTTATCATTGACTTGATCAAACAGTCAAAAAGTATTGTTGGTCTCCCATGACTGTCATTTCATGTGCAACATCTACTAAGGATGTTAAGGAGCGGTTATTTGACTAATTGTGTAGTAGATACAATTTGTATCAACTACACGATTAGTCAATAGGGGGAGCTGCCCTGCAGAACCGTAGCGGAGGTAGCTCACAGAGCTGGCACGAGCCCCGATTGCTCCGAACTGCTGCATTTCTGCATTTTAAATGAAGCAAGATCTGCACCTCGACACTGGGACCCCCGTGAACAGTTGCTGCTGCCTCCCATATCCCCCCCACTGCCTCTGATTGAGGCAGTGGAGAGGGAGGGTGAGGAGGGGCAGGTGGCACCACGGAAGCAGTGCTGAAGGGAACAGGCTTTTAAGCTCAGCACTGGCTCCTGTGCCCCCCCCCCCCTTACAGAGGCAGTGGAGGATGGGGGAAATGGGGGGAGAGAGGGAGGAAGCAAGTAGTCAAGTACTGGACTACCCAATAAGCTTAGCCTTATCGGGTAGTTGAGTACTCGACTACTCGCTTACATCCCTAACATCTACACACAATGCATAATCCCAACATTATTTCTCGTTTGTATACTACATTCCAGGAAGACAGATATTACAAGAAAGGGAACAAGTTTTAGAGGATGAGTCACTATTTCCAGAGCAAAAGGAATGGCAATTTTCTCAAGTACAGAAGGATCAAAGACAGGTGTGCATGTTCAAAACAATGGGAGGCAAGGTAGAAAATTAGGTTGTCACATATTCCATTCTAGAGTTTAGCCACAATGTTTAAAAAGTGATGCTTTAGAGACTTTTACAATTTACCATTGTGGGCTGCAATGGCTTCACTTCCTTTCTGCTTGTACCCAAATACTAAGTCAATCCATTCATGGAGATGTTCTGACACATACTGGCTTTCTAAAGCATTTTGGCTCTTCTGAAGGAAGTCATCAGGATCTAATGAGAGAAAGGTTAAATCAGTGCAGAAATATAAACTGCTAAATGCAGATGAACTTTTTTCTCTCCCTCTCCTCCTCCCACAAGACATTCTAGGGAGAAACCTTCTGGGTTTATTAAAATTAAATAACACTACTTCAGCTGATTAGTAACAGTTTGAAAAAAAGTATTTGATTTATACATTCAGAATATGAAGATTTAAAAATATGATCTTCGATCATTAATAGCCACTTTAGATTATTCTTTCACAATACCACACTTAAGTTTTTAAAAACAGAAAAATCGAACAAAAGAGAAAAATAAAATTGGGGAAAAGACAAAGGATTCCAAGAGTCTGCGAGCAATGAAGGTAAAGCATGTGGTACTGAGTTTAGTAAATACACTCAGAGTGCCATTACCTGATGCCCAAGGAGGAAGTTCTACATGGTCAACCATCTTTCCTCCCTGTCTTTTACCCAGTTCCAACTTCAGACTATTTACTAGAAAACTGGAATCATTTTCATAGAATTCTGGAATCAGCTAGTGGGAAGATTTACGAGGGAGAGAAGAAAAAAAATAATCAAGATTTCCTTTATTTTTATTGATTTAAATAAAATGTGCGAATACAAATACTGAAACTTTATTAAAAAACACATGGCGTTTTATAACATTGCAGTCTTACAAACTTGACGACATTTGGGAAAGACCCCAAAGCCTCTTAAAGATAAGTCTTGTATGGATTTAATTTAAAAGTTTTGAAGATAGCAAATAGAACTCTGACTTACATCATCAAGCCAAGGTTCTAAAGGATTTCAGGTAAGCCAGTTTTCTAAGATCAGACATAATTAACCACTCCTAATTCTGCAGTGGGAAACTAGACTGCAATGTTAAAAAAAAAAAAAGCTTCCTTTCTCAATTCAAGCTTCTCTAGTACCAGCAAAGCACAATTTATCATCTTAAAAGCCAGCTCCCCGGCTGCCACCTATCCACCCCATGTTGCTATCTCTGATACAGGCTCGTCAGTTAACCATGTAAATGGTTATATTTTCACATCTTTACTTAAAAGTGAAGATAAAAGAAAAGGTATTATAATTCTAATCCCTCAAAATGGGGTTCACTGCAAAAGCCAAGTCCCAGTTACATTTAGCTAGGAGATACACTTGAAAGAATATCATGATCTTCAGTTAAAAATCTCTAACTAAAGATCGGATCAAAATAGAACTCAGGGGGAGGAGGAAAAGCAGCTCACCAGAAACCATGGGAACATTCAGAGAAGGAATATAAGATGATCTCCAGTGTCAGGCTCAATTAAGCCTAGCAAGGCAGGCTTAACCTCAGTAAGGAACCAATGGAAATTCAAAAATTTTGAAATGACAAAAAGGGACAGTCGACAAGTAATGTCACCTCAAGTAGCTTCCAGCTATTTACCTCTTTGAAGTCTGTTGCACCATCCAGACAATTCTTCCAGGTTTCTGCAATGCTACACATATTACAAGTCAATGGTATATGGGTAATGAAAGACATTTAAGTTCCATATAAATACGCAATTTAAAGGAAACCATTAAATAGTTAAAAAATAAATCTATTGAACTAAATTTAAACAAACCTGTTGAACATTCTGTCAGCATGATCAAATTTTCCATTTTGTAAACAAAGCATGTACTCTGGTGCTGGGGAGATAAGAATGGAAGTCACATCTGTCCAAATTCTGCATATTTTCAAACCCAACAGCTGTTCAAAAAGACTTGCAATGAAAGCAATCTTACCAACTCTAACCAGATAGAACAATACATAGCCGGGAGACGAGTAGTGGCTTCCATACATGAACTTAGGCTCTGGCATTTCCCGATAACGTGTCTGTAATATATTGGAAAAAGACAAACTGTTTCAAATTAGAATAGTGTTTTTTCCTAAATTGAATATTACCTGTTTATCAGAAAACTTAAGCTAGGGTTAAACACTTCTCCTCAATCCTCACTCAGATAAAACACAGTACAAAGCTTTTAAACTGTATGATGACAGGTACTTAATTTCAGGAAAAAAAAAATCCTATATTCCATTGTATCTTTCTATATGCAATATGTGAAATATATTCCTAGTAAGCTGAAAAGAGCAGACTGGAGTAAAAATGAATAAAGCAAAGAACACTGGCAGTGTGCATTTCTATAAGTGTATAGTATTTCTGTAAATTCAGTATTATAGCTCTACTTCACAGCTTAGAACAAATTTCAAGTTGTATTTCTTTAAATTATCCAAAACAGTAATATACCAAGAATTTCCAAACAAGTGCCATTGCTTTTTATTGAGACAGTCTGTGTTTTTATATGCAACTCTATTAGCAAGGACTAATATATTCAAAATATTTGCAATAAGAGTGTATTCCAGTACATATAAAGCAATCAACTGACTCAGAGCACATAATCATAGAAAAGTAGGAGTGGACGTCACAATTTGTATTCAGAATCTTTATTCATTTAAAATCCTTTTTTCTTTCACCAGTAAAGATGTGATTCACTTTACAAGAATTTCCTCTGCTAATTCTTCTTAAAGAGATAAGCAAGATAAGCAGTTCAGCAGCATGGGGATAACTATTAAGGCAGTTATATTCCTCATATGATAGTTCCTTTATTGTAACTTAATCCTGTCAATAAGACAGGTCCTATACAGAATATACCAGAATTCTTTAAAGTGTTCTTGCAATTTTATGTCTAAGAACTACAATATAGTAATGAAGTCTAATGCCAGTGAAGAGACTGATTTTCAAACACTGTTTTTATGTTAGGGTGTGTCTAGATTATAGGGTTTTGTCGACAAAAGTGGCCTTTTGTCGACAAAACTATACTTGCGTCTACACTACCGCCAAGTTCTGTCGACATAACATCGACAGAACTCGGCAGTTGTGTCGACGGCGGTAAACCTCATTCTACGAGGAATAACGCCTTTTGTCGACAGAGTTCTGTTGACAGAAGGCGTTATTGCATCTACACTGTCCTTTGCGTCTACACTCTTATGTCAACAAAGCAGCTTGCTTTGTCGACAGAACTGGATGTAGTCTAGGCGCTCTTTGTCAACAGAAGCTTTGTCGACAGTATCTGTCGACAAAGCCTCTGTCAACAAAAGCCTGTAGTCTAGATGTACCCCTTGATTCCTCATGAAAAAAAAAAAAATCCTGCCTGATGTGGAATGGGAAGTAATCTTTTATGTGATATTGTCTATAACTGCATACAAAGTACAGTGGCAATATTCCATTTCAGGTGTAAATCATTTCCTTTTTACTCTGGTCTTTTGATATTTGGTGCATTTAAAAAAAATATTCTTCACCCAATTCCCTCTATAAAATCCTTGTATTTTTCTTAGCGAATTAGGCCATATCTACACTAGCAAGCATACGTTGGCACAGCTGTATCATTAGGGCTCAAAACTTGTGTCACTTGGGGATTTTTCTTTTACACCTCCAAACAACGTAAGCTTTGCCAATATAAGTGGAACAGTACACATGGCTTTAGACGCACGTGCTGATGTGCTTCGTTAATTTGTTATTATATTGTTTGTTAAAACAGGTTCTTTTCTTTTTAAAAATAGTTTGACCGATCCACACATGCTTATTTTACATTATGCATTGTACTCCAGCTATCTAGAGTTTTATATAGCTAATCATCGTTATAGTATTCATGGAACAGCAATCACAATAGTTAACTACGTAGTGGACTTCATTTTAAAAAGGCAGAAAGCTTGATATTTGTAATGAAATTTAACTAATTTGTTTTCCATATTTTACTTACTTTAGATACAGTGCTTCTTAGATATTTTAAGTTTGTACGATTAGTCGTGTATATATTGACAGCCACAGCACACAGCCACAGCACACTAAGGGTACATCTATGCAGCAGGGCTATTTCAGGATACCAGAAGTATCCCAAAATAGCTACCCTGTGTCTTTTGAACTCGCCCGCTATTTCGAGATAGGTCTCAAAATAATAGACACTCCATTTTTGGCATCCCTGTAAACTTTGCTCCATGACAGTTAAAGGATGTCTCAAAATAGCACGTTATTTCAAAATTTGGCGCTGAGTAGACACACCAAAATTCGAAACACGCTATTTTAAAAATTCAATCGAAATAAGATACACAATTTGTATAGCGCAAATTGTGTATCTTATTTTGAGTTTAGTGTGCTGTGTAGATGCACCTTAACTTAATACAGATAAGAGTTTGCTTCTGATTGTATTTTAGTCTAAATTTCAATAACATTATTAAGAACTGCAGAATACAGGAGATACAATGAATAATCCTAGAAATATCTGGATACATATCATACAAACATTTATTTTATTTGTGTTTTGGGCAAATTTCATCTTCACAAGAGCTTCTAGATGGAAAACCCAGGACAATAGAGTCCTCTTAGTAATAAGGTCACTAATTATAAAACAAACCCCTGAATTCCACATACCAATAATCTTTGCAGCCTTTCCTCATTCAGAGCACCAACAGGTTTACTAAGGTCTCGGAAAGTTTCAGGCTTTGTCAAATCTAAAAGAGAAAAGAAAATAAATTAAACTACAGATTGCTCCTACTGATAGGAATCACATATAAACTAATTTTTAAAAACAGTAATATTTTCCTCCCCTTCCTACAAGCATCAGAAGCTCTCAAACTAAGGTCTGATCTATACTAAAGAGCTAGGTCAATGTAGAACAACTTACGTCAACCTAACTCTAAGCATCTACACTAAAACATAGGCCAGATATATCGGTGGGAACTATCACCAACCAACTTAACTCCACTACTGCAAGAGGCAAAATATTTAAGTTGAATTAAGTTAGGTCAATGCAGCATCAGTGAATTATTTAAATCAACTGCTGTTGCCTTTTAGAAGCAGTCCCACAATTCCCCAAACAGGCAGTTAAAATAGTGCAAGTGCTCCTGGATAGTTCAAACCATGGATACAAGAAGTGTAATGTGGACATTCAAAAGCAATTTAATTATTGTGGTGGCTGTATGTAGACATAACTTAGGTTGTCTTAGTTTTGTAATGAAGACTTGTTCTAAGTAAATATCCAGTTCCCAATATTAGTTTTTCAGCTACTTATCTAAAAGTTGCACACAAAAGCTAGCTCTGGGGTAGGGTTTTGGTAACTCTGTGGGTGTGTCTAGACTACACGGCTCAGTCGACGGAGCCATGTAGATGAGTGTACTTGGCAAAGGGAAATGAAGCAGCGATTTAAATAATCGCTGCTTCATTTACAACAAAATGGCCACTGCGCTGTGCCGATCAGCTGATTGTCAGCACAGCGCTGTAGTCTAGGCTGGGATCAGCCAACCCCAGATCCCTTTGTCATCAGATCCTTTATGCCTCACATTTAAATCGCCACTTCATTTCCCTTTGCTGAGTACACTCATCTACATGGCTCTGTTGATGGAGCCATGTAGTCTAGACACACCCCATGTTTCACAGCTCTGCAATTAGGCACACATCTCATATCCATTAATATAGACACTAGTGGTTTTAAGGAACAAATAAATAGCGTATCTCCCCTATAACTTAAATAACTTGTCAACTTTATTGTGTCACAACAACACTGTTTGACTAGGAGGTGTCTGAGTAACACTGTTGATTCTCCCACCTCATCCTCTCTACCGAATGCAAAGACATAATGCACTCCTGAATGGTAAAGACATTTACAATCCTGAAGAGAGTAAGCACCAAGAATACAAGCATTTTATAATTAGAACCTTGCTCAAGAAATCAGCTTAGGCACTAACCTTTACGATTAGTGCCCTATATCAAACCTCCATTTTTAGGAAGTGTTTCTCAGAAAGCGGTCATGGTCTAGCAATACCTGGTTCATAAGTTTCTTTTTACCTTAGTCTGGCACGGAACAGACTGATCTCGTATGATTGATCCATATAGACTTAAAGACTTGCATAAAGTTGTTGACATGATTGACCATCAGATATTGTTGACTCATTCATAAAAATCTTGGGGAAGTCAACAATGTGGCCCTTTTAGCAAGCATCTCAAAAAGATATTACAAATATTAGTTAAGCTTCATATCTTATCAAGTAATATCCCCATTTTCCAGATGGGGAAAAATCAGACACAGTCACTTGCTTGACACGACAGTGCTGGAATTAACACACTGATAAACATCCTGTTCCTTACCCTTCAGACTCATTTTGATGTGGCATGATTTTTATGAAGTGTACACCATGAGCAGACTGTGTTTCTTCCTCCTACAGACGTTGCTTACCTAATTCTGAACTAGAATAATCTGCTATGATCCAAGGAAATACAGGATACTGGGAGAGATCATTGCAGCTTCGATCAGCCAGGTTGTTGAGGTGAAGAAGGTACTGATAATTTGAAAGATGACCTCGCTGCCATTGCAACATGTAACTCTCAGCTGTCTGCTCTGTAATATGATTTTCTAAAGAAAAGAAAAAAAGAAACCAAAATAAAACTAAACCAGAAAAAAAACCTTATTTCTCTATTCTAAGAAATCTTTGACTTTTCAGCACCTAGAATTATTTGACTGCACTGTACACTGTAAACGTTCAGTAATTAAAACAATCTGTTTAAAACATACCTTAGGTATTATTACGATAGCACTTATTCGTAGCTTTAAAATACGCTAAAGTCATCAAGTAGTCCAACTGAATGGACTGGAAAAAAAATACTTCATATTTGTGAATATAAAAAAGAAACATGACATCTCTTGTTAAGAAGAAAATTGTTCAAATTGTTGCGGATCTCACGAGACATCTAGATAGACTTACATGTAGTGCTGGGGAGAAGCGGGTGGTCGTGGTACGTGTAGGTAACAATGACATAGGGAAGGGTAGGAGAAAGGTCCTAGAGGCCAAATTAAGGCTGCTAGGAAACGGACTGAAATCCAGGACCTTTATGGTAGTGTTCTCTGAAATGCTTCCAGTTCCATGTGCAGGGCAGAACAGGCAGGCAGAGCGACAGAGTCTCAATGCATGGATGAGATGATAGTGTGTGAGGGGAGAGGGGAAGAGAGGGGAGGAAGAGGAGGAGAAGAAGAGTCAGATTTATTAGGAACTGGGGAAACTTTTGGGATAGGAGGAGCCTATAAAGGAAGGATGGGCTCCACCTAAACCAAAATGGAACCAGACTGCTGGCACTTAACATTAAAAAGGTTGTAAAGCAGTTTTTAAACTAAGGGCAGGAGAAAAGCCGATGGGTGTGGAGGAGCACATGGATCAGAAAGAGACATCTCTTAGGGGAGGGTCTGAGATGCCCTATGGAAGTGTTTCTTAAAAATTTTAAGACCAAGGAACACCCAAACAATAATTTTTTAATGAGGAACGCCAAGGATTTTTTTTTTTTGAGGGGGAAAAAAAAAAAGATTTGGGGGAAAGTTAGAGGAAAAAAAAAAGATCACCTGCCCCTTTAAGGGCGGCCAATTTGAATTCTGTTGTTCTCCATGGCACACCCCCGACTGCCTCACAGAAAGCCTGCCCTGTGTTGTAGTAAGGAGGAGAGGATGAAAGTATGGGTCAGATCAGATGAGACACAATCAAATAAAAAAAAGTCTAACACATCAGGAAATGGCAGACAGATAAATTGTGACAAATTATTAAAGTGCTTATACACAAATACTAGAAGTCTAAATAGTAAAATGGGTGAATTAGAGCGTGTAGTTTTAAAGAAGAATATTGATATAATAGGCATCACGGAAACTTGGTGGAATGAGGACAATCAATGGGGCACAGTCATACCAAATATATACCAAAATATATTGGAAGGATAGAACAGGTCATGCTGGTGGGGAGGAGTGGTACTACACGTGAAAGAAAATGTAGAATAAAATGAAGTAAAAATCTTAAATGAACCAAAATGTTCCATAGAAACTCTATGGATAGTAATTTCATTCTCCAATAATAAGAATATAGCAGTAGGGATATATTATCGACCACCTGATCAAGACAGTGATAGTGACTAAGAAATGCTAAGGGAGGTAAAATTTAACATCCCTTTGGGGGGAAAAACACCTCAGCAGCCCAACATTGTAGCATTAATTTCAGAAAGGGGAACCACACAGAAATGAGGAAGTTAGTTAAACAGAAATTAAAAGGTACAGTAACAAAAGTAAAATCTCTGCAAGCTGAATAGATACTTTTTAAAGACACCAAAATAGAGGCCCAACTTAAATGTATACCCCAAATTAAAAAAAAAACACAGTAAGAGAACCAAAAATGTGCCACCATGGCTTAACAACCAAGTAAAAGAATCAATGACATATAAAAAGATATATTTTAAAAAGTGGAAGTCAAATCCTAGTGAGGAAAATAGAAAGGAGCATAAACTTTGTCAAATTAAGTGTGAAAATATAATAAGAAAAGCCAAAAAGAAATTGGAAGAACAACTAGCCAAAAACTTTTAAAGTAACAGAAAAATGTTTTTTTAAGTACACCAAAAGCAGGAAGCCTGCTAAACAACCAGTGGGGCCCTTGGACAACTGAGATGCTAAAGGAGCACTCAAAGATAATCAAGTCATTGCAGAGAAGCTAAATGAATTCTTTGCTTCAATCTTCATGGCTGAGGATACTGGGGAGATTCCCAAACCTGAGCCATTCTTTTTAGGTTACAAATCTGAGGAATTGTTTCAGACTGAGGTGTCATTAGAGGAGGTTTTGGAACGAATTGATAAACTTAACAGTAACAAGTCACCGGGACCAGATGGCATTCACCCAAGAGCTCTGAAAGAACTCAAATGGGAAAATGCGGAACTCTTAACTGTGGTTTGTAACCTATCCTTTAAATCAACTTCCATACCTAATGACTGGAAGATAGCTAACGTGACACCAATATTTAAAAAGGACTTTAGAAGTGATCCTGGCAATTACAGACCAGTAAGTCTAACATCAGTACCAGACAAATTAGGTAAAACTATAGTAAAGAATAAAATTGTCAGACACATAGATGAACATTATTTGTTGGGGGAAGTCAACATGGTTTCTGTAAAGGGAAATCACGCCTTACTAATCTGCAAGAGTTCTTTGAGGGGGTCAACAAATATGTGGACAAGGGGAATCCAGGGGATACTGTATACTTCCAGAAAGTCTTTGACAAGGTCCCTCACCAAAGTCTCCTAAGTAAAGTAAGTTGTCATGGGATAAGAGGGAAGGTCCTTTCATGGACTGATTGTTGGTTAAAAGACAGGAAACAAAGGGCAGGAATAAATGGTAAGTTTTCAAAGTGGAGAGAGGTCTGTCCTGGGACCAATCCTATTCAACTTATTTATAAATGATCTAGCGAAAGAGGTAAACAGTGAGGTGGCAAAATTTGCAGATGATACCAAACTGCTCAAGAAAGTTAAGACCAAAGCAGACTGTGAAGAGCTTCAAAAAGATCTCACCAAACTAAGGGGCTGGGCAACAAAGTGGCAAATGGAATTAAATGTTGATAAATGTAAAGTAATGCACATTGGAAAAAATAATCCCAACTATACAAACAATATGATGGGGATTAATTTGGCTACAACTATTCAAGAGAGAGATCTTGGAGTCATTGTGGACAGTTCTCTGAAAACATTTACTCAGTGTGCAGCAGCAGTCAAAAAGCAAACAGAATGTCAGGAATCATTAGAAAAGGGATAAAGAATAAGACAGAAAATATCTTATTGCCTCTATATAAAACCATGGTACGCCCACATCTTGAAAACTGCATACAGATACGGTCACCTCGTCTCAAAAAAGATATATTGGCATTGGAAAAGGCTCAGAGAAGGGAAATAAAAATTATTAGGGGTTTGGAACAGGTCCCATATGTAGAGAGGTTAAAAAGACTGGAATTTTTCATCTACAGGAGACTAAGGGGGGATATGATAGAGGTCTATAAATCATGACTGTTGTGGAAAAAGTGAATAAGGAAAAGTTATTTACTTATTCCCACAATATAAGAACTAGGGGTCACCAAATGAAATTAATAGGCAACAGGTTTAACAAAAGGAAGTTTTTCTTCACTCAACGCACAGTCAACCTCTGGAACTCCTTGCCAGACGATGTGGTGAAAGCTTGGACTTTAACAGGGTTCAAAAAAGAGCTAGATAGATTAATAGAGGTTAGGTCCATCAATGGCTATTATCTAGAATAGGTAGGAATGGTGTCCCTAGCCTCTGTTTGTCTGGAAATGAGTGACCGGGGAGGAATTACGTGAGGATTACCTGTTGTGTTCCCTCCCTCTGGGGATCTGGTATTGACCACTGTCGGCAGACAGGATACTGGCCTAGATAGACTGGTAGTCTGACCCAGTATGGCCGTTCTTATGTTGTTAACTCCTGCAGAAGACCCTTGAAATTCTGGACCATAGGTTACTAAGGCCATGTCTTCACTAGAGGGAAGATCAATGCTGCTGAGATTGATCTTCCAGAGTCTGATTTAGTGTGTCTAGTAAAGACCCTCTAAATCAAATTCAGAGGGCACCCCGTCAGCGGCTGGTACTCCTCCTGCAAGGAATAAAGGAAGTTTACGGTTGTGTCTGCTCCTGTCAGTCACCTGCTGTACGGATGGCAGGGAAACTCTAATTAATTAAGGTATGTCAATTCCTGCAACATAATTAATATAACTGGAGTTGCATATCTTAATTCAACCTTCTCCTTTAAAGTAGGCACGGCCTACGGGGCAGGATTGTATGAAAGAAATTTGTTTTGCTAGACAATAACTAACAGTACCTGGTTAATATCTGTTAGTGAAATGTGGTCTTGCCTTTCTATCAATGTTCAATTTAACAAACAGATCGGATGAAAATGCAATACCAATATCACACAGAAAAAAGGAAATTATCCTGCATTTCATTTTCTTCAAAACCAAATACACTAATGGAAGTATGGATATGCAAGGCATACTCTTAAAGAAAAGATGTCCTAAATGGGGAGACTATTTCCAGAATATGTTGCCATCTTCCTTAAATTACACTGGCTGCTTCTTTGATTATATTTGAGCATATCGAAGTACAGTAGACTTTCGATAATCCGGCACCTTTGGGACCTAGGTGGTGCAGGATTATCGGATATGCCGGAGTATCAGGAGGTACTCCGGCGGGGGGCTGTGACGGGTCTGCCAGGACCCACACTGCATCCGGGAGCGGTGGAGCAGAACAGCTGGGGTGCTGCCGGGTTGGTCCCGCAGTGCCGCTGCTCACCCCTGCTCAGCAAGAACTACTGCAGTCTGGGGGGTGGGGAGCCCGCTCCCCTCCCGGAAACTCGCGGTGGCGGCGCAGGGCTGAGCGCGGCTGGAACGGGGCAAGTTCGGAGACTTAGCTCTCGCCCCCTCTCCTCTGCAGCTGCCTGCAGGCCGGCGGCTGGGTTTCCCCAGCTGGCCTGTCGCCGGCAGCTGCGCAGGGCTTCCCCCGCCTTCCTGCAAAACGGCAGAGGGTTCGCCCCTCGCCACGCCGTTTTCCGCCCACTCCCCAGACGCAGTGCGGGTCCCAGCAGACCCATTAGAGCCCCCCGGTGGAGTACCTCTCAATAATGCATTCTCATATTCCACAAATCTAGGTCTTCACAAAGTGAACTCCCTCTAACAATAGTGGCTCAGTCTAGTAACAAATACACTGTAGTTTTAATCCTACTGATGAATGGCTGGCATTTTTTGCTTTCAAAAAAACCCTGAAGAAGTCAGCAAATAAGAAGAAAGATAAAAATCTTATGTAACTAGAAGGTACAGTTATAAAGACTGTTAAAGGCAACTTGGGGGAAAGGGTAGTGGATGGTAGGTCCCTTAACACTAGCAAAGATTAAGTGCAAGTTTGTAGGTGGCTTCCTGAAACCAACTCCCAGCCAACCCCCACCAAAAATATTTTTTAGATACTTATGAAGCAAGCATGATAATCTGTGGAGAGGGAGGCCTATATTAGCTCCTCCAGCACTGATATGTAGGAACTGGGTATTTTTCATACCTTCTCATTCTCCTTCCTCAGTAACCTTTATAGAAAGTTCAAGTGGCCTCTAAATGGACTACCATATGCCCTAAAGTCTACAGAATAATGGAGCTTTCCATCTATTAGAAAGATACATAATTGTGATCTATCTCTTCCCAACATCAAGACAACAGAGCCCAAATATTCCCCATAATGGAAAGAAGCTGGACATTTAATAAATAAATGGTTTCAAACCTAGGTATGTTGCAATATAGAAATAGAGCTCATCTCGATCTTCAGAGTTGTAGAATTTTAAGTAGATGTCAGAACACAGGTCGTTTTCTGTGCAAAACACTTCTAGACCCTTCAAAATGAAAGGAGAAAAATTAAATATAGAAATTCAATGACAAGCCCTACTACCTATGTTTCTAACAGCAGATTTCAGTTAGCGATGTCCAAAACTTAAGAACAATCCATGTAATAAGTTTGTCAGTAGTTTTGCCTAAATTTTGGCAAACGTTTTACCTTTTGTAAAGATTTTTCTTCTCTTCAACTATATACACATGTACTTTCTTGGAATCATAAAGAAAAATATGAAAAAATCCAAAGGAGACAATCTAACAATTTCATATACAATGCACAGTACACACTTTAACTTTATAAAACATAGACTAATTATAACTCAAAAGTGAACCCCTTTGGATTCCTCCCTCATGTTTTGTTAAGACTAGAGTTTACTTTTACATTATGTTACAACTGAAACAAAAACACTGAACAGGTAAAACCAAGATCTCACTGCAGAATTCTTGCACTTCCCCTTTGCCACTGTTTCACATCCATCATGCAACACAACACAATTTCCTTCTTGTACGTCAAGATTTCATATAATCTTTAGAACTCAAATTTATCAAACTGGCCATTTTACAGAAAAATATGTAGTTTAAGAAATTATTAGGCATGTCAATGTAGCCCAAACCTGGGCACTGTGAAGCCACTGAAGTTAACATGTAAATCAAATTTACTTTATGGCAAACCAAAGAAAGTAAGTCTGTTACTTTACTGCAAAAGAATCAGGAAAACCTGAGAGTGTACTTGTTTCCATCTCACTGAATAATCAAGCAAATTATGCAAATTCCTTTAAATGGCTTTTCAGCATAAAAACTGGACTAGTCTCCACGAACATTAAACAAATATTAATTTTTAAAAAGTAATCTTGTAAGATGCTTCTCGTGCCTTATACAGGTAGTTCACTGTTCCTTTCCATTTATAATTTCTACTTTACTAAGAAAGCACAAATGGGGGAGGGGAGGGAACTGAGCTCTACTCTTAATTCATGCTGCTTAGAAAACAAGATGAAGAGTTATTTTGTTGGTACACACACAATTTTATTGACTAGATTCAGACAAAGTGTGAAAGGTATTAGCAATATACGTAGCTAAAAGTAGACAACTCCAGCTCACCAATGGCATTAGACCATGTCTTCTTTTGTAGATGCGACGGACACTGTGCATCATTATGTGAACTACAGGTTTCTGTAACATAAAAATCAAGTCACACCCCAAAAGCATTAATACTCACAGATCTTATACAGGATATCAGTAACATTCAATGAAATGAAACAAGGGCTTTTTTGTTTGGGGACGCATAATGCCATGAAGGCAAGATTTATCCTCTGCACTGGAGGAAAAAAAACTACCCTGATCTCTACAGAAATAGTTATTTTGTAAGAGGAATAATTACTTTCCTATTTGCAGCTATCCAGATTGAGATATAACTTTAGTGGCAACTCCATTCTTTAAAGTTCATTCTAAAAATTTTCCTCAGACACTAATCACACAACAGTAGAAGACAAAAATGGGGAGTTGTCAGAATACGCAAAAGGATCCTTGCAGAGTAAGCCTGCTGGGAAAAATATTTGCTAGCTATCGCTACCACCTTATGGACAAAGATAAAATAGCATTTCTTTCACGTAACTCAGCACTAGGTGGCAGTGGATCTGACTTTAAGCCATTACAAACACAAAGTGGTAATATTGCAGGAACAGATTTTTAAACGATTGTTTTAGAATAATTTTGCCCTACTGACAGAAACAGTCCCATGCATGATGAAGCAATCACTACTGAGTTTCATTTGCAACTCCTCCTAAAAAAAGTTTAGTAGGTCAGGAAGTAGAAAGGCCCCTCCTACATGTAGTTAACTTTGTTCCGTTTTATCCACACACAAAACATACTCAAACCTCCAGTATGCATTGATAGTATTTCAGAATAATATCCTATAAACTATAAAGTAATTTGCATGGAATATTCAGACAAGAAAAGTCTAGCATGCAATTTAATAATTGCTTTTAGGGCAGTAATCCAATTAAGACACTTTTTTATTTGTTAGAGATTAAGAACTATGTTTTCATTTCAATGAAGCAGTCAAGATGAACTAACAGTCCTAATAATTTAAGTTATGTTTAAATATGAACAGTCAATGCAGGAAAATTGTGCAAATCTGAATGTTTATTACTTTAATCAACACAATAAATTGCATTTGCACAGGTTCTTACTGTTCCAAAAGGAGGGATTTTTATATGAGGCATAATCTAGAAAAATAAGTTATATATGGTACACAAAAGAGCAGGGTTGAGAAATCACTCATGAAATTTTATTTACTTACAGGATATCCATTAAGAGGCTGGAAATACAGGTTTTCATCAGTGATGCATACATGCCCTGGATTAGTCACCAAGGGTGTCACCATTTCTGCTTCACATTCCATATGCAAGGTTTCAGAAACACTTTGAAATCTGAGAAAAAAAGTAACAAACACACACAAAAAACAATGAAGTCATTTTATCTATCACTGGTTCCAGTTTCATTCTCTAAGGCTATGTCTAGACTGGCCCCCTTTGCCGGAAAAGGCATGCAAAGGAGGCCAGTCGCAATTGCAAATGAAGCGGGGATTTACATTTTCCCCGCTCTATTTGCATGAACATGGCTGCCTCTTTTTTCCGTCTTAGAGTTTTGACGGAAAAAAACGCTAGTCTAGACAGGGCTCTTGCGGAAAATAAAGCCTTTTCTGCAAGATCTCTTATTCCCTTTAAAAATAAGAGCATCTTCACAAGCACTCCTGCACTTTGTGGCATCTTCACAAGCACTCCTGCACTTTTTACACTCTGTTCAGAAATGCCATATTTCTTCCAGAAATTTCTGGACAGGAAGTATAAAGATGTATAAAAAGGTAACAAATTTAATTTAATTTAAGTGGAGAATTTTCCATCCTCTCTGGTAAACGTAAGGTGATACAATACTAAGTCATAATGCAAAGAAAAGTAAGAGCCTCTAAATTAAAATACACATGCTATAGTAAACAAGGTTTTCCTAAAAAGTGTAAACAAGCTAATTAGCTCTGTTAAGCTCTAAGCAAGCTTGAACTTTGTAGTAAAAAGTAATTAGAACCATACCTGTTTTTATCAAATGATGTTCTAGCCAAACGGGACTGCAATATAGCAGTTATCTAATGAAAAAAGGTTAACATATTTTATGTTCCTAATTGCAGTTAGATAATCACCATCATCATCATCATCAAGTCCTTAAAATATGTCAGCGATTTACCATGGCAGCCTGATCTCCCATCTTGTCCAGGTGAGAGGCCCGGTTGAGCTATTAAAAAAGAAGTTAAAACAAATTAGCTACCACATAACCACGTTCATACTACAGTTGAGGACACTAAGCAGACTTGCACACTATTAACCAAGAAATTATGTGCATTAATTTTAAAATAAATTATTATGTAGATCTATTGTTCAAATTTGAAATAATTTTAATATCTGGTCTGTACAGAAAAGCACCCTCAAGAAGAAATAACAGTTTTCTAAGACAGCTGTACAAGGCAGATTTCAGAATGAGCATTATGTTAGATGAGTGTACCATACCATGGATGCTCCAAGCAAATCAGTAGAAATGCCAGGCAAGTGTCATAAAAACTTTGATTTGTTTTCTGAAGGTGAAGTTATTCAAACTATTTGTTTAGAGAGACCCTATTTCCATCATATATTCTAAAATGAGATGATGTGGTGGTAAGTTTGCAAAGCCGTCAAACACTTGTACCTGAAGTAGAGTCTGTATAACATCATCCGCCTTCCCAGCAACATCCAACTGAAAGAGGTATTCAGTTTTACCCTAACAAAGACACAAGGTATGTTTAATACTGATGAAAGGACTATAATTAAACACAGTACCTAAAGACCATACACTTTTAAGCCAGAGAGTGGCCGCAGGCAGAGGCTGCTCTGGCTGGGCTGGAGTGTTCTGAGTGGTTATTTAGGTTTAATTTACTCCTAAATGTCTTCTAAGAGCTCAAGTGTTGGTAACGCTGCTAGACAATATTGACTTCCCGTGATTCGGCCAATTGTCTGGTTCGGCACTGATCAGGCCCCGAAGGTGCTGAACCAGAGAGGTTCAACCTATAGTCAGATCAGTGTCTGAAATTATTAATCATCTAGGGATAAAATTGTTTTGGCAAGTGAGTCCTTGAAGCTATGGAGGAAACACCAGGTTCTTGTTTTAACATGCAGCTATACAACTGCATCCCTTTGTGGTGTTATTTATGATTCCATACAATTCATATAAATAAGGATCAATTAGAAACATACAAGACAAGGACCATTCAGGAAAAATTCATTCCAATACCTAAAAGATAACAGACATGAACTGGATCAAAAAAGTTCCTCTCAACTAGATAGCCTCCAATAAGTCTGAATTCTGGAACAAGAATTCAACTTCTTCCCTTCCAGCTCAATCCAGCTGGGTTTATTGTTTTCTAGGACATTTTCATGTCAGTAAGATTTGTTGTCTGTGCTGCCACCATAATGCTCGTTAATCAGGGAAAAAGCAACAAGATTTTCACTGTTTCCCCTTAACTTTCAAGGGTGCTTATGTTTTATGAATACAGATAAGTTCTGAAGGATGCAAGAGAGCATGTTGCTATTCATTATAGGAACAGGAATTTATGGGCTGTGTTATCCTTAAAATCTTGTTCTTACTTAAGATAGAATGTCTCGAGCAATTTAAACAATTCATGTGCTTGTTCACTCTTTTCCAGTAACTTATGTTGGTATTTGAACGCTTATGTTCTTTCACAACAAATTTATAAAAGCTGGCTTTTTTGTACTGCATTTTCTTTCATTTGCCTTTCTTTGATCTGGTTTAACCTAGCAACTAAAAAGTTTTTATATGCATCCAAATTTTGTTTCAATTCTAAGTCATGGCAGCCTTAGACTTTTGACAAACACAACTCATTTGACAAAGACACTATTGATTGTACAGTACGCACTGTACTTATTATAAGTATTTTGCATTTACCTCAAACCTCAGATGACAAATAAATATTGCTATTTCAGGAACATATATAAAATCCTTAGATTGTTAAAAAACATGAAAAACGTCTACTTACTCTTTCAGTTTTATAGGGTGCAATAATATTTTGCTCCTTAATGAGAAAAGCCTGAAAAAAAAGGATAAAAGATCATTTAGCAAGAATATGCTTTGATAATGAATTCTCCGTGAATTACATCATTTGGTGACAATGCATGGTTAAACTTTGTGCACTCATGTGTATGTGGAGGTCTGTACAGGGAAGAGAGATCTTCCATTAACTGGGGGTGAAAGCAAAACTGGATTGACAGTGATAAAGAGATAGAAATATATGAATTGTCAAAAATGGCCCATCTGGTTATCCTGTTGCCAAAATGATCAATACCAGATGCTTCAGAGCAAGGTGCAAGACATTGAGAAGTGAACAATTATGCAACTACCTTTCATAGGGAAAATAGCTTCCTAAATTCCATTTAGAAGTTGGTTTATACCAGGCCTGCACAACTCAGAAAGCGGCAAGGGCCATATTACTCCAAAGAAAACAGCTACAGGCCACAAGTAGGGTTGCCAGATGCTCTCCCAATACCGAACACACAGGCTAAAAATTTTTGTTGAGGAGAAAAAAAACAAAACAAAACAAAACCTACGTGTGTCGGGTATACAAAAAAACCCTGCACTGCCCAGCTTCAGCATGCAACCACAGGAGGCGCCACGAGGCTTACATCCAGTGCCCAGCCAGAAATTCAGAAAATACCGGACACTGCACATGTCCGATATTTTCTGAATATTTTTACCGGGCAGAGAGTACAAATACCGGACTGTCCAGTAGAAAACTGGACACTTGGCAACCCTAGCCACAAGGGTGGGGGGTAGAATGATACTTTATTAAGAATTTTTTAATTAAATCCGGCCTGCATAACATACGGCTCCCAATGCCCTTACCCTCTCCTCTCCCAGCATCACCCTGTCCCGCCTCCCACTGACACCTCCCCTTCTGCCCTTTTCCTCATTGTCTCCACTTGGCCCCCTGGCATTTGTCTCTCCTGCACCCTGTCCTTTGGTGCCTTCCCCTTTCTCCTGACCTGCTCCCCTCCTCTCAGCACAAGCCCCTTCCCCTCCCCTACCTGGCTTTTGCCTTCCAGTTTGAGGGGCTGCCAGAGCCTTTTTTAATCTGGCGGTCGCCAGACGTGACATCATGATGCCATGTCACGCCAGCGTTCTGGCGTCTGTCGGCATCCCGCCCTCTGGCTCGCGCTACACCTCCTCGCACTGTAGCTGCACGCAGGCAGCCCGGCGATGAGAATCGCCGCACTTCCCCCTCCCTAGCGGCGCTCCACTCCTCTGCCCAGCCGGCGGATCGGATGGGGTTGCACCGCCCGTAGTCATCACAGGCCGCAGAGTGAGGCCCTGCGGGCCACATGCGGCCCGCATGTTGTACAGGCCTGGTTTACGCCATGAGGGCTTGCTCTATCCCTCCTTAAACTTTGCAGCTTTTGCTTTGTTTTTTAATCCTATAGAACTAGTCTTGGCAGAATTAATTTTTTTTTACAGGATGGGTCTAGACTAAAGGGTTTTTTTAAAAAAACTTCCTCTGCATCTAGATTGCTGCCACGTTCTTTCAAAAGTAAATCAAAAGAACACACAGTTTTTTCAACCGCAGAAAACCTCATTTTACGAGGAAGAATGCCTTTTTTTGAAAGTGCTTTTTTGAAAAAAGGTGCTATGTAATGCAAACTGTGCTTTTTCAAAAGACAGCATCCAGACTTCCTGGGTGCTCTTTTCGAAAGAGGCTTGCAATCTAGACGTAGCCACAGTTTTGGGTGGATAATATCAAGTTTATTTTTAAGCTACTACTTCATTAAATTTTCATGGTTGCTGGAAATGACGTGGGGATCAGACAATATTTATTTAGGGACAGTAGATGGTGAGGTTTAAAAAGTTAAAGCTTTATGACTGTTAAACAACTTGTCAACATCACTGTTAAGTTATGTAAAACACCCAAAGATAGAAACAAATATTAATAAGAAGGTCAGTCATACTGAACATTTTAAACTAAATATTTAAAGTGCCTTTCACTCAATTAGCTGTAGCCAGAATTTAAGTTTTCATTAGCATGGCAGGTTCTCTGGTGATACTGCTGAAGAATAGCATTTTGTAAGAACAGGTTTAACAAGTCATAAGCACTTTCTGATTTTAAAGACAGTAAACTACTATTAAGCAAGACAGAAATAGAATTGCACTCGGAAGTAATGGAAGAAGAGAAGGACACAGGATGACTATGAGCCGCCATTGTGACATGGCCGTGAAAAAGGCTAATACGGTCTTGGGATGCATTAGGCGAGGTATTTCCAGTAGAAATAAGGTGGTGGTAGTGCTGTTATACAAGGCATTGGTGAGACCTCATTTGGAATACTGTGTGCAGT
>CM057846.1:57483710-57498308 GCA_030068395.1 Apalone spinifera | reverse complement strand
TCTCCCCAGCCCCAGCACCCACTAGCAACCTGTCCCCTGCCCGCACCAGCACAGCTGGGACTACATTAATGAGGCTTGGGAGTTTTCTTTGCATCTCACTGGTGTGGCCCTAACTGACTTTTCTGTGGGTCAGTGACCCCTGACTCAAAGCAGGTTCCTCGCCCCTCTCATAAATAAAGACAATGCTAAAACCTTTTGAGTTTGACATATTTTATTTAAAAATGAAGCCTGGCCAACATGCCCCCCAATTTGGGACAAATCCCCATCTCACTGCAGCATCATAACACTCCTGCACCACCTGACCCCAAATCTGAGTCTATCATACACTGGAACCCCCTGTCTAGAGCCTCTCTCATCCCCAAACTCCTGCATCCCCACATCCTCAGTCTTCTGCAACAACACTCCTGCACCATTCACACATGGCAAATCTGTGTCCTGAACCCATCATATTCATAGCCTCCTTGTCCTGAGCCCCTCACATATCCACCCCAAACTCCTGCACCCTCACATCCACAAGCCTGTGACTTGTTTGGCACTCCAACCTTCCACTTGAGCCCAACACTCCACAGCCTGGAGCCCCCTCCCCGAGCCAACAGCCCCTTCTCCTGCATCCAAATTCCCTCCCAGAGCTTGTACTTCTCACCCCTTCCCACACCCAAATCCCTCATTCCCACCCCAGAGCCCGCACCTCCTGTCTCAACCCAGTGAGAGTATATAAGGGCTGGGGATAGCAAGTGATGGAGAGGAGAGGAACAGAGAGGATGGGGCCTCAAAGGGGTGGGGTCTTGGGAAAGGAACGTGATTTTCATGCGTTAGTGGTCCCCCCCCCCCCTTTTTTTTTTTTTTGCTTGACAAAGCTAGGGGTTCCTTGAAATTCTGAAAAGCTGAAAAAGGTTCCATGGCCAAATAAAATTGGGAAACACTGTGTTAGAAGAATCTTCCTTGGACTACAGACTGGGTTAACCTGTTTTGTTCTTTACAACTTTTAGAGGAGTGTGTGGGGATAAAAAGGAAAAGAACATACCTCCACTCTTACATAGCCCTGATTTGTGTCTGCAGGAGTGGTTTGTATTTGCAAATGGAGTATTTTACATAGAATTTGTTTCCATGGAACCCAACCCCACTATACTATTTTCACAAAATCTGTATACTGAAAAGAGAATAATGGAATATACTGGGTACAACTATACCAGTATAACTGGTAAAACCTTACTCATCTGGTGACCTAACAAATTAAAAAAAATTGCTACAGTCCAAAATTATTAGGGCAAAAACAAGATTGCAAGTGTGAAACCTACCAGTGAGTGACCAATATGAAAAACAGCGTGATTTTTTTCATAAATGATTTTGTGAAAAGTGTGTCCATGTTTTTGTTGGTCTTTCTAATTCTGAAATCTTAAGATCCACCATATTTTTAATGAAGCTTAAAGTGTATAGCGTCTAATTTACAAATTAGAATTAACGGCACTGCATGCTTTCACGTAACTTCCATACTTCGTGACCAGTTACTGAAATGTTTAATGTGAATGCAGTACAGACTCCAGTGCTTGAACAAATTATTTGCAAATACAAATGTAAGCTCTGATGGTAGTAGAGAGACAGAAAAAATTGCAAGAGATGTAGAGAGACCAAAACAAGAAGAATCAAAGGTGGACTATATCTCCCTTGGTTTTAAATGATAAAAGTGATCCTCCTGTATCCATTTATTTCTGAAAATATTATCTTTACATGGCAATTTGCCTGAGCTTGGAGGTAAATTTATCTTGTTGGACTTACCATCTATTCCAGAATTACTCTCTACGGGCTCGTCTACCCTGCTGGGCAAAAGTCAAATTAAGATATGCAACTTCAGCTACATCAATTGTGTAGTTGACGTCAAAATAGCTCAATTTGGCTTTTGGCGCTGTCTACACATTCTTCCTTCAACTTCCTTTACTCCTTGTGAAATGGAGTAAGAAGTCTGTCATATCGAAATGATTTTCAAATAATGGCTTGCTGCGTAGATACACACTTTGTTATTTAATGCTGCAATGTAGACATGTCCTACATTTCAACCTCAACTAAGTTTGATTTGAACATTTTTTCCTGTGTTTACTTATGAAAGACATTAAGAAAGATAATGTGGCATATTAAGGAATCTTTAAAAAAAAAACAAAAAAAACCTTTTCTTAATTATGAGCCACAAATCTATTATATGATGTATTTCTTACCTGATTGGATACAACAGAAATCACTCCAGGTATATACCTAAAATGCAGAAAAGGTACTTGAAATACAAGTATTTACCTTATTAAAAACAAAAATAAGTATCTAAAAATCTTAAATTCACTTACCAGGTGAAAGGGTTATTTGCATCATTATCTTCTGGTGCATCTATACTAATACAGTCTCTCAATGGGATCTGCAACAAGTTATAGAAATAGGTATTTATTTAAACATACATTCTTAAAACAAACCACGTTAGTACCAAAAGACCAGAGTACACCATTTACCTTAATAATGGGCGGCATTTTCTCATCTGGTTCAAAAATAATTGATTTTGAGCAGATTTTTAGGGAACCTCTGATTTTCCTAAAAATTAAAAAGAAAAAAAAAGAAAAAGAAAAGAGATTTGCATAATTCAACTGAGATCGAATAGCTGAATGACTCCGGTGTAATTTTTAACATACAAATGGCTTTCTACCTTTCATCGCTGCAGTCTTTGTTTATAATATGATTAGCCATATGCTGTTCAAAGTAATATTCCTCCAGATTAAGAAGGAGTAGGGAAAACCTACAAAAAAGAGTAAAATAGCTTTTTTCTTCTTACAAAGATACATTTAATGAAGAAAAATACATTGTTAAATCATCAGGAGTAACATAATTAAAGTCATGTTGGAGATGGTTTTTCCTAAAAGGCCTCAAAATTGTGCTTTCGGCATTTTTGAAGTGCTGAGATCTTTTATGCTCAATTATTAAGGTGGCCAAAAAAGCAATCCTGATTGCCCGAATGAACTCAGCAGGACCACGAAGGCCAGTATGGCTCAAGAAGTTGAATTGGTACCAGTTTGAAAGGAAACAGGAAGAAATCTATTATTTCAAAATAAGAAAGGCTTTTCTCTACCATAGTGCCTGGAAACATTTGATATTATGAGTGCCACCATCACTTAGATTTACATGCTACTGAAATATAAGGAGACCATTATGAGTAATCCTTTAAGTTATAATAAGTAGTGTTTTTAGAAACTGCACTGTCAAGATTGTTTGGGCAAACTGTGAGTAACCATGACAGTGAATCCTTCTGAAAGGCTTGGTTTCTGAGCTAGAAATGAAAGTGTGATGTGTCCCCCCCACACACACTCTTTTAGACAAAATTCATTTCAGTCCTCTCAGTTCCGTTATTTGGTATGAGTGAAAACTAGTGTCTGGCCCTTACCTGTAGCGTGTTTTTTAAATTAGAGAGCATCATGGATGACTAAGATTTAACACCAAAAAGTGGTTAGTTATCTGGAAGTGTGAAAATCGACTGATCAGAAATTTGTGATGCGTAAAACACTTAATTAATCAACCCCAATTGTTAACTGTGATATTAAATAGCCCAGCACTATACACATAACCAGCTGATTCAAAGCCTACTGAAGCCAGTGAAAATATCACCTTGACTTCAGTGCTGTTGGGTTCAAGCCCTAAGTGACCTGCACATAAAACTTCACTTTAAGTGTGTCATAGGAAGCACTTGTGTAATATAATGAAGTTATGTTGCCTCCTGGTAAGTTAAGAGAGCACTTTTCTTAGATATAGTCAAGTTGTAGGACCACTGTGCTCTTTAATTGCTCAGAAATACACTGACAGAAACTTATCATACAATGAGTATCTGAGAACTCATTTCTTTGAGGATCACTCAATATTTTATCTTAAGCGTGGGATTGGAAGAATATATAGGGGACTTGCTTTGCCTTCTGTTTTAAGGGTATTTTTGACTTTAAAAGCAAAGTACAACTTCGTTGAGTTAAACAGGAGGGACCAGATTTCAAAAAAGAGCTCAGTGTTTGGAGTCTACTACTAGGAGTTGGGGCTCCCAGTGCAGGTCGAGAGACTCAGGTTAGCAGAGCTCACACTAGCAACCTAAACATAGCTAAATGGACATTGCTTTGAAGTTGTGGCTCAAGCTGGAACTCAGGCTCTGAAGCACAGGGAGGGAGAAGGGCTTCATACATTTGAGTTGCGCATTTAAAATCTAGTCTGCTAAATGGAGACTACATTCTGGTACTAAATCTGCCTGAGCCGCTCTGACCATTTTTGAGGCATTGGAGCTGTATTTTAAGAGCAAGCAGAATACCTAAAATAAATAGGATTGCCATCTACTATTTCTGAGATCAGTATAGAGATATTAAGATTATAATTATGTATATTATGGCAGAAAGCCAAAGCAAAAGGAACATCAATTTAAAATGGAACCACAAAAGAACACAACTTTGCTTTTTGACGCCATCAACACAATGTGCCAACTCAAGCCCTGCTGTTCAATATAATTTTTTGGGGAGGTCTGTAAGTGACTATCCAAGATAATGAGACCAGCAAGAACCCCGTAAGGGAATTCAATGGAATATACAGAGTATCTGCATACTGTCTGCAAAGGGCTCATCTACAGAAACAGTCACCAGAAGGTGTCTGTGGCCATCAGAAGGCACCAGTGAAACTCTGGAGATGAAGATCACAAACTGGTCTTACTTCTTCATAGGGCTGCCAGATGTTTTAATCAAAAATACCAAACACCCCCTGAGTCCCCAAAAACAACACTGTTGAGGGCAAAATAGGGGGGTGGGGAGACCAAAGTTGTTGAGAGGAAAAAAAAAAAAAAAAAAAAAAAAAAAAGAGAGGTCCCCGACAGTTATTAAGCAAAAAAACCCAAACCAAACCAACCCAAACCAACCCAGCATGGCCCCTTTAAGGCCTTTAGGGGTTTTTTGGGGGTTTTTTTGCCAGTGGCCATTTTGTTTTCTTACTCTGTGCAGGAAGAGAGAGGTCCCCTGCGGAACTAGGTAAGTGGGGAGGAGGGGGAGTTTGGAGGGGCTGAAGGGTGGGGGCTGGCCCCAGTTCCTGAGTGTGTGTAAGGTTGCCAGGTATCTGGTATTTTCGCCTCCTGGCACGGGAAAAATATAGAAAATACCAGACATTGTAGGTGTCCGGTATTTTCTGATTATTTTTTTTTTACCGGACAGGAGGCAAAAATACCGGACTGTCTGGGTCAATACCGGACACCTGGCAACCCTACTTTTTCAGTTAAAAATATCTATTGAAAGTGAGGGGAAAACCTTTAAGATGCACATCAGTATCTAAAAAAGGAGATGATGTCAGTTTAAGGAAAGGAATTCAGCAGATATTGAATTAATCTAGTCACACTGGTTGTGAAACAGGAAGCACTGTAATCACTGTGAGTTAATACATGATGGCTATGTCTAGACTGGCATGATTTTCCGCAAATGCTTTTAACGGAAAAGTTTTTTCCGTTAACAGAAAAAAGCATCTAGATTGGCACGGACGCTTTTCCGCAAAAGCACTTTTTGTGGAAAAGCGTCCGTACCAATCTAGATGCGCTTTTGTGCAAAAAAGCCACGATCGCCATTTTCGCGATCGGGGCTTTTTTGCGCAAAACAAATCTGAGCTGTCTACACTGGCCCTTTTGCCTGAACAGGAGCAGCATAGTATTTCCGCAAGAACACTGACAATCTTACATGAGATTGTCAGTGTTCTTGCGGAAATTCAAGCGGCCAGTGTAGACAGCTGGCAAGTTTTTCCGGAAAAGCGGCTGATTTTCCAGAAAAACTTGCGTCTAGACACAGCTGATATGTCTTCCTGAAATGGTGTAATGAGATTGTTAAAGTCCAGCTCCACAAAAAAACAAGAAAAAAGGGCTATTTATACTTGTTTAACTTAAAAAAAACATTTGAGATGGGGGATTTCCAGATTGTCTGTTAGTTACTTCCATGCGATGTGCTGGTACTTGAAATATAGCTTGGTGATGGAGGGGTATGAAACTAGTAACTTGAGGCATGAAAAGTATTTGCTATTATGTAAGACATTACATATTGATAAGAGATCATCTGTGTTCAGAGACATGAATCTGCAAAGTACTAAATGACCAAAACTTCCACTGATGTCAGAGGCTATTGAGGGTGCTTAGTAAATGGCAGGGTTAATATTTATTTTTAATACTGTCCATAACACAGTACCAGCTGATTTTAAAATGCCTACATAAGTGCACTTTCTGTAGTAACCTACTCACAGCCAATACAGTTTTGCTTGAACAGCTATCATTTCATAACTCTGTTTTCTATATTGTGCCAATTTGATTTTTCACGTATCTTAGTAAATTAACCAAAAATTTATTTGGAGACTAAGTGGAACATAATTTCTGAGGAAGGCATTTTAAACAATCTTGCCTGACGAGATGCTAAGACACATACTGCAAACTGCTTGAGAATCTGACCACAGGCAACAAAGATTATCATCTAGCACTGAAAGTTGAAAAGTGTTGGCACAAGCCAATGTACATGTGGAGAAAAACCCCCAAACATCCCAACACTAAGAGCTTTTTACATTACAAAGTTAAATTGACTTACAACTGCCTCTGTAATTAAACCACTGTTGCATGCCCACGCTATGCTCCTTGTGTCACAGGAGTGCAAGCAGAGTAGCAGCTCTTTCACTGACACAAAGAGCAGTGCAATTCACCACCATCTACCACAAAGTGTTTGGGAAAGGTTTGCAATGATTCCTTGGGAAAGGTTTGGTGTCCCATGATGCAATTTTCTCCATGCCATCATTTCATAGGCATCTTAGTACATTTCATATTGCTTTTCAACCACCTGCATACCGGCCATCTTTGTCAACAACCATAGATTTTGCACTGCTTTTCAGTATTTTGTTCAACATTATGAATATAAAAGGGTGTTACAAGGAGGAGGGAGAAAACTTGTTCTTCCTGGCCTCTGAGGATAGGACAAGAAGCAATGGGCTTAAACTGCAGCAAGGGAGGTTTAGGTTGGACATTAGGAAAAAGTTCCTAACTGTCAGGGTGGTTAAACACTGGAATAAATTGCCTTGTGGAATCTCCATCTCTAGAGATATTTAAGAGTAGGTTAGATAAATGTCTATCAGGGATGGTCTAGACAGTACTGGGTCCTGCCATGAGGGCAGGGGATTGGACTCGACGACTTCTCGAGGTCCCTTGCAGTCATAGTATTCTATTATTCTATGAATGCAACGTACCTGATTCTGCAGTATTTTCTGAGCTACAAGTCTGATGAAGATGCCTTAGAGTCTGCCTTGCTATATGCCACGTAAAGAAACAATTCAAATAGCTGATGGCATTCACAGAGCAGCTGCACACAGTGGACCATCAGTTCTGGTCCCAAGGAACAGCACTGAGAGGTCGGATAACATCGTTATACAAGTATGGGATGATGATCAATGGCTGCAGAACTTTTGAATGCACAAAGACACATTCCTGGAATTGTGGAAAGAGCTCACACCAGCTCTCCAGTACAGACACACCAAAATGAGAGCTGACTCACAGTGCAGAAGCATATAGTCATCATTGTATGAAAGGTGGCAATGCCAGACTGCTACTGATCAGTCAGGAATCAGTTTGGAATCAGAAAATCCACCATGGTGGTGGCTGTAATGCTAGTGTGTGGTTCTATTAATCATGTCCTACTAAGGATCATGACTCTGACACTGCAAGAAATATTAGATGGTTTTGCAGGAAGGAGGTTCCCGAACAGCAGTGGGGCAATAAATAGATGTCTATTTTGGCACCAGACCACAATGCAATGGAGTATATCAATAGAAAGGACTACTTTTCTATGGCATTGAAAGTGCTAGTGGATCACCAGGGATGTTTCACTGACATCAACAAAGGTTGATCAGGGAAGGTACACTATGAACACGTCTTTTAGTACAGGCCTGTACTGAAAGCTGCAAGCAGGGACTTTTTTTTAAGACCACAGGATTACCATTGGGGATGTGGAAATGCAAATACAGGTCGAACCTCTAAAATCCGGGACTCTCTGGTCCAGCAACATTCATGGTCTGGAAGGACCACAGATATTGCTGGACCAGAGAGCCCTGGCTGGCCAGGTTCAGGAGCTGGGCTGGTGGTGGGGCATGTGGGGATGGCATAGTGGAAAGCACAGCCCTGACTTGGGTTGGTGATGGAGAGAACAGCCCTGCCCGGGAGCGCAGCCTCAGAGGCAGCAGGACTGGCATAGCGGGGAGCATAGCCCTACCTGGGTCGGAGGCAGCAGGGCTGGCGCCCAGGAGTGCAGCCTGGGGCAGTGGTGAAAGTGCAGCCCCAACTGGGGTCAGCATGCTGGGAGCATAGCTTTGGTCCCAGGCTGGAAGTGTAGTACTGGCAAGGTTGGCAGGAGGGGGAAGGGAAGGAGAGAGAAAGGCCAACAGCTAGGAAGGGATCCTTGACCCCCCCGGTCTGGCAAACTCTGTCATTCAGAATCGCTCAGATCCCGAGGGTGCCAGATTAGGGAGGTCCCACCTCTAGAGATCCTGGGAGACCCTAGCAAACCTCTTGCTCCCGAGGCTCATGAAGCAATGCACTGGCCACCTCAACCAGAGAAAGGAGAGCTTCAACAATAGGCTCAGTAGATGCAGAATGATTGCTAAATAGGCCTTTTGCTGTTTGAAGGGCAGTTAGTACTCAGGAGTTTAGACCTCAGATGAGGACAATATCCCCATCCTCATAGCTGCCTTGCTGTGAAGCAAAGGAGAAGTTTCCACAGAGGTGGAGGAGAGAGGTAGATCAACTGTCTGATGATTCTGAATAGCCAGATAACAGGGCTATAAGAAGAAATCAATGGGAGCTATTTATCCCAAGGAGGCTTTGAAAGAGTGTTTTAACAATGAGCCAAAGTAATGTGTGTTGCTGTAATGTGCTGAGCCTGGCATTGTTTGCTATGAACCTTGCAAAGAATGCTGTGTGCGCACTATTAACAATGCAAATGCAGTGAGTGAATGTCTGTGAATGTTAGCAGCAGCTACCATATGCTGGAGAATAATAAAGACATACTCAGTTTCCAACTTGAGTTTTTATTCCACACTCATGTAAACATAACTATGTAATGCTGAGGTAAACGTCATACATAACAGGGAAAATTATCTTTAAAGCGAATTCACAAGCACATATCATAATGAGGCGCTCTCAGGATGTACGTGTGCCTACAATTGTGTGTAGTTTGTCATAGGGTGGGGTTCCTGGGAGTACTGCTGCAGCCCCAAAAGATACTTGGAATGTGTGTGGAGGGCAATGTGTGAGGCAAGACTGGATGTGTCCAGCCTGAAGTACAGAGACTGCAGCATGTCTGCACCTTGAGCAATGTTATCTCTTCTTGCCCATTTCTCCTGGCCTCGCAAGCGCTTTATTCAGAATCCAGATCACTAGAGACTTGAAGGACCTTCTGGAACACATCTTTCCTTCTCCTCTTTTTTCTCCTTATTGGGCCAAGCCACTCGGCTCAGTGTGGATGAAGAGACCCTTAAGACCTCATCTGCCACTGCTGAGGAAACAATGGACAGAGGTTTTATTCTCAGGCTTTGTCTACACTGTGAGTTTTTGTGGCAGAAAATATGCTAATGAGGGACTCATTAGCATAAGTCACAATATCATTAGCATATTTTCTGCCGTTTCTTTTTGCACAAGGGGTTTTTGTGCAAAAAGAAGCAGTGTAGCTGCTTCCGTTTTGCACAAAACAGCGTTATGTCTCTCCCAGAAATGAAATTTTTTGTGCAAAACGGAAGTGGCTACAAATCCCTTGCGCAAAAAGAAACGGCAGAAAATATGCTAATGATATCGCGACTTATGCTGAGTCCCTCATTTGCGGCAGAAAATATGCTAAAACTCGCAGTGTCGACAAAGCCTCAGTGTATTTACTCCCCTTGGTCCACAAAAGTTACAAGCACAACATTCTCTCAGGACTCAAAGAGCATGGCAGAAGCCCTAGCCATACTGAGTATGGCTAGAGGTAGGGAGAGGGGGAAGAAGTGGGCAAGTTAGAGCAATGCAGGGGTGAGGGTAGCCCTGCACACGAGTATAAGCTGATAGGGCTACTGGCTCCATTTCCCACAGGAGGTGGTGATTTTAGCTGATACCTCACTCTTGAAAGTAACTGAAGCTGTGAGGGAACAGTCCTACATGCATCTGGGTGTAGCCCAGGTCCGTATGCTTCTAGCCTGTGTGCTACAATGGTGCCTGATGAAATCATTGTCCAGTAATGAAGCAAAGTATCCTACTGTGGGGGAAGAAACAAGGCAGTCCTCGTGAGAAGTCTTCAGCAGAGGATTGCAGACTACCTCAAGGGAGGTTTCCTAGAGCTCTCCATGGAGGATTCATGGCACATCGTGGTGCACATAAACTAGTGCACTGGGCCTCCACTGCCTAGCTGTATAGCCATGAGAAGCAGAGAGCAACTGTACTTCTATTGTTTATTTCACTACCTGTTCTAGCCTGATTAAAAAAATATTTCATGAGCAGATGTGTCCCTGCAGTATTGAAGCAAACTGAGTACTTACCAGAGATTCCCTTCCCTGAATCAGGCTTGCCAGAAATGGATTGCTAGGAATGGTCTATTGCTCAGGAGTCATCACATCCCCTCATCCTCCTGTCCCCGATTCTCACCAGCATCTCATCTTCAGGGTTCACTCTGGTGGCCCATGATTCCAAAGTATCCCCAGAGCACTTAGCAATGGAGGTGGGATTGCCACAGAGGACAGCATGCAGCACCTTATAGAAATGGTTTGTCTGCGGCTCCACGTCTGAGCAATTATTTGCTTCCCTTGCCTTCTGGAACACCTGCTGCAATTCTCTGATTTTTATGTGGCACTGCTGTATGTCCCTGTGGTAGCCCTGTGCCTGTGAAGCCTCCTCTTCCAACAGGCTCAGGAGATCGACCGCCTCCAGTGTACTCTAGGCAAGACCGCATTTGCTGTGTGGAGCCAGCATATTGGGCAGTCGCTAGGTTAGTTCTCCAAGATGAGAAAAGAGGATACAAAATTTCAAAAAATTCTTAGGACTTTAAAAGAGGAGGGATGTGCATCAGTGTACCTGGCTGCCAGATGACCAGAGTAGTCACAGTGAGGCATTGTGGGATATCTGGACACCACTTAGGTCAAAATAAGCAAATCAGCGTCCACACTGATACTACTTCCCCTAACTGTGTCTCACCATATGTCCCTGAGCCTCCTCACATCTGGCTGATTGCAGCTTCCCTGGTCTGTTTGCCCACCCCTGCATACACATGCAAGAAGCTGCTCCTTGCTGTCTCTGACCCTATCCTGTTGCTGGGCAGTACAGTACTGGAGGGTGCCATGCTTCCTTGATTATGTAGCCTGAACTGTACACCAAGCGGGGCAGCTCATTCCTGGTGCCAACCACCAACTGGAAAGCCTACCCATTTCATACTGGTTTCCCCCACAGATATGCCCTAGAACAGGGGTGGGGAACCTTTTTTGGGTCAGGAGCTACTGACTCACAGAAAAGTCAGTTGGGGACTGCACATAAGTGAGAAGCCCCTGACTGAAAAGGAAAAAGACACTCCTCACATACCCTTTGCACACCAGAGCCAAGAGGGGCCCAGGCTAGTAGATTTTGTGTACTCCAGTAGCATGGGTGGGGCAGTTGGAGTGCCAGCGCAGGCTCCCCAATCCAGGGAGGGGGGATCCCTGAATCTCAGGGGCCAGATTCAGGCAAGCAGGGGGCCGCATGCAGCCCTTGGGCCTGAGGTTCCCCACCCTTACTCTAGATCCACCATGTTTACTTGATTACTAAAATAACCTCAGTTTGACAATAGAATATTTATTGACTACTCAATTACTCGATAGGGGAAAGTAGCCCTGCTCAGTCCCGGCTCATGCTGGGACCAAGCCCCGCTGCAGCGCTGCAATTTAAAAGGCAGTAGGAGCCAGGCAGCCTGCTTCCTGCCTGGCAGCCTACCTTCTAAACTGCAGAACTGTTTGGTCCCAGCATGGACTGAGCGGGGCTGCCTGCCCAGACAGTAGCAGCTCCTGTTCGCAGACAAGAGCTGCTTTACGGCAGCAGACTCTGTCCATGGAGGGTTCCTAAAGGAAGTTAGGCCCCCCGTGGACAGGGGCTGCTGCCACAAAGTAGCCCATCTATGGGGGGTCTCAACTTCCCACTGGGATCCCCATGGACAGGGGCTGCTGTTGGAGCAGTCTCCCCTGACCTCTTCCCCCTGCTGCCTCTGATAGAGGCAGAGGGAAGGGAGCAGAGACAGTGCTGGGGGGAACTGGCTTTTAAACTGGCTTCCCCCAGCATTGGCTTCTGCTTCCGCCCTGCCTTGCTGCCTCTGATACAGAACCTGTTCATGACCTTTACTATGAACATCCCCAACTACATTTTAGCTGCCTTGGGGGTCCCGCTGCTTTGTAGGGCACCTGGTGCCAACCCACCCAAGGCCACCAAGCAGTGACTGGTGCAGCTATACCTGGGGCTGCGCCAGCAGCAGCAGATGTGGCTGGTTCCAGGGCTGCCTGAGGAATTGACCCTGGGGGCAGCTGCCTACGTGACCTGGGGACTGCAGCTACACAATTTCACCCATGACTTCCATAACCCCCATGACAGATTTGCAGCCTTAACTATAACACACCCTCGGGTCTTGTGATTCTGAGATAGTTTTCCAGATAGCTAGCCTCTCTGAAGATGTGCTGTGTAAACCATTAGCCACATAGCTTTAGAACTGCTTCACAGGCACAAACGTGGAGAACCAAACTCTTTTTTTTGTTTTCAAATAATGTTTTCATTTGAACTCCCCCAAAAGGCTGATGGGTGACATCCTCAAGCAACAAGACCTTAGTGAGTCGATCTGAACCCTAGTTTCATCTCTCTCTGTGCACAAAAAAAGTTAGCAGAGTGTGTCATCTTTAAGAAAAGCTGTTTTTCTTCCTGAGAATCTGCATTTCAGGAACCCTTTGGTCAAACTCTCCCTGGTACAGCACCCTCAGGATTTGACCGATCCCAGATGAGGGATTTTGCCAGACCAGGAGAGGTCAGTTCTGGCCCTCCACCTCAACTCACCATCTCCTGTTGGTCCCACTACCCTGCTGATCCCATTGAGCAGCCATTACTGCTGTGGCTCCAGGTCCCGCCAGGCAGCCATGCACTGGGATTCTGGGACCCTCCAGGCAGTCACGGCTCCCAACTCTGCTAGGCCACGCTACCACAGCTCCCAGCTCTGCCAGGCAACCATGCACTAGGTCTTCCAGATCCACTATCAGCTTGCTTGTGGGCAGCCCACTGCCCTGCCATCCCCATTGCTTGCCCTCCACCAGGACTCTCTAGTCCTGCAACATCCATGCTGGACCCGAGAGACCTGGTTTAGAGAATTTTAACATGTACTAACAAGAGATAGAAAGGAAACCGAGGATACCAAGGTCAATGCCTTGGCGAGAAGTGAATTTATAATATCACCCTCAGCTCCTAAGCAGAGTGGATTCTCACTGGATCCTGTTGAGAAACTCATCTCAATCTGACTAGCAGATGCCTGAAAATTTGAAGTTTCACCCATCTCCCTTCCCACTGGGTCTCCAAGCTATCTGCGTATCAAATCAGCCCAATTATAGCAAGAACTACAGAGTTTTAAAGGCTTCAGTATGATAAAATAAGCAGAAGTTCCATTTACATACTGAATTCACTCTTTCAAAGGTATACTCATTTGAGAGGTGGCAACCATGTGTAAGGCTTCCAACTTGTGCAGCTTTAAGTCATTTCTGCAAGGTACCACACAGGTGGACCTCTGCAAAGAGCCCCACTGAATTTATCAGGAATCTGTCTGTGTAGAACAGCTTGCAGCACCAGAATGTGAGTAACATCTGCAATGGCTGGAATTACTAGTTATTCCTAACCTAAAACTCTAAATGTTCAAATATGACAGCCCTCAATAAGTTTTTGGTTGTGGATATTTTGCTCCAAGAGGATAAGACAAGGTTATTAGCATACAGGGAAAAAAGTCAAACAATTATTTTGTACAGGATCCACCTGCAGAGCCTACATGCTGCCAATATCTTGCACACAAATAGAACACTAATGCAGAAATAGACAAGCTTCCTAAACAGGAAGCAGTGTATCATGCAAGAAGTAGATAATGAGACATGTTTATAATATCCTCTGTATTGGATGTCGGACCAATGAGATAGTCCCTCCCCCATCTGGTCACAATGATATCCAACAGTATGGAGAACTCAATCTATAAACACTACAATGATCTTACAGGAAATAAAACCATATCATTTTACTTGTAAATTCTGTAACTAATTTTAGTGTACTATTTACAAACCAAACTTTATTTCCTTCAAATAGCAAACACTGTTAATATGTACCAAATAGAAGATTTTACTTCAAGTCAATTAAAAGGGACACAATATATGCTCTTCAAGTATTTTTCTTACAAAGCTTACCGGAGAAGAAAAGAGAAGTGTCAGAGAAATGAGAAGTATCAGAGGGGTAGCTGTGTTAGTCTGAATTTGCAAAAACAACGAGAAGTCCTGTGGCACCTTATACACTAACATATTTATTGGAGCATAAGCTTTCAT
>CM057846.1:57453310-57472446 GCA_030068395.1 Apalone spinifera | reverse complement strand
CTAGATGGACCTTTGGTCTGACCCGGTACGGCCATTCTTACGTTCTTATGTTCTATAAGGCACTCTCAGGCTCCAATCCCTGCACCAGAGCGGGAGGTGGGAGAATCCAGAAAAAGGGGGACCCTCAGGAAAGAGGGGCTTGGGAGTGGATTGGGGGTGAGGGGTGAGGCCCTGTCCCCAGGGGGTTGTGCTCCTGGGGTGTTTGGAGGGGGAGGGGATGGGAGGAAGACAGGCCCCTCCCAAAGGCTCAGGCACTCCCTCTCCCATTCTCTGTTTTCTGTGTTTGTTTGTCTGTCTCCTTCTGCAGGTTGTGAGGGCCATTAATTCCATCCTGCTGCAGAGGGTCATCCGCCTGGGAAACGTGGACCCGATCGTGACTGGATTTGCTGCCCTGGGGTTCCCAAACTGCACTGGAACCATAGATGGGAGCCATTTACCAATCCGTGCACCTGAGCATCGAGTGGCCTGGTATATTGATAGGAAGGGCTACTTCTCGATGGTGAATTAGCAGTTGGGGATGTGCCAATGCCATTGTGCATCATGGGCGACGTGGCCTACTCCCTCATGCCGTGGCTCATGAAGCCTTATGCACCTGGACCCGAGCAGGGACGAATTCAATGTCTGCCTGAACTGAACCAGGATTCAGGTTGTGTGTGCCTTTGGCTGCCTCAAAGTGCATTTCAGGTGCCTGCTGACCCACCTCGATGTGGGGGAGCACACCCCCGAGGTGGTCGCGGTATGTTGTGTCCTCCACAACATTGGGGAAAAGAAGGGGGAGGCCTTCCTCCTAGATGCTGGCCATGAGGGGCGACCCTGTGAGCAGCCATGGACAGCTGCCATCCGCCAGGTTCATCAGGCTGGGGTGCACATCCAGGAGGCCCTAAGGGAGAGGTTCTCTCCAGGACCCCACTAACTCTCCCCAGGGCCTCTAGCTTGCTGCCCTATCCCTTTCTCCACAGAACCTCTTCCTTCGCCCCTTCCTGACCTCTCAATAAAAACAACTGTTTGGTTTTAAGCAAAATGAACTTTGTATTTGTCTTGTAAAAAAGCGGGGGGGGGAGGGGAGGGAGAGGCGGGCTCATAATCTGGAGGGGAGGGGGCTTGGAATGGCATGGGAGGGGTGGTTGGATGTGCCACCTCAGATGCAGGGACCTCATCAGACTTGGGGTTGGGTGGGTCAGGGGAACATAGGGGAGATGGGCAGGAGGGGGGCTGGAGAGGGGTCAGGGATGGCAGGGGGAGGGGGCATAGGCATTGCTTGGGGAGGGGGTATGAGTATTGCTTGGGGAAGAAGCAGAGGCATTTCCTTAGGGCCGGAGGAGAAAAAATGGCATAGCAGGGAGAGCAGGAGGGTGGTGGGTAGGAGCAGCAACAGCAGGTGGGTGTGCCATCATTTCTCTCATGATGGCACACATGCTATCACACCGCTGCATGAGCTGGTCCTGGCCGTGATTCTGCCACTCAGCGTCCTCCTGGATCTTCTGTGCCAGGACTCTGACATGCTGCCTCATGAGGTCTTCCTGGACCCTGGCATGTTTTCAGTTGCCCTGGGCTTTGGCAGTTGGCACGGGTGGTGTGGCTCACCTCTCAGTCCTGACTGGTCTGGCTGTGGAGAACACAAAGAGGGAGAGGCGGTCAGTCATCCATACAGACACTGTCCCTGATGCTATGCTCTCCTCTCTGAGCAGCAACCAACAATCCCTGGGCCAGAGGATGGGGGATGTCCCAGGAACAAGGCCATGTGTGACCTGCACAGCAGGCCCTGCCTCAAAGGGGCCCTGAGGTGCCCAGGGGACCACGTTGCCCACTTCTCCCCATCCCCCCCAGCCCACAAACAAGCAGGCAAGGGAAGTGTCCCATGGGATCCCATGGGCAGCAGAGAAGCCAGGAGCAGCCTGGCCTCCCTGGGAGTCCACACACACACTTGCACCTGGCAGCACTGTCTGTAAGAGCAGGTGGTGCCTCACACATACAGGCATGCCCGTGAGTTGTGTGTGGTAATCCTCGGGGTGTCTGGGGTCGTGCCTGCACTCTTGTAGCTAGTCTGCTTCCAGCCATAGCATGTGCTGGGAGGACCCTCCGCCCTGGGACTAGATGTGTGTCTGGCCTCCCCTAAAGCTGGCAGCAGGACACCACTAAGGGGCTGCCTGCTGCACGACAGGGTAATGGTGTCTGTTTTGTCCACCTCCTCCTCCTGCTCTCCATGGTCCTCCTCCTCCTCTGCTGTGACCTCCGGCCAGGCGACGATGTGGGTCTCAAGGCCGGAGTCCACTACAATGGGTGAGGAAGAAATTTCCCCACTTCCCCTAGGATCTGGAGCAGCTCCTGGTAGTAGGAGCAGGTGTGGGTTCCTGTCCCTGAGTGCAAGCTGTGATCTCTGGCCCTGACGTATCCCTGATGGAGCTTTTTGACCCTACTCCAGACCTATTCTAAAGTCCGGGGTGGATGTCTGTGCTCTGCCAGGGACTCAGCCATGCGCTCAAAGATCTTAGCATTGCGGTGCTTGGAACAGAGACCCTGCAATGTCTCCTCCTCACCACACAGTTCAAGGAGGGGCAGGATGGCCACTCTGGACCAGCAGAGTGCTCGCCTTTTGGTTCCCCTGGGTCCTAGAACACCTGGGGCTGCTCTCTGTGAGGGCTAGGAGTTCTGGGGGGCTTGTGGCTCCACCATGGGTGGCAAGGCCTGTGGCAGGGAGAACCGCCCAGTCAGGGTGCTGCTCTCAGGCCAGCTTTCTGCCACAAGGCTTGTCCAGGGTGCCTGCAGCTTTAAGAGGTTCCAGGAGACAGGAACTATAGAATTGTGATTACTTTGGACAGTGTCCACCAGGGCACCTGTGTTATTTCCTGGAGGCCTCTTCCTTCAAAAGAAAACCCTCCTCTCTGTCCACACATGCCTTTTTCCGAAAGAGCTCTTTCGGCAAAGTCATTCTTCCTCATAGAAAGAGGAGTACTGCTGTCAAAAAAACCCCTCTGTTCTTCCAATTTACTTTCGAAAGAACGCGATTGCAGTGTGGATGTAACTCAAGTTTTGTCAGAAAAACAGCAATTTTTCTGACAAAACTCTATAGTGTACACATACCCACAGCTGGAGACTGGGGGTAAGCCAGAACAGAGGTGGAGGCAAAACAGAGTTGGGTGGCACATCCACCCTGCCCCCTTGTGGGGGCAGGTTAATGCCCTATCATGCCCCTCAGACATTCCTACATGCCCCACAGTTTGGGAACCACTGTGTTAGAGGATGAGAAGGATTCATATTTTGCCACCATCCTAATTCAGTAAAATAGCTTCAGGAGCAAGATTAATTTTCTAAGAATTATTTAGATATGTAACAGTTCCCCATATGTGATCAAGATCACCTCCTTTTAACAGCCTCTTTTGCATAAATTGTAACCTGATTCACCAAATGTAAAGAACACACTCAAGGTAACAAGTTCTACGCAAAATCTGATATTGCGTGATTTAGTAGTCTGTGCAAAACAGAGGCCCTAAGAGATCATGTAGTTATGAACACTAGACCAGAATTATATAGTGTAAGTCTGCCCTCTGGTAGTATAGTTATCTCCTATTTTACAACATGTATAGACAGCAACAGTGAGCACAATAGCCTTCTTGTTTTCACAGTGTTTTTAAAAAATAAGACTTTTCCAGGAAATAACTTTATTCAGAACACTAAAGAAAGAGTGCTTCAAAGAGAAAAGGCCCCTATCTCTGTAACAACTGACTGGTTAGGAGAAGAGAGGAAGAAGTAGTATTGTTTATTTTAAACTGATTCTGATTTTTATCCTAGAAGGGAGATGCAATTCTGCTTCCTTGTGTGTTTGGAACATTTTTCAAGACAAAATTAGCATTTCTGCCCTGGATCCATAAATGCTATATCACTTTTAAAGCATCAAGCTTAATGTCTCCAAGTGGTACGATTTGAGAGAAGTACTCTGTTTGATACTGCTGCCTCATTATAATAAGCCTAACTTCAGTGGCTTTATATTTAAAGAGCTGAAACAGTAATGTGTGTGAATCTGCTCAGGACTGCATCACTCAGCAATATGCAGGAAATAAATTGAGCAGCTCTTAATATTACATTCCTGTAATTAAAATATTTAAAAATTCTAAGAGAAAAAACCCCCATAAATAAAAGAATGTGCTCATTGTGATGCTGGCGACCCCAAACCAGCTCTTGCCCATGCTGCAGGCATTCACTAAGAACTGAGAAACTCGTAGTTAGAGCCCAGAGCAGTTGTCTTATGTGTTAGTGTTGCTCAGAATAGGTATCCATATTATACAACCATATTTGCTGTTTAGATTATAGAACATTTGTAAATTTCCACATGCAGTAATCTTAACTGTAATGTCTGTATTCCATGCTATAAGGATATGTAAGTTTTGATTTATAACTTTGGCCTGGTCTACTGTAGAGAATAAGTTCAAATTAAGATCTTCAGTTTTGTTAGTCTTTAAGGTGCTACTAGACTATTAATTGTTTTTTAAACTTTAGCTATGTTATTTGCGTACCTTAAGTCGAAGTATCTTAACTCAAATGTTGGTGCTGACCACACTGTGGGAAGTTGAACACTCTCTGTGGGAAGAGCACACACTCCCTTCCACTTCCCTTACTCCTCGTAGAAGCAGAACTACCGGCAAGCAGAACTACTGGCATCGACAGGAGCGCCCTCTCAGTTTGAATTAGCATGTCTTCACTAGACCAGCTAATTCGAACCCTGGAAAATCAACTGCAACTGCTTTGATCTTATCTGTAGTGTAGACATGGCCTTTGAAAAAATGTCTTCTGAACTTGTGTGAACCCAGATTAGAAGAGCATTCTGATCCCCTCCCAGCGTGTGCGTGCATGTGCACGCGTGTGCACGCATGCATGCACGGACACACACACACACACACACACACGCACAGAGCTCTGCGCCACCCTGCCCATGAAGAAGGACTATGTAAGTCAGATGGGCCATCAAGGCACATTGCAATACAAAGGCATTGTTAATAGCCCTATCCCACTTTGGCAATGCCATCTGCAAGGAAGCTCATACTATAGTCCTGCAAGCTGAGTGAAGGAGATGAAACAAAGTCACAGGAAAATTATCCATACCTGTGCTGTCTGAACTCTGAAAGGGTTAGAGACCATAAACAAGCCAGAGATTACCTCCCGGGTCTGCCCTGAAAAACACTTGGGATTGACAGATCTCAGTAACTCTGTCACTCTTAGGATACTGCCTATAACATATATCTATGGTACTTTTTATTCCATGCATATATTTAGGGGTATTGCATGCTACAAACAAAATAGCTTTAGAAGTCAACCATAACTTTATTAGGCATGTCTGCACTACCACTTTAACAGCATGGGCTGTAGCCCTACTACATACTTTTTAATCCATCCTTGTAATTGCAATCAAACCCTTTTTTGGGGGAGGGTGAGAATCTTGATCATAGTTTAGTACTTATTATGTATTCCCTTTGATTTTTCAGGCACTTGCAGTTGGCTCTCTGAGAACATTTGATGTCATAGGTGACGTGTGGTAGCACTCAGGAGGTGTGCCATATCCCTCTACCGCCAATAAAATTTTAAATGCTAAATGAGATGTCCTCACATGCCTTCTTGCCCTTCTGGGTGAAGCTCCTTAGATCCTCTGCCCCTGCAGGCACCAGGGGCCTCTACTTCTCAAATGTGTTCTAAAGTTCTCTATGGGTATGTCTACACATTGGGCAAAAGTCGAATTAAGCCACGGAACTTCAGCTATGCCAACTGTGCAGCTTAAGTCGAAATAGCTTAATTTGGCTTTTGGTACTGTCTACACAGCAGGAAGCTGAAGGAAGAACACCCTTCCTTTAACTTCCCTTACTCCATGTGAAATGAAGGTTACAGGAGTTGGAGTAAGAAGTCCTCCAGTTCACCATTATTTCAAAATAATGGCTTTGTAGACACGCATTTTGTTATTTTGGGATAATGTCAGTTATTCCTAAATAATGCTGCTGTGTAAACATAGCCTATCTGATTCCATTATTTGTATTATAATGGAATATTTATAAATATAAATATTAAATTTCAATATTTCCTTGAAGCTTGATTTAGAGCTCCCTCTGCTGGTGTGAGTCTATTACAACACATTCACTGTAAAAAAATGAAATATGCCTGTACGTCAGCCCACAATAAAAGTTTTTTAAAAAAATGGTTCAGTAAAATCAAAATGGCAACTTTATAGTGATTAGCTACTACAGTAATGGGTACTGTGGAAATATTTTGGATTTATTAGCTAGCTAGACAGATTTATAGAAATGTTTTATCGCGTGTACTGCTTAATAAGTTTGTGATAGGGGTAATATCATGCATTCTAGAACATAGCAATTGTCAGACTAAATCTGACCAGTGATCCATGCAGGCTTTAAGGGTTCTGGTAACATGTATCAGGAACCTAGATAAGGATTTAGGCAGCAGTTTGGAAAATCTTGGCTTGGCCACTCCCCCTTTTTTCTCTTTATGGCCTGGAACTCTGGAACATTTAAATAAGTTGATGATTTGTCTGCAGACAGAAATTACTGTTTTTGTGAGGTGACTGATTCATGAGGAATGCGTTAGATGATTTACAAATAAAGAACTAGAGGAAAACAGAAGTCTTCTTCACCAAATGAAGAGAGCACTCCATCCTAATCCCAGACTAGAATGTAGAATCAGGAAGTATAACTGGGAATCTGGGAATAAATGTGTGTGTGTGTGTGTGTGTGTGTGCATTGAAACCAACACCAAACAACCCAGTGACTTCAATGGAACTAGGATTTTATCCCAGGAGTTTATGTTCTTCAAACATATTTAGCTAGTAAAGGAATGGAGGTCAAGTTTTATCCAAATACATAAAAAAACTTTGAAACTAACTTTTTAGATTATTTCACTTTTTAGAAATACCTTTTGTTTTAATAACACTTTTCAGCAAGTTCCCCCATTCTTTTTATTAAAGAATAACAGTTCAGTTTTCCCTTAGTTACAAAATGTGGAAGTGTTCTTTTATATTTTTGGTCACTTGGTGGCACTAAACTAACACTGTATACATATTAATCACCCACAACATGAAAAGGTTCATTTCCTAGTGTACTTTTGTTGTGCTTGGCCTAAAGAAAAACACTTTGTTTTGTACACGGCTAGATTCTCATAGAATAAGATTAACAAAACAAAACAAAAACAAATCAGTTATGGAAATTCTATCCCAGAACAAAAATAATCTCCAAAAGACCCTGCCTACTTGGCTAAGTCTCCACTTGTCCTGCTGTGTTCCTACTTGTCTGGTAACTAACAATTAATTCATGGAATATTTCTAATAATCTGAAAAATAATGTAATATATTTGCAGTTTGAGAAAATAAATAACAGTAGTATAATGTAAAACATAAAAAGGCAAATCCTTGGCTCCCACACAAAATATTAGTGATAAACATCTGCAGCCTTAGGGCCATGGAATTTCAATCAAACTATGCAGCCAGAAGGTTAGTCGTATGTATTTGTGTGGTGGGCAGGGAACATGGCCATCCTGACCTGTACATATCCCAAAATCCACAGAGAACTCCCCCCCAAACTCAAGGAACCTTTGGATAGCTGGATTATCCAGGAAAATGTCTGCAGTCTGTTTGGTTCTCTTCAGCACCCTAATTCCATTAATAATATAGACTCTCTGAGGAGTTTTCAGGAAAAAAATGCTATGGAGTGTGACTGCTCCCCATCTAGCCACACCCCTAAAATCAGAGAAACCATGATTGAGTAGAGTTTTCACAGAGTGATTTCCATAGAGTTGAATACAGAGAGGTACGTCTATGTTGTTTCAAACTCTTACCCCAAATTGTGATCTAAAGGGCTAGATTTTTTTTTCATTGATAAAACTGGAAGACAGAGTGTGGCCCATGTCCTTGTATTTTAAAACAAAGACTTTTTCCATCAAGAAGTTTTAGAATTATATTAAACACAATTTTTTACTTTGTTTCTCTTCCTGCTTTAGTACTGATTATATTTGCAATTCTAGTACTATAGAATTTTGATGATCATGACAGAAGGATAAACCACCAAGCAGTTTTAAACTACTTCTGGAGCACTGAGCAGGCTTAATCTGTTAGAATCAGATGGATGTTTCTCGCATATCAATTTTTCACAATTACAGGGGGTGGGTATTAATGGTCTTCAGTTCTTCCACTGATCCACTTAATTTCTATGATTCTTCAGACATGAAGTAGTGTATGCTTTTTTTGCATGGTGGATCTTGTGATAGATAATTGCAATTTCCTGCAATACCTTTGGGAGATCTTACTGAATTAAGTTTAAGTATCTTTGGATCCCTTGTAACTGTCAAGGTTATGTATTACTGTGTGTCTGGATGATCAAAGGACTATAATGAACAATGTAAAAGGTAACAATGAACTTTTAGGACAATACAGTTGAAGTGAAGTTCCTAGGAAATATCTGGGGCACGGGCGGTATGAATGCAAATTCTCTCTTCTCTTCTCCCCATCTCCAGTTATGCAAAGCCCTATTGCTTTGAAGCTATTCATAAGGCGAAGGAAATAGCCTGCTGACACTTTTCCCAGGATCCCAAGGTCAAAACCCCCAATTATATAAAGGACCAACTCACAGATTCATGGGTGTGCTTCTTTTGAGCTAACAACTGGTATAGACTTGTACCCACAGAAAAATCCCCTTTTGGGGGTTTAAAGGACTTATTAGTTGGCATTGGAAGTGATTTCTGGTAAGCTTATTAGTGTGTGTCTAGGTTCTTTTATTATTTTTAATGTTTCTCTGTAATACTTTCACCTTAAGAATAAATGTGTTTGCATAGAAAGGTCTGTGTGGTAACCTATCATGGAGGGCAGTCACACTGTTCATAGTCTCCAAGAGGAAAGCAAAGCTGGTGTGCTGAGACAGTCTGCCTTGCTGGGGAGCTCAGGTTGTAGGCAGGGAGCTGTCTGACCTGGAAAAACAGTCACTAGGAAGGAGAAAAATGCAGGTCTCTGCTCAAAATAGGTGACAACTGAGGAGCTGGGAGCCTAAAAAGTGGGTGCCTGCGCTGAATCACAAGGGGAAACACAGGTGCAGTTGACCTGAACTATGATAGACATGTCACAGCTCAACCAGGGAAGTCCTTATCCACATTTTTGGTTGGCTCTGTGACTTCATGTGACTCCACCCATTTAAAGCTCAGTTGTATTTAGGTTTTTCTTTTTTTGGCGGCGGCGGGGGGGGGGGGGGGGGGGGGGGGGGATTATATTATTTTTCTCAGCATACTGTGCCAAACTCTGTCTCAGAATCATCAACCGTGAAGTTAATGGATTTGCACAGGAGATATGTTAGAATTTGGGTATTCTAATTAAAAGTAACTAGTTTTTGTGAGTTTTTTACTAAATGTAATCCAAATATAACAACATTTAATCTGCTCAAAAATGGAATAAATATGAGCTACATTAATACAAGCCATTTGACAATCATGCCATTCTCGGTAACTAACATCAGTCAACTTTTATTTCTAAAATCATTATCAAGATCTTTTCAAAAGTGCCAGAAATAACATTAGCATTTTTAGCCGTTTGTGCAGACAATATGAATACTGGAAGCCAAATCATTGGAACCACCACCCGCAGAAATAAGTCAAAACATCAGAAGGATAAGGAGGATGCCCATTAAAAACTTTTCTAAAACTACAGTCATGGAAGCATTCTGATCCTACACATCACAATCTCCTAATACTTCCCATAAGCCTGCTTGAATCACAGAACACAGAAAACTAATTTTACAGACATGGTAAAAATGATCATCATTTTAATTACTTGCAGTGTCTTGATTATAGTTGTAACCAGAATGATGAACTTTTCATGGCAGCTCATAAGTGTCCTTTCTGTATGATTGTACAGTTATCTCCTAAATCGCATTTGCTCATACAGCATAAACTTGGCTAATTCTAAATGTAATCAGTTTATAATGATATTGAAAAGAAATATTAACTCCTATCCCCTCACTCAAGCCTAGATTTCAGCCCTGTGAGCCAAAGGGCATCTTGAGGTGTCTGGAGTCCTAGAATGAATTCTGGATTGTTCAGAGACTGAAAGGACATAGAAACTCAACTACTCTCTTGTTCCTAAATGCAGATCTTCCACTAAAATATTGCAACATGTTGACAGAACAGTGCTGCTACTTGCATTGTTCCTGGTCACTGTAGGTCAAATTCTTTGTTCCTTATTCAAATGGATTTCAATTAAACCTTTGCCTGAGTAAGGACTGAGTAAAATTTAGAGTAACCTTATGACTTAAAGAGAACTCTTTGGAACTCTCTGGTAGGACACTCAAGGGCACTACTCATGAACAATCTTCCCCTCTTTGACCCTGATTAGCTCTTGGGTATTGAATGGGGGCAGAACTATGGTTCTGTTCTCTGCCCTCCCCTTTTTCAGTTATTTAGGCCAGAACCGTGAAGGCATTTGGACAAAAGACTATGGGTGAAATCCTAGCCCTATTGCTATTAAGATGAAATTCCCTATTGACTTCAGTACAGTTAGGATTTCTTCCTACTCGAGCAACTTTTCTATAGCTATCAGGACACATCTACTTGGGGAAGTTCTAATTTTAGTATCATTTCATGCCTACAATCCTGCTTTCACTCAGTCTATTCTTTGTCATGAATTCACAGGGTATATTTCTACTGACAATGAAAACATTTGGTTACACCTCAAACAAATTGTTAGTGTATGAATACCGAATGCATTTGATACTGAGAAAAAAAAGGGGATACGGTCTAAACTTGTATAACTTGGCATACCTCCAGAGGAGTCAATGAAGTTTTACCAGTTTATACCATCTGAGAGTCTGGCCCATGACATTTTAAAAATAAAAATACAACACCTATAACACTTGAACTCAATCCCTTTGAAATATAAGGTGGCAGCATTATCCACTGGTCTACAGACTCTTCAGTCAAAAGCCCTTGGAATTTAGAGATATTATTGTTGGCCACTGGAAAGCACACATATTGTTCCATAAAAGAAACAGAAATGTGTTGTGAGTTCAAAAGAAAAATTAATAAAAAAGTAAAAAATGAGGGCTATGGAGTTCACACAAAGTGCATGCTTTTGTTCCATACCAAAGCTGTATGCATGAAAAATTTCATGAAAAGTCTGATTTAATTCAGTTTATTTTGCTTCTTGCAAAAATTAAAGGAACTGACAATAATAAGTATATTTGGTCTGTGTTAACCGTCCATTTCTCTATTAATAAAGAGTCTTTTAATTTTATTTTATCTTTAACAGTGCATGCAAGACCTAATAATTCTTAGCAAAGAAATAAAATCACAGTGCTTAGTGTTGGCAATACAATACCCAAAACCCCCAGTCAAGTGAGGCCTGGAAATCTGCAGAGAAAGGGTTTTGGATTTCTCACTCTCCCCCCGCCCCCCGCCAGTTACCCTCAGTGAGCATAAGTAATAATAGACTCAATTCTCCACTCACTTACCCTGGTGAATGTCAGATAATGTCACTACAGTCAGTGGCATTACACAGATACCAACCCATGTGAATGGAGAATCAGGCACAATGTATGTGAAAAAACACTAAATAGAAACAGTACTGCACTCTTGAACACTGAAACTAATGGGAGCTTTTTGTGTACAAGGAAAGCAGGATCAGGCCAAAACAGTGAGTAGTAGTGTTGAAAAACACACCCTTCCCCCATGCAGCACTGGGATGCAGTCCTGCACAAATATGTTCTTAATACAGAGAAGGGATTCATCCCAGTTAAGTGTAAAACAAATACCTTTTATTGTAACCCTACAAAAACATGTCAAAACATCAAAAGAGAAATCAGGCTGCCATGTATATTTTGTTAAAGTAAAGTAACTTTTCAGGTCATGTCATATTTTAAAAAAATACATTTATTTTAATTTTGATATGTAGGTACAGCACATCGATATGGACAGCTATGATAAAGTTTCAGGTCTCATTAGACATGCATAATATAACCCCTTAGAATTAGAAAAGCTCCTCTTTTCTCATAGGGACGAAACTGAGCATGAATAATAAACCAACTAGTAGATCTAAAGAGATAAGTGCTCTGTTGCAGAGCAATTATATTACACAGGTCCTCGCTTGTGGAAGGCAAAAGATAGGAAAGCATCAGAGAAACAACCTGTGAATGACTAAAAATATGAAGTTTGAGGCCATATTAATCCTCTGAGTCAACTTTATCTGAAAATCAATGAGCCAAATTCTGTGCTTGGTTACACAAGTGCAATTACCATTGTTTTCAATGTGTAAATGAGGGATGGATTCAGTACAATGTGCCTTACTTATTTTGTTATTTTGTTTACAAGTAGTCTTGAGTAGGACTTTCCAAACCTACAGGTTGAATCTCTCTAGTTCATTCTCTGGTCCTGCAATATCATGGTACGGCATGGTTTTACTTAGCCGCATGTCCACTTATCATGGGTGGGGCCAATTTTCCCGTTGTCCCATAAAGTTTGTGAAGAGCCACCAGTCCTGGCTCTCAGTGTTCTGTGCTATTATTTAGCTCTAATTTACTTTTAAATGTCTTCTAAGAGTCCACTAAGCAGTGTAAGTGTTGGTAATGCTGCTAGACAACACTGACCTCCCACAATTTGGCAAATTCTCTGGTTCAGCATCAATCAGGTCCCAAGGGTGCCAGACTAGAGAAGTTCAAACTGTATTAACAAAAGGCCATCCCAATGATATTAGTCTAATGAACATTAAAATCCCTGCATCAAGAATGGAAATAAAAGGCCCCTTTTCACTGGTGAGGAAAATGTATTTAGAAAGACCAGGAAACCTGAGTGAACTTGAAATTAGTTTCTAATACTGTGTACTTTACTTTTTAGCACAGATAAGAGCCCACAGTTAGCTAAAAAAAGCTGCAAGAGTTCTGAGTCTAGATATACATACTTGAGACTGACTGGACATATGATCAGACATTGGCATGCATACATACCTAAATCCAATGGTATGATGGCAAAGGCTCCTCTACCATGTAAGAATTTTAGGTAAGCATCATACTTAAAGTGGGTCCAAATTGTGCACTTATGCAAACATACTCTTTTAGGTATTAGGAAACTCTGCAAAGTTCCCCTTAAGTGCTTTTCTCTGAATCTTCTGTCTTAGGGTTAGGGGTTGCCTCATTCAAAAAAAACTGATCACCTGCCTGCCCTACTCTCACTTCCATCCATAAAGCCAATGGGAATGCATTGGAGGATAATGCTTTGATTGACATGTCAACATTTTCAGACAAGGGCACTTATTTTGAAACAGTTTGCATTGTTAAATCCACATTTCACCCTTACTATTAAAAGGTGATCAACCCCCACTGAAGACAAAGAGTTGCTTCACTCAGCACCTCTAAGAATTAAATGGAGGAATGTTGGGTTAGCTTCCTAACTGTAAAATCCCACTTTAAAAAAACATGGCCATATTTTCTATCCAGCTATTTGGCAGATAAAATATGTGTAACTGATCCATTTAGGTCAAAATTGACATTCAGTTACCGGTTACAAAAAGTTGAAGGCACATTAGTATGAAATGATACAGGCTTAACTAATAACAAAAATTCTTTCTTGTTATTGTACAAGACAGCAAACGGTAAGGTAAAAACTTCCATTTGTCATGTGAACTTCAGCAGACTTGATATAATTCAGAACAGATATTCAGTAGCCTAATAAATTTACTGTACCGCAGAGGAGTATTTACTTGAAATAATTTTTTTAACTTGGCTTCTTAAGCCTTGATTCTTCTGCAGGCATTAGAAGCACAATTGCAGCAGCAAAGCAGATTCCAAACTCAGTCCACAAGTCTATATTATCAAAACTCCTTCCACTGGAAAAATATTCATGTCGAGCTTGAAATACCTTAATAATATTTTTCCTCTTGATCCACCAACGCAGTATATGAGGTAGCAAAGCTAGAAACCACTCAGGAAAAGCCCTTCTGTGTGTTGTCTGAGTCATTTCAGAGAACTGCTATTTGAGTCTCAGCTTAGGTTCATGGGTTTTCAGTTTAAACATGATTATGAGCATGCATGACTACCATCTGTACTGGAGTTCACATACAGTAGGTTTTAGAGCAGAGCACAGTGGTTCCAAGCACACCTTGGTTAAATGTATTTCTCTGTCTACTGCAATAGAGATGATGACAGTGCTGAGACAAGACTGGCTCTAAAAGCCATTCATTTGGGCCACATTTACAAGACTTTTTCTCCCCTCCCCCCCACGCACACCTAACCTCAAAATAGCACTGCCCTATCAGAGGGTGTGTTAGTTCCACGCAATGGGTGACACTAGGGAGTCTGTCCAAAACTGCTGTGTGTATTTCCTCCTAGAGGGATTCAATGAGCTTCACAATGATCCTAGTCAGCTTACTAATATCACAGGAGAGTGATTGGTAACCATCTCACTATATATTCAATCTCTCCCTGGTGGAATTTGGCCCTGCTGTGACTGAAGGTTTGGCTGAACTGCATGAACTAGCATTGGCCTTTAGATAGATAGATAAATATTACTAGAAAGTTATTTTTATTGTGCATCCTTAAACACTACTTGGTCAATGCTGAGTATCATAAGAAACATCCCTCATATCAAATGCAGCCAGTATGAATTTTACCGCATGTGGTCTACAGACATTAATGTTTTGCTCTACACATAGCCTCAAATATAAAAATCAAGGAATAGCATCATAAAAGGCCTTTCCCATTGATAACTTCTATGTGATATCTATTCTCTTGGCAATTCAGGACTTCCCCTGTAGTATTTTCTCAATTATATTTGACCAATCTTGTTTTAAATTACTGAAGTAGTGATGCATCACCATTTCTGTGAAAGGCTTGTGCATGCCAACAATATATTGCCAGAATCCTATAATTACCCTAACCAGAGCTTCACAGATGCAGCGATATATGTCCCACATCTCTGAGATTGGTCAGAGAGTCAACATATGACCTAGCATGACTATTCGAATAGATATGGTAACCTATGAGCATGTCCCATGTGAATTAGATGTTGCTAGAAACAGAAGCAGACTGTGACCGAATTGAGTAATAAACTATTTAAAAAGTATGTCCACTCCTGCCTCTGGAATGTTTATTAAACATTGCATCTGGCTTTATTAGTCCCCTACCTAATGTGAACTCTCTTACTGGCTCAGGTCTCAATTATGCCTGGGATAACAGGAATACATTGAGATTGGGGCAGATGTGCACTACCCTAGCAGGAGCTCCGAGGCGTTGTATGTATGGCTCTAAGACTTTCCAGTGAGCATAGCCATCTTTTCAGAAGATGTACATGTACTTCCTTCCAAGCTGAGCCAGCGTTGCTGACCAGTATTGGAGAGGGATGACCATGGCTGCCTCTACCGCCACTTACTTACTCTTTTTGAGGTAATGAGAAGTAATAACCAGGATTATCCTGACTTCCCAGAGAAGTGCAAGGATTGCAGCTGTGATACTTCTCAGGGACACAACAGGGAGGAGGAATGCTTTCCCCCTCCCCCATTTTCTCTTGTACACCCCTGCAACAGCAGGGTACAACCTGACTCCCAGAGCGCTCCAGGAATTGAATGGCTTACTGCTGTGACTCACTAAGAAATATTTCCAGGCCTGTATGCAGAAATTTCGGGGGGGAGAAGGGAAAAGAGGGGTTTGCTTTTTTTTGTAAATGTGGACTTCCAGGGTGTGAATGCACCCCCGTTGTCCCCCAAGTAACCAAAGAAATCAGCCCCAGCCTTCCTGCAGCTGACCAGAGCATGGGGGAGGGAGGCTCGGGCAGTGTGCCACTCCTGCCTTCCCATAGCTGGCCGCAGCATGCTTACTTGGAGAATGTGGGGGGTTGCTTTTGCACCCTTCACACCCCTCCTGCATATGGGCCTTAGTGCCATTGTGGATCACAAGCTGGCACTTCATCAGACAATACAGAGGTACATATGGTAAGTACAATGAAACTAAATACTTTTTCTATCCATGTAGTAACATGACTGCAGTTCCTAGTTAAAAGCAGGTGAAACAATACTGAGCTGAGCAAAGAAAATTAATTGGTATTTGGATCATGTTATGAAATAAAAAAGTTAAAAAAAAAACACCCTACAGTGCAGACATGTTGACTCTTGCCAGCTCTTGTTTCTGTTGGGATTCCAAGAAAAATTAATAAGTGACCTACTACATAGTACTGTTCTCTTATTACTTTCTTGAGATTTTCACCAGAAATGGAGCTCTTGAGTGCATGGGATATTTCTGGTTCTTTCGACGATTTGTTGTAATGTTAATCTCCATAATGTGGTCATGTTAACACCTTCCTGCTGTTACACTGAATTTCACCTCCAGACATAAGAGGACTGAATTTTTTGAGAGGGATAAGCCAGGTCTCAGCAGTAGTGGAGTTTGGAAAAGTGACTGAAATATAACCCAAGCTGGGCCCACTCAGCTGGCAGAAGCGGAGGCAGTTTAACAAAAAATGAGTTTTTAAAGACTTTGTGTGCTGGTATTCCAGTAACGCACTACTTTCTTAAAATAAGTAGGGCACTTACAAGGATCAGAAAAACCCTCAGACCAGCACAAGATTGAGGCAAAAGATCTAATCTATAGCTGCCTTTGACACCACTGACTAGAAGGGTTTCTTGACATGGCTGCAGACTCTGACAGGACAGAGAGAGCCCTTTGTTCTCCTTTCTCTGAGAGAACATAAAGGTTAGTGTTGAGTGTGTGCTACTCTATCCCAAAGTCTCTCTCCCATTTCAACTGCTTCACACTTATCTTCAGATACTGCAATGAAGGATGTTATACAAGTACAACAGGTAGTTTTGTCACATTTGCAGTAACTATATGAGACCACAGAGGGATGGAGTGAGGCAGTCTGAATGCCAGGGCCATCATGCTGAGATCACAGCTCTATGTCTCTTTTTCATTTGATCCAAGTGGGCTTTCCCTCAGTTTTGCTAATTTTAGCTGAAACTGAGACCCCAGTGAGAGCTTCTTGGCTGAGACTCAATCTAGCTAAGAAAGATGGAGCTGATGCTCGTAGGCCCAGGGAAATCTCTCAAATCATAGAATCATGGAATGACAGAAGATTAGGGTAGGAAGATATCTCAGGAGGTCATCTAGTTTAACCCCCTGCTCAAACCAGGACCAACCCCAATTAAATCATCACAGCCAGGGCTTTGTCAAGCCTGGCCTTAAAAACCTCTAACGATGGAGAGTCAACCTCCTCCCAAACTAACCCATTCCAGTAAAAATGGTATCCTGGAAAAGATCTGCTGCATCCCAGAGGTATCCTGGAATAGATCTGCTGCGTCCAAGGAACGTGTCTGCTTTTCTTAAAAAAAAGTCAGAAAAGCAGCCGCATTTTGTCGGCGTCCCTGTAAACCTTGTTTTACGAGGAAGAAGGGATGTTCTGAAAGAGGGTTTTTTCCCAAAATTTGGCTCCGTGTAGATGGGCTAAATTTCGGAAAAGCCTCTTTAGGAAGTAAATTGGAAAAAATATGCAATTTGTGTACTGCAAATTGCATTTCTTTTTCCAATTTATCTTTGTAGTCTAGACAGAGCTTCGGATGCAGAGAGGGGCAGGCACAGGGAATGGCCAGAGTGCAGGGTGCTCCAGCTATCGCTAGCTGTGCATGCTAAGTAGGAAAGCTCAATCATCGGACAAGACTACTCTAACCTGCACCGGGGACCAGCCTCAGAATCACGCCATAATAGGCTCCTTGATAACCTCCCACCTTTGCTATCCCCAGCGTAAGCATAAATGAGCTAAAGAAATACTATGAATTCACCATTCTTTTTATACCACAGAAGAGCTTAATTTGGGGCATTTGGTAATGTTCAATTCCACGCTGCTTGTGGTAGAAAAGCATTGACCCAACAACTATTCCATCTTGCTCATCTAACAGAGCTCCAGCAAGGTTCACCAGTTTACACAGATATTTGATTAAGGAGAGTTTTTGGCTGGGTTGGACGTTCCTTTCCTTAGAGGAGGCAAGTTTAGAATCTTAGCTGGAATTGAATAAATGTGTAAAGCTATATAGCTGATGTATTTAGCTATATGAACCAAAATAGATTATATTCTGCACATATTACAAAGCAAAAACAAATGTAAGTATATAAGCCCTAATAGGCTCTCTGAAAGGAAATTTGGAAAGTCCAACAGAGTCATTCTTTCTAAGGTAAAAATATTAAATTTTCTCTTCAAAATACCAGCAAGGAAGGATTGAAGAATGAATCAGTCAGAACCTTCTCCCCACATTCAATTTGATATTTTGATGTTCATAAAAGTGTGATTAATTTTTTAATGATTTTCTTTTTCCATTCAGTTTTTCATGATTCTCCACTTCCTGATTATTCTGGATCCCAAAATGGTGAAATATGCCTGAGTGGTATTCCTGCCTATTTTCCAACCTGGTTATTAACAGGAAATAACAGAAGTCTTACAACAAAGCCAGTTTGCTTATGAATGCTAGTCCAATTATTAGGATTCAAATAAGTATCCAACATTTGAATATTTAATCATAATACACTGTAGTTCCATAATCTGTATAATCATAATACTCTGTAGCTCTATCCAGGGATCTCTAGGTCCTTTATAAACCTTTGCAGTCCCTATGTACTGCTTTAACTACTTCCCAAATAGACTCTTCTAATCTTTCTATGTTCAACTATCGCTAATCTCGCCATTAGGAGAAAATATCTCTTACCTAATCTTCCAGATTTGGTATCGGGCTTCATGTTGTTCTGGATGATGATATATTGAGCCAGCCACTAAGCTAATGAAAAAGCGGCAATCAGGAAAACATATACAATGGCACAAACCAAGAAGTTGTTCAGATTATGAAGTGAGGTGAATATGTAACGTCGACAGACCTAACAGAACCTGGGACCTCTGGATCTTAGTGAATGAGCCTCTACAGCTCAAGCTAAAAGCCAGCTCATTCTCACCCTACGTTTCGCTCAGTAATTGACTGAAGATGCTCTTCCTTGGTGATTAAGCCAGGTCAAGCCAAGATTAAGACAAATGTTACGGTATCAAATCTTAATGTGTATATATAAACCACACACCTTCTGGGTGTGCTGTATTGTCCCATGAAGTAGTACTTAGATCACTTGCAGAGAGTGAGTCTACATTTACAC
>CM057846.1:57407209-57453210 GCA_030068395.1 Apalone spinifera | reverse complement strand
CAGAAGGCGTGTGGGTTACATATACACATTAAGATTTGATGCCGTAACATTTGTCTTAATCTTGGCTTGACCTGGCTTAATCACCAAGGAGGAGCATCTTCAGTCAATTACTGAGAGAAAGTCCTCCCACCAAGAGGGCTAACCCATCAGAACAGGGACTGATAGTCTAACAACTAAGTGTGACGTGCAGTAAGAAAATATTAAAGGTCACTTCTGCTTTGTATGGATGATGCAAATTTAGAGCAACAATAATAATTTTATGCTTTCATGGTTGTCAGATAATTAAAACTGGAATAGGGGAATATATTGCTATAATACCTGCTTCATCAGGCATTGAGTTGTCATATTTTCCATTTTTTATTCTGAATGAACACAGTAGCACACTGGAGAATCTTTAATTTTCCATTTATGCATCAAATATCCACCTCTGCCATGGTTTGTGCGGATGTGGTTTGAGGTTGCCCGTAATCTTCATGGGAGATCAAAGCTAGTGGTCTTCTGTGTTGGGTCTTTCACAAGGTGTTTGGGAATTCTTGTGAACTCCATTCAACTTTCCAAGCTTCATCATTGGTGAAGGTTAAACATATGGGTCCAAAAGGGCTTATGCAACTTCAAGCAGTAGTGAGGGCTATTGGTGGATGTGGAGATGATAATTTCCAACAAACCTCTGAAATTCTCAAAGGTTTCAGCATTGCAAATAGATGAGGGATCTAATACGTGACTGCATTGGCAGCCAAAGAGTTGGGGATGAGTTGAGGGGTCCAGTGGTGGACCCCACTGTTCAGCAGGACATCAACAATCTGAGCGTGGTTATAGAGTACTCAGTTATAGAGTGCACAAAACCTACCCCTAGTGTTCCTAACACCGATAAAAGTCACTGAGCATTTAAAAGAGCAAAATTAAGTCAGACGGTAAGGAAAATATTTTAGTAAGGTTTGAAGGGCTACCTTTGCATCTACCCAAACTATCTTTTTCAGTGAAAGTCAAAATATATCAACATATGCAAGATTAAACTCTAACCATAGCCATTCATCTGAAGAAGTTGGTTGTGCCAATGAAAGCGCATGATACCATCTAAATATTTTATTAGTGTCTAAGGTGCTACAAGACTATTTGTTGTTTTTTAAATTTTTCTAGTTATAGACTAACTTGGCTACCCCGCTGAAGAATTTTCTGAGCATTTATTATTATGTTTCTATTTCTTAAAATATATATGCGGCTTATTAGCAATTTCCTCCTGTTTATTCCATTTCTTTCATTTTTGACTTGTTGAAAGCAGCCAGTTCATTTACGTACAACGTTAGCTAAAATAAATATTTTAGCAGATTCCAACCACAATCCAATGAGCCAAATAATTGATCAGGAAAGTGAAGGTAAGACTAATAATTTAAGAGAGAGGTGATCAAATTGTAGGATTGATGGATCATGTATTATTTTGCTTAGGTGCTCATCACCAACACTCTTAAGGATGACACACTTTTGCCCAAATATTGAACTGTACTTCAAGTCAATGATCCTTTTACATCTAATATCACTTCATGCTATTTTCCGCACTCCCTTCTAATGAGAACATGCCTCTGTCTTCTATAAGCACATGCCAAAAATCGGCCATATAGGAACAGATGATTGCCAATGGCTTGGCTCTTCCTTTGTGCCATAACTCCTGTACAAACAGATATGAATCTCCCTCAGTAGTTAGCCAAACAGATGTACTGGGTTCAAGGCACTGCAGCCCTGTACTCTGCAGGCCATTCAATGTAAAAGGGGTGCACAACATTGAGCCCCTATTTGCCCACATGTAAATGACTATAGAGAGGATCAGGCCTGTAACCTCTGCAGCAGCAATGAGTGAATACAGTGCTTGGTGTTTCTCTGTAGCAGTTACTCTCAATTTGTTAACCATTGTGGGCCTCGAGGGCCACATGTTAAGAACTACAGCACTCTCCGCCCTCCCTCTCCAGACTGTTGTGCCAATTATCCTCACCACCGAACGGGCCAAGAGTGGAGCCCCCGTGATGGGGCCAGGCAGCACCAACTCTGACTGCCACTTCGCAGGGCCAGGAGGCAGGACTGACCCAGACTTATGACCAACCCCCGCCTCCACTGTGTGGGGCCATACTGCAGCCCTGAACCCAGCCCCAGAGCGTGTTGTGTGGGGCCAGGTGGCAACCCCAACTGTGACCCCAGGTCCTACTGTGTGGGGGACAGGTGACAGCCCTGACCACAGACTTCACTGCTGCCCTCACCCTGGACCCTGTGTGCAGGGCTGTGCAGCAGCTCAGCCCCCAGATCCTGCTGTGCAGGGCCAGGCAGCAGCCCCAACCTTGGGCCCCGTCACGTGACAGCCCCAGTCCTGGAGTGCTAATTAGGCCACAGGCAGCTTATGGGTTGTGTGTTGAGAACCACTGCTTTACAGTAAAAGAATGACATCTTTTTTTATATTTAAAAACAAACAGAAATTCTGTCTGCTGAATGCATTAGGACAGGGTTGTGAGTTTGTAAAGACCAGAGAGCTGTGCAAAACTGATGATTTTTAGAAAAAATATTTGAATTGTGTCCTCATTCAAACATTTTTTTTTGTCTTTTGTCAGGATTTCTGACCCCTGTTAGATCAACAGTTTCTTCTTGGAGAAAACATATCTGGCTTCTAAAATCAACCTGTCCGTCAAAGAAACAGATGGTTTTGAAAAGAAGACCAGAAGGTGGGATTGCAAATTAGGCTACAGGCACATTTCCAAGTTGAATTTCCTTCATAACAATTTTGAATGTTTGGAATAGTGGCTAAATATAGACATTCATTTTCATAGTTGGGCTGTGCATTGTGGAGCATTCTAATTTAAAGCTAGTCTAGAGTAGATCATTGGTCCATCAGAGCTAGCATTCTGCCTCCAGTAGTGCATAGCCTGGTTGCAAATGTCCAAAACCAAAATACACAAGAAATATAGTGCATTTGATCAATTGTTCAATGCTAACCTTATAAGATAAACATTCTTCCTGACTCCTTAGAGGTGTTCAGTTTATGCTAGGAAGCACGAGCTATGCTTAATAATATGTATACTTAATTATCTTAAACACAAATGCTAGTAAGGACCACATAATTTATCTGGATGTTTTTAGAATCCAGTCATAAAATTCACTTTCACATAATGGTCTCTTGGGGCCATGAGTGCCAGACATTGCATGCATTTTCTTGTATTTGTTCTTCATTTAGCTGCTATTAGCTACAACCTCTTCTTGTGTTCTGGGACTGTAAAAAAGCAGAGTGTAGCATTTTTTTTCACCAGGCCCAATACATAACTTTAATACTAGTCATTTTGTGAGTACTGGGTTGTGAGTTTAAGAATTCAAAAAAACCCAAAAACATTATTGACAAAATACACCATGAAAATGAACACTTTTAAGCACACATTTAAATCTTATTGGATTGCACTTTTTCCATCTTCTCATTTTACCTAGTTAGATGTCTATGTCCCTATGTGACACTACTGAAGTCAATAGGAGTTTTGCCATTGACTTCAATGAGAGTAGGAACAAGCCCTTAATCTTGTGTCTGAATAGCCTACTACTGCGATTGCAGCTTGATTCCAGTTGTTCCCTATAGTTTATTAACCTCGCTGGACTTTTCATTTCAGAAATTGGACTCTTATTCCTTAGTTTACTATGGCTTCTCTAATTAGCAGTAATGGGAGTAATGTACCCATGCATCAAGCAGAGAAAAGAGCCCTGCTTTCTGCCCTGTGACCTTTGTTTTTCAGTTTGCAACTGCTTCCTCTAATTTACACTCTTGACAACTATCTCATCTGTGTGCTCTCCTCCATCCAGAATTTATATTTCTCAGATAAACGCTTCCTCATCTCTTTTCTATCCAATCTGCTTTGATGTATTCTTTTACAGCTTGAATAAGGTGTCATTGCCAGACTGTGGCCTCCAATTTTGGTTTTCATTTTCTTGTTCATTTTGTCATTCTCCATGCATAAACTGAAGTGAATGGGACTTAAGCATATGCTTTGAGCTCTGCTGAAAAGGGATGGGCTTGCGCTCATGCTTAACATTAAGCAGAACTTCCATGGTTTATGGAATTGGGGGCCTGAGTGAGTGACTCTTCGCTTTCTTGCCTCCACATTGTGGGGCCAGTCTTACACCATTTAAGTCCATGGGAAGTCCAAAAGGTATAGGAACATGCCCTAAATCAGGTTCCAAGTATTCCTTCGACCTCCAGTGATCCCCCTCCTGGTCTTTTCTGTTTCATTCTGGGACCCCCTGAATCTTTTATATTCTACTTTCTCTCTTGTTCAGCTCATTGGTAGGCCTCTCGTTATTGCATCTCCCCCAGTGCAAAGCAGTAGGACTGGGTGTAACATAGGGCAGGCAACCTCTTCACATCTCTAGCTCTTCCGTGGACCTACCCTCTGCCTCTGTCACCCATAATCACCATCAGTATGGCACTCTGTCCTTCTCAAGTGGTGACTGAGTCACAGTCAGAGGTTAATGAACCATGCTACAGTCTTGGCCAACAGAGGTAAGTCTTGTAGTTCAGGCAATTGGGTTTTATGCTTTTAAACAAGAGGCCCCAAATTCAATTCTGTTGTCACTGACCCATCCAGGAGGAAGGCTGTAACCCACACTAGGCAATAGCCAGGAGAGAAAAAAATGTAAACCCATTCAGTCCTAGATTAACTTTTATTCAATTTAAGTATAATATAATTTGCAGTTAGTTCAGAAACCTGTGGTGCCTCCTAGAGTTATTGCATTACAAGTACATATAAGTTATTAGCAAAATAATAGCTTTTGTCCCTTTGCTCTAAGACACATGAGCAAGGAATACATATGTATACTATTACCAGTGCCTTTCCTTTGTGAACATATGCAGTGTTTTAGCAGAGGCAATTTTATCACCGGAGAAAATGTTGTTCCCCTCTATCAAAACACTGGGGAAAAAACATCTGTCTGCCTGCAGATATTAAAATGCTTGGACACTGAAAACAAAATGACAAGTAACAGAAATCATTTAATTATCCTCTGTGCTTACATCTAGAAAGAAAATACCCTTCCGCTCTGCTGATTGAGCATGGGATGGGTATGTAAAATAAAAAGAAAATATCCACCAACAGAAAGACAAAGTGAACAACTAAAAGTTACAGGTGATTAAAATGGGACTGTACAGCGTCAAAGCAGAATAACAAGCATCTACCTGTCCTTAGCAGCAGAACAACTACACATGAGCAGTGATGAAGGATGTCACCGGCATCTCCGCTGGGAAAAGGTAACAAATAGGCAGATCCCCAGCTAGTATAAATTGGCTCTCTTGAAATTAGTGGAGCTACATTAATTTACACCAGTTGAGATCTGTCCCACTCTTATAATGCTAGCCTGGCTATTACTAGAGGTTTCTGAAATGTCCTGACCAAGTGAGTCTCCCTCTGGCTTGAGAAATTCTTCATCCATTTCTGGCTCTGCTGTCCTGCCGTTGCGGTTCATCCTCTTTTCTTTCACAGATACTAAGCAGAATTGTGATCATATGTTTACCAGGAGAGTCATTTTACTTGGTTTGGATGCTTTCAGATCTATATTTTGCTACCTCCCATTCTAGACGTGATGAGATGGCAGCTGAAGCAACCTCTGTCAAAGGTGGTGTAATCAGCATATGGTTTAATAGGCTAGGGAACAATGATTTAGGAAGACTCTCTGGAAATTACAGGGTGGATGGACACCCTAATGCTGTCTGTGGTGTGTGAAGATTGCCATGCTGACTGCTCTGGAAAACTTCACAGTTCCTGAACATTCTGCCAGCTTCTGTAAATGTCTAAGAATTGACATCAACAAGCAACCAAACCTTTCATCACAATGGAGCAGTCACCTTTTCAGGTCACATATTCTAGGAGATCTGTACAGAATGGGCATCAGCACAATTTGGGAAGCCAAATTGTTCAGTCCCCTCCATTTTCACACACCCATTTACCCCTGGATCACATGCAGTGATTTATGCAATGTCACATCCCAAGTGCAACTGCCACTGCTGCAGACTTATCGGCCCCAACTGTGGACTTCCCAACTCCAGCCTGAATAATCAGGCAGCCAGCTTCCATACTCGCCGTTCACCAGGAGTAAGTGATGCTTTCATTCCAGCAGTCAGATGCTGTAACATCACGGTGGTAACCCACAGAGAGAGAGAGCATGACATTTATAATGAAGGTGTGATCAGGGGAACCAATCCTCAAGTCCTTGGTCAGCCTCGAATAAGTTGTTCAGCCTTCATTTGGGAACTTCTGCAACTGCTGCTTGCCTTTCCCAGGGCCGCAGCATAAACCTGTCTCAGAGAGGTCATGTTCCAAACATATTTTGCTCAACCCCATAAAAATGCATGCAAGATAAAGTTTGGAACCAGTTTTCGTGAGGGAAGGAGCTGCCTGATCATCTCTCCTGCAGAGGCAGCTACGAGTTAGTAAAATGTTCTTGTTCTTTGCAATCCTCAGACTTCCATTTTCATGCATCATTGCTTCAGCAGGTTCAGCAATTCCAGTTCTTCAACCATCAGCCTGGCTCGCCGATAAAAGAGAAAGCTCGGATTGTCCAGGATAGCCTCCATTTTGAGATATGTTCCAGAAATGGCAGTAGTAGCTATTGGGTGCTGAGATGTTGACCCAGTCTCCCAGGATATTTCATTGCCCTACAAAACCTTATAGGATCTTCTTCAACATCAGAGTTCAAGGAGATTGTGTTGTGAACTGGGGTTAGCTAAGCACTGCATAGTATTACTGCAGTGGTTACAGAGAACACTCTGTATGGATATAGTGAACAGTGTGTACTCAGGATGGCTAGTGTGGACTCACTGCATTGTTGCTAGTTGCATACATTCAAGCATAGGCGCTCAAAATGCAATGGTGCAATATTCAAAGGTAGACAAGCCTTACAGTTAGGAGGCCCTGAACTCTAGCATTGTATCAAAAAGACCTGTGTGTGATTTCATTAGTTATTGGGGGTTTGTTTTCGGGATTCTGGGTGCCATGTTAAATTCTATCTAGTAATCGCAGCACATTCAGCCTTAAATCACTCATCCCCAAGAGCAGGACCATCACATCACACTTACTTCATAATTTTCTAGAGCACTCTCTCTTAAGACAGACACCAAGATACTGCTTAGATTCATTGTGCAAGCTGTTTCTGAGAATGAACCACCTCTATACAGTCTCCTTAATTTTGTTTCTTTACATTTGTGTTAGAATAGATTTTACTCACTTGTGGCAAAAATGTGACCTGTGAGAGTTTGTAATCTCTCCTCACTGTGTTTTTATCCAGTTAGCTCTTGTTCAGGTATATGAGCTCTTCAGGCACTTAGCTTCTGGAAATTTGCTGTTAGCGATCTAGTTTCCACGACTGTGAAGCACTTACCTTTTGGTTTAAAAGAGAATTACTCCCTTATAATTATTTCTCTCTAAATGTAGTATAGAGCTGGAAATGGGTCAGAGAACTCTAAGAAAGTTCTGTCCTCTTGCCAAAATTGATTGGCTGGAGGAGATCTCCAATCAAAAACTTTGAAGGACATTGTAAATTCTGTGAGACCAGGAAAGGCAGGGTTAGACTCGGAAGACAAGGGTGTCACAGCAGAAATCACACACAGTTGGCATTAAAACACTGTTAGAAATTTTGTTTTTGTGCTGTTCATGCTAATGATATATAGTGCATACCATGCACATTAGTCAATTATTTATTAATAAAATACATTGTAATGCTAATTAAAATGTTACAGTAACACCTAGAGGCCTCACATGAGACCAGGGCCTCCTTGTGCTAGGAATGATGAGAGACGGCACCTGCACCAAACAGCTCTCAGTCTAAACTGATACCCAGGGGAAGTGGAAAAGAAGGTGAGGGAAGAAGAAGTCAAGTGACTTGTCTAAGGGCACATACAGCTCAGTGTCAGAGCCATCAATAGACTCTGAGGGTGTGTCTACACAGCAAAGTTATTTCGGAATAATGGCTGTTATTCTGAAATAACAATGCGAATGTCTACACAGCAATAGCGTTATTTCTAAATAACAGCAGGCTTATTCCGACTTCTGTAAACCTCATTCTGTGAAGAATAATGCCTATTCTGAAATATCTATTTTGAAATAGGGGCTGTTTACATGCTCCACTTTTGCTATTTCGAAATAGCCCCTCACCAGGGCCATTCTAACTTATTCCTTCCCAGTGCCTCCTGGGGCTCTAAATCGAAATAGAACATCGACATTAGGGAAGCCTGCCTCGGGCTAATTTTGAGGCTTCCCTGCAATGTAGATGTGCTATTTTGCAATACGCTATTTCAGAATAACTATTCCGGAATAGCTTATTTCAGAATAAATGTGCAGCATAGACGTAACCTGAGTGCCTATCCCTTGGGGTACAGATACATGCAGTCAAGAATGGTGAATTTGTATTCTCTCTATAGTACTGGGATTAACCTAACAGAATGTGTCAATGGCTATGTCTACATTACAAGGTTATTTCAAGATAAATTATTTCAAATTAAGATTAAGTCCCAAAATAACTATTTTGAAATAAGCTTATTCCTCTTCACAAGCGGGAGTTAGTTAGTTATTTAGAAATAACAGGCCCATTATTTCACTTTGTTATTTTGAAATAAGGGGAATTATTTTGAAATAGCTCCCCAGTGTAGACATGCCCAATGTGTGAGGCTGGTCTCATCCTAACCTTCCAGAAACATATGGCTGTTTCTGGAAGGTTAAGGGAGGAGTGACCAATTTCCTCAGCTTGTCCTCACTGGGCTAATGTTGCCAGCCTGGGATTTGGCTCACTGCTCTACAATGTTAGCTTTCAGGAAAATGGTTCACTTATTGCATTCAAAGTGTACCAGGCCAAGTGGTGACCTGTCTTAATTTTGTGGCCCTCAGTGAACAATTTCTTGTGTGTTCTTTTGATGGGGCACCTGGCTGCTGGCACTTGTGCTGAGACATGTTCAAGTGCTGCATTGTCTCCTGCTAACAATGTAATTACTGCATGTGGGGGTGTCACTGCTGTACTGTCAAGGACTTAATTTCTCTTGGAAAAATACAAATCCCCTTGTTTGGACCAGACTCGCATTTAATTTTTCAAACTATGCACACAGGGCTAGCCATTATCCAGTCTAGGGAATGGTGATTAAATCTGCACATAGGTTGGGGGTCTAATCACTGTCTTATACACTGATAATAACATATTATAACCTCCTTTGCTTTATGTTTTTCTAGCTACACAATCTGTCAGGCAGTTTATCTTCTTTGCTAATTAGGCTGAGAGTTTGGGGGGGATTTGTACACTGCAACTCCTAAATCTCCTCCCTGATTACCCCGGCATTTACATTCACCACTTGTTTCTAGCATGTTTTATTATTGTCATATGTAACAATGCAATTATTAATACAGTTAGGCAATATTTATAGAGTCACAGTAGCGCCATGATGTCAGCTTTCAGCACTAGCACCATTGGCCTGCTGTGTTCCCCTGATATTGTGAGCTGCTGAAGGAAACAGCAGTAGAACGGCCATGTGTGGGTACTATTAGGCAGACAGCCTGATCTCCCACCTGACATACATTTAAAAAAAGTTAAAGAGACAAATTGATGTTGTAAGTATGGGATTTCTCCACCATGAAAGAAACAGTGGGGAATGGAGGGGCTGTCTGGGGAACCACCCCTGTCTATGTTTGTAAGCACTAGCAGTTTTAGGAGTGAGTGAAGGCACTACACATCTGATCCAAGGCTCCCTGACATCAATGTTAAGGCAGCTACTGATGCCAAAGGTCATTGTTACAGGTTGAGAAGAAGAGGGCTCCCCTTGGAATGAGCACAGCCTGTTTTTGTAGGGGCCAGGAGGCACCAGTGTGAGAAATCCTCACCCCAGAAGCAAGATTTGAGGAACAGAAGGTTTCAGTGAATAGCAGAGAGGAGATGTCCCTGGCCTGGCCTGTTTTGGAGAAGTTATGAATAGTGGATGTTCTGGGTGAGTGATGTCATGAAATAGCTGTCAACCCAGTAATTCAGGCCAATGGAACTTATAGACGCCAAAGCTAAATAACTCAAAATGTCTCCTCTTTTATTAAAAAAAAAGAAGAAACCTTAGGCCACGAAATGTAAAATATCTGCATGTGAAATTTGCCTAGTTAAAATAAAAAAAAGTCAAGAAATGCAAAAATTAACATCACCCTTGCAGCACTGGCTTGGTTGTAGGATACCTTATTTAGTACTGTATGTATTTTTGTTTTTTTCTGGTGTAATGTGTAGCTTAATATTCTGTATTATATGTTGTACAGTCAACTGTCTATGTAAAGCATATATGAAGCTCTGTGTGGCTGGAAGCATTCCCTATTTTTAAAATTTTAACTGTGTGCAAACTGTATATAGCAATACAGCTGTTTGGATTTAATAAAGCTCTGAGCTGAAACAGAATCAAGTGAGTTCTAGCAATTTCCTGAAGGTTGCGGCTGCACTGATTTACAGGCAAGGAAAAATGGGAGGAGCCAGGAAGCTCTGGATCATGGCTTCCTAACTGTAGGAGCAGAGTTAAATTCTGTTTTATTTAACAGAGCCAGGGCCAATGGGTGGAGGAACTTTTACTCAGAAGACAAACCTCCTTCTCTGAAACTTTCAGTAGCAAGATGTTATGGTTTAGCCAGGAAGTGGCAAAATGTGGCTAGATGGAAGATGCAATGCTCAGAGTTTGAGCCAGTGGAGTTGTACAGTTGAGAATTCTCTGTGTGGTGGAGATCTCCAAAGATGACACTGCTGGGTTCTGCCATTTTGAGGAAACAGGAATGAAGAAGGTCAGGGAAAGAGCCTAGCAATGTTCTCTAACAGAAAAGACTGAGAGCCAAAGAGGGAAAGTATAAATCCAAGTGGGAATTCCAGCAGATGCCATGAAAATCCTTCTTGGATACTGAACTACAGGAACAGATAGATCAACAGACTCTTGCTCTGCACCAAACCTAATTGAACCAGTAGGAGCCAACTGAAAACTTTAAATTGGAATTTGAGCGAAGAACATTTTATAAAAGAGTTTGAGATTTAGGGTGAGATGTAAGCCCCTGTTGAGGCTGCTTTTTGCCTCTCTGGTGGTGGAAAGAAGCCTTACATCTGACTTAATCAACTACAGCCAGGCTTCATTTGGCATATGGGGACCCTTAGGTGGTATAGCCTTGGCCTAGTCAGCTCTATGACATTCCAACCCTGTTCAGTTGTAGGGTGAATATTAAGGACATGGCCAGAATGCTGCTGCATTTCAACTATCCCCGGATAAGAGCTGTTGCAGCCAGGCAAAGTTCAAAGCAGATCCCAGGCTGCTCTAATTTGTGTTGGTGGTCAAACCAGAGCCCGAATTAGTCAGGAGAAGTGGTGATAGGTGATAGGAAACTGCTTTTGCCCATTCCCCTCAGCTGTGTGGAGAGTTGCTCCAGCAGAACTCAGCATCTAACCATGAGATTTTGAACGGGAAGGAGAGAGAGCTGGAGACACCAACCTAATGTTTAGAGTACCCAAGAAGCATAAATGAGTCTCCATGTGGGATTCTAACTGCACTCCTAGGGATAATTGTTTGCAAGATCAAAGTGTTTGATAGCATCAAAAGCTGCACTGAGCCTAAGGAGGAACAGAATGCAGAGTGTCTGTGATCACAGGAAAGGAGACATAGAGAAGGGCAATCTGAGACTCATGAAATGTTCAAAAGTACAAATGATACAATGCTGATGAAATGCCTCAATTGGAGGAGCAACAGCTGGTGAAATCTGAGAGGTGCAAATTTTGAAAACAAAATTTGGCTGCTTTTCCCTATACATCAGGGTCTGTGGCAATGTAGTTTTACATCAGCACATAAAAGCATATGGAAAATAAGCCCTTTATAACATCAGGGAGACGCTATCCTCAGATGTCTCTGTAATGTAACCAAAGGTATTTAAAAATGTTCTATGTCATGAAAATGTAGCGTATGGCATTTCCTGAGCAGAGTTCAGCAGAAAAGCATCCTGAGAGTGCTCTTTCTTGCTCAATGCCGTGGCATCTGAATCCTGCAAGGGCAAACTTACGGAACAAGAAATAAAAGCTCTGATGCAGTATTATTTTTAAGTGAGCTTTCAAGTAGGTATCAGAGATTACCTCACCTCTTTTCATAAACTCATTGGTAGGAAATACAGAATAATATAGAAACTATCAGGGGAAAAGGGTTAAAGTATCTAAATCAGCTGAGTTACAAAAAAAAAGAGAATTTTGAAAATCTGAAATTGAAATAGTAAATAATACTAATACTACTAGTCTCAGAGGTGTAGCTGTGTTAGTCTGTAACTTAAAAAACAATGAGTAATCCTATGGCACCTGATATAGATATAGATATAGATATAGATATAGATATAGAGAGAGTATCATGAGTTTTTGCGGGCAAAACCCACTTCTTCAGATGAGATGATTTCAAGATGATCTCAAGAACATCTCATCTAAATAAATGAGTTGTGACCAGGAAAGCAACAAACCGTGGCAAGATCTACTTGCCAACCCCGCACCGTGCATGCGCCAGACTGGCACTGTGCATGCACACAGCGCCTGGTGAATGGGGCGAACAGAGCGACTGGCTGAAATCTACTTGCCACGGGTGAGTAGAAACAGCCATTTGTCGAGCCCTGTTATATATATTTGTTTGTCTCTAAGGTGCCACAGAACTACTCATTACTAATATTAATAATACTAAATACTAATACTAACCAGTCAACTCTAGCTAGGGGGTTACTTACTACACTGTTTTGATGGGAATTAGGATGGAGTATCTGGAGACTATCCAGTTTCAGGACAGACGATTACTCCACCCCAACAATGACTAATGGTTCCTTTCATGGGAAAGTAAGAAATGCCAGTTGAAATACTGAAAAATTTGGCAAATGTTTTTATTTTCTGGTGTTTGAGGCTTCGAAGACAGAAGCAATGGAAACCCAGGATGAAGCCACAGGTCAGGGCTGGGGAGCAGAGCATGCCATGAGAGAGGCTACACAACAAAGGGGTCCACACTGCACGAAAGAACTGATGGAACATCTTAAATATTATCATTCCTCAAACTAATTTGTCCTCTTTCCTGCTTTCTTCCCCTGCTTTCTTCATAGCTATTACATTTCTCCAATGTCTTTTCATTTCTAAATCCTTATTTGCTTTTTTCCAAAGAAGTAACAAAACCCTTTACTTTTTATAATTTGAGGCAAAAATGGTGCCTTTCTATTGGGAAAAATAGTCAAATTCTGTCTCCTGTGAGCACAGATAGAAGCAATTAAAACTCGCCAGATTCTTGTATTTTTACAAGTTCCCTACTATTCTCAAAGCAGTCATTTAAGCTCTGGTAGAAGATTCTGTACCCTAGATTCAGCCCTCTTCTAATTCCTCTAAAAAAGAATGAAGTTATTTGAAACTACTTTGCTTTGTGAAATAAACAGCTGAAAAGCTCTACACTATTTTGTTCTCTCTTTGAAGTAGGACATAAGGAAGTGCATGTGGTAAGTATACAAACACCACTGGGTGATAAGAAACACAATTAAACCCATGAGTGATAATGAACAGATGCTTCCCTCAAACAAATGCTTTTTCATATCACATGAAATCTGGCTGTAAGATTTTATCAGAGCTAAGAGTTTGCCGTTACATTAAGAGAAAAATGTGATCTATCTTGACTGTGTCCCATCTGATTAGCTCCTCCTCTGGCCTTTTACCTTTGTGGGCAAGTTCTTGTTTCTGTTAAACTGATTTTTCCGATCAGGGCAAAATGAAAAACAAAATGGCATGTGACTTCTTGTGTGTCTTACAATAAACACATCAAGTGTGCCTATATATCGGATAGTGAGTATTCCTCACTGCTTCTTAATGGATTTATTACTTCTCAGTGGTCTCTCTTGAATAACAAATGGCTCACTGGGGTCAAATTGGCTGCAGACTTTATTAATAAAAAATAAGTAAATTCAGTGCAACCCAAGCAGTAAGTTCTTGCCAAGTACAATCTGGACCAGCATATATTGATAACTTGGACAGTTCTATGTGCCCATCCACCAAGGCTGGCACCATGGTCAAGTCAGACCCAGAGACTATGTATCTGTGTCCTGATTATAGTCACCCCTAGTAGACTGGAACTTCATGCAGTCACCCTCCCAATCTGTTATTACTACAGGCTGAACCTCCTAAACCTGGACTGTCTGTTCTGGCAACATCCTTGGTCTGGCAAAACCACAGATGTTCCAGGATCAGAGACCTGGTGGAGGGCTGGGTGGCTGGGAGCCTGGGAAGGACAGGAGCCTGGCAGTGGGACTATGCAGCTGCCCAGTAGGGCCTGGAGCTTGGCCCAGGAGTGTGACAGCAGAGGGAAGCCAGCCAGGAGGCTGGTGGCCAGGCTGGGGGGGAGGGACATGGCAAGGGGTCTAGAAATGGGCTCCCCTGGTCTAGCAAAATCCCTCATCTGGGACTGGTCAGATCCTTAGGGCGCCGGATCAGGGAGGTCCAATCTTTATTATTATTTGTATTGCATCAGCATCTGATCAAAGCTCAGGATTCATTTTTCATAGAAATTGTGCACTCTTACAGCAAGCCATCTGATTGAAAGAGCTTACCATCTTTAGACTGTAAAGTTCAGTGCCGTGGCCAGGGCACTAGGCTGAACTTAGATTCTTATCCCATCTCTGCCCCATGTGATCTTGGGCAAATCACTTCACTGCTCCATGCATCTGTTTCCACTCCAACCCTTTGTCCATCTTGTCTAGTTTAAGCTGTGAGCTCTTCATGGCAGGAATGCATTTTGTTATGTATTTGCAGTGTGCTGCTCTTGGTTGGGGTTTCTTGGCACTGCTATGACATAAATAACAATTACAATAATAAATGGTGAAGCTTTACCATATGGATGCTATTGTGGTAATATCCTGCAGTGTGAGAGCAGGTTACTTTATACGGCTGCTTCTCTGGCTCATGCTTTATTGGAAAAGACACTCTTCAGTTTGGTTTAAGTCCCTATCAGGAGAAGACAGAAAGCACATGCACTAACCCCACATGTCCTGGGTACACATGCCCAATGTAAGCACCCCACTGGCATAGAATAATTCCAGGCAGTATGGAACAATACTCACACAGGGAATCAAACAAGCCACCAGGGTGACTCATAATGTGCCTCTTTTCTCAACTATCTCATCTTGGCCTGTGTAGTTCCTGGAGTGACTTGCCCTATTCCTCCAAACAGAATACACACTTTTGCTTTTATTTAAGCTGGTAGCAACAGTATTATGACTTCGTAGGGAACCGCCTAATATCCTTGGCATTACCAGCTGGAGTTGCTGTGATGCAAGCCAGATCATTGGCACAGTGGAATGCCCTGCCTGCCTAACAGTAAATGTATGGCTTGTGGAATAACTGTATTCCACTTTTTTCCTAACAGACTCATAAGGGCATTGGGATCAAGATATCACTAGAACAGTAAGTCGCACTATGATACAAAACATAAATTAGCAATTACTTATGAGCAGCATAATTTACAGCCATCAGCCTTTTCAAAAATAGCCTTTTTCATATTACAGAATGAAGCATAGCTAATATGATGATAATTCACATGGCTGAATATAGTGCTACTGATAATAATATTGCTCAGCAGAGGGAAACTGTCAAACGCATAGCCTCAGTTTGTAGCCATTACTGTATATTCTTCCATAAGATGTTTTATTTTATTCCTTCTAGGTTTTGCTAACTACTACAATATGTTCGGCACCAGTTACAAAAACAAAACAAAACAAACCCCACAACTCTCCTTATTGTATCTGCAAATGATACCAATTACTGCAGCAAAATCTATCAACATTGTATCATATCTGTTCTATTTAGAAACTAAGGCTTCTCTGCCCCACCACACTCGCTAATTCAGTTGATCTAATCTGAACTCTGACTCTATAAATGACAGACAAGAACAAGCCTACAGATCTTTCTTCTCTGGTGCTTACCTCATGGTACCAATTTGTAACATCCCTCGCTCAGTACATTATTAGCTGTGTCTGAAGACCCTACTGGACAACATAATGACTGCGTCTAGACTGGCATGATTTTGCAGAAAAGTTTTTCCATTAAAAGTATTTCCACAAAAGCACATCTAGATTGGCATGGATGCTTTTGTGCAAAAAGTGCTTTGGCGCAAAAGCATCCGTGGCCAGCCTAGACGCGATTTTGCGCAAGAAAGCCCCAATCGCCATTTTCGCCATCGGGTTTGTTTTGCACAAAACAGTTCTTCTCTGTCTACCCTGGCCCTCTTGTGCAAGTATTCTTGCACAAGAGGGCTTTTTCCCGAGCGGGAATGTGAAAATATTTGCACAAGCAGCACTGATTTTGTACATTACAAAGCCAGTGCTCTTGTGCAAATTCAAGCGGCCAGTGTAGACAGCTGGCAAGTTTTTGCGCAAAAGCAGTTGCTTTTGCGCAAAATCTTGTCAGTCTAGATGCAGCCTATATGTTTTTCCTTCTCTGCTGGGCCTAGAAAAGGAGGAAGGGCATCAAGCTGCCTATAAATATGGAGGTGACTAATTCTTAAGGGGGTCAGTAAAACCACAGTGGCTTGTGGACTGGACTTGGGAAAACAGAAATTCAGCTCAAAGAGTCCTCTAGCTTAGCATTTCTTGGATGATTCCAGCTATTTGTATGTTCCACAGGCCGCGTCAGGCTGTGGCATGGGCTAGCAAGCTCCATTGCACAGCTGTGGGAAAGCCAATGGTAGGTGGGCTAGACCACACTCACAGAGGGTATGTCTATACAGCAGAGTTATTTCAGAATAACTGACGTTATTCCAAAATAACATATTCTGTGTCTACACTACAAGCAGTTATTTTGACATAATGTCAAAATAATGTTGCGTTGGAGAACTTCTTACTCTGACTCCTGTAACCCTCATTTGACAAGGAATAAGGAAGTCGGAGGAAGAGTGCTCTTCCTTCGACTTCCTGCTGTGTAGGCAGCGCCAAAAGCAAAAATAAGTTATTTCGAAGTAAGCTACACAATTGACGTACCTCAAGTTGAATAGCTTATTTTGGCTTTAGCTCTGATGGACAGACGTGTCCTCAGTCAGAAAGCATCAGAGCACATATGCGCTCCCATAACACTCCTCTTTGACATTTGTTATGTAAAATCTTCAGTCGATGCAAACGCTATCATTACAAAACCAGAGCTAGGCTCGATACTTCCTTCTTAGCTGATGACTATGCTTGGTTTCATTTCAAATTACTGGGCTTTGTAACAGCTTTTGCTTAGATTATCTGGGGGCAGTGCACTGAGATTTTTTATTTTCCATTGCTTTTATGCAGGGACATGAATTAGCCAGGACAGCACCAAATGGGGGCTTTTTTTTTTTTAACACATCCTGATGTCCACTAATTCACAACCTAATGAGCCTCGTAACAAGTAAAATACTATTACTATATGCATATGAAATCAGGGTCTAGCACCCTGTTGTGAAATTCCTGCCACCAGTATACTCATGAATGGAAATCACCTTATGGCATGGAGAGTTCTGCAAAGTGGTTTCGGTTTGCATATGCTCAAGTTCTCAGCACAGTCAACACAATCAGATACAGAATTCTACAGACAAAAGAGACCTTGGTTCCTTGTTTGTGCCTTTCCTCCATCTCGCTCCCAAGCTGGCCTCATTGCTTTACTCCTACACAAATAGTATTATTTTCCAGAAAAGGGTCTGAAGAGAGTCACAGTTTTAAAAAAGAGGGCAATGGGGAGAGGAAAGAGAAATTTTTCATTTATGTTTAACCTTTTTTATTAGATGTAGCATCATACCTCCTGGACCCAGTGTCCAGCCCAAATAAGGGCCTGGGATGGGGGGTGTCTCCTCAGGATTCCTTTCTCTTCAAGCCCCAGGCTATGTCAAGACAATGAGGTTTTATCGAAAAAAGGTATGCAAATTGCACGCCACAATTTGCGTACCTTTTTCCGATAGTTTTTTTGGAAGAGGCTTTTCTGAAATTTGGCCCATCTACACTGGGCCAAAATTCAGAAAAACCTCCTCTTTCAGAAGAGCCCTTCTTTCTCATGGATTGAAGAATACAGGGCTTCCGAAAGGGCTTCCGAAAGAGCGCATCTGCTCTTCCGCAAAAAAAAGCGGACACGACGTCGTGTCCTCCGTGCCTGGACACGACGGAGTTTAGACAGAGCCCCAGAAAGGCTCAGCTGCCTTCATGTGACAGGCCATTTCATTCCAATGGCTGAAGTAGTCCTCTGGCCTTTTACCTGGCTCAACTCTGCATTGCCCCCAGCCAATGGAAGGAGATTCCACAGAGCTGGAACAACCTCTGCATTTCCTTTTCAAATCTAGCCTGGCACATAGCAGAGCTACACTAGTTTAGGTGTCAGAGCAATGTCTGTGACTCCAGAGATGGGCAGGATTTGCCTGTAAGAGCACTTAGGAATTTCCAGCTAAGCACTCTCTCCAGCATTCCCACACTGAACATATTCTTCAAAGTAATGCCATCAAGCCAGGAACACAAGATAAAGGGCTTTCATCATTATGTTTGACAGAGCATACATGCTACTTATGCAGAAACTAAAATGATCATAACTAACCTCATGGAAAATTGCAAACACGCAAAGGTTGTGTGAAAAGATACATACATCAAACGCACAAAGTAATTTTAACACACTTTTGTGACATAAATTCCATTTTAGAGGACTCAGCAGACATATTCTGGGAGGAACACTTATTTGTTGACAAGAATGATGATGATTAAAGTATTACACACTAGCAAAACTTCTGCAAAAAATGTTAAATCCAAACCCTGAGGTAAAAACATTAAAAATAGGCATTTTTTATGAAACCATTTGCACAAACGAAACTAATAGGTTTTATCTAAACCATCTGTTGGTAGAAAGGCATTAAAATGTGAAGTCACGTATGGAAGCCCTCAGAGACGTCTATTGACTGCTATACATTAAAAACAGAAACTCCTGTTTCTTTCCTCTCATTTATCTGTGGTTCTACTCACCAGAGTGCATGAGCAGGCCAATTAGCTTTGCATTGGCAACTAAAATTATCTCCATTTGCAGAGCTGTCTTTGCATGAAGGTTTGTGCTCCCAGAAAAGAAGCCAAATTAATTTCTGGAAACTGCTGAGCATTCTGGAGTTAGGCAGTGGCTCAGGGTTGGGGAGGGGGATGAGATGTTTAGGAGGGGTTTTCCCTTAAATAAACCTCCACAGGAAACTATTACACAGAACGACACTCACTTTTGCTTTTTCTGTTCTTGTAAAACCAAGCTGTGAAACCCAGAGTTAAAATAGTATGAGTTACTGTAGTACACGAGACAATTTGTGTTTGACAGGAATTAACCAATGACTAGAGCATGACTTCCTATCCTAATCGTGGGACAAATTATGAGTCTATACTTAAGGCCAGATAGTTTCCCCATGACCTGCCTGGATCTTCTCCTACCCAAGGTGTGGATCATACAACCATTCTCTCTGAGGATCTCCCTCCCTCCCTCCCACATGTGGCAAATCAGCTGCCTCCATGGTATAAACTTCCCTTACTCCAGAAAGAGCTATGCCAACTGATATTTGCACAAGAAATTTGCATCTTACTTGCAGGTGGCAGCTCTCTGTGTTGCCAACTCCCATACTTGAATTTTGAATTTATTGAGGGTTGATGTGTAAGTCCAAGCACCTGGGGACAAGTGATTTTCTGAGAATCCCCATTTCCTTTTTTTTCAAAGTGAAGCTTTGAGCACTCAGAGTTGCAGAGAAAAACTTGAAACTATCACTTGATTGCACCTTAAAGATTAACAAAACAAAACAGGAGGCAAAGATAGAGACTCACCATGATTATGAGAGAGCTCTAACTCTGGAGTTCTGAACATTTGGAGCTGGCAATGCTCTACTAGTTTCCTTCTTTTTTCTTAATAAAGTTTTTTAAAATGAAGGAAAGAAGTGTGACCTAAATGATTTAAGTAGGGGACTTTAGAACTTCTGGATTCTTACCTGGTCTACCACTAACTTGCTATGTAAACTTTTTGCCTTAAACACCGTATGCTCTTAGTTTATCCTTCTGTAACACAGGTATAATACTACAGTAGACTTCTGATAAGCTGGAACCTATGGGACTTAGGTGGTGCCAGATTATCAGATATACCGGACTATCAGGAGGTACTATAAGCAGGTTATATATATACTGTATACATTATATACTTTATATAAAGTGTTCTTAACCCTTTTTATTGTACATACTGTATACAGTATACTGTAATGTTTTAATTTTTTTAAGCCTTTTTTATCCTTTTTGCTCAGTTCAGCTGCTGCCACTGTTACCTTGTGACTCATTTTTTGCCGAAGCTCACTCACTAGGCTCTTGCCATTTTGATGCCGGACTATCAGGGGTGCCGGACTATTGGAGTTTTACTGTACATACTTAACTCCTCAGGGTGCTGTGAAGTTTAGCTTCTGAATGATTAATGGCTTACAGATCTCTGGAGCAAAGGAACTATTGAAATATCAAATATTACTGTGCTAATTATACTGCTGAATACCCTTTATTTTTGAATCTATAGGAATCAGGAAACACACTTGCTCCATTGAGAAGTGGAGCATACTCACCTGTATTCCCTTGATATATAATACTGCAGTCACATAAAAGTTAGTGTAACAAAAAGGTCAGCCGTTTGCATCTTTGCAAAGTCTGTAACACCCAGTAGCTTTGCAAATTTGGCATGTGGCTAATATGATGAAAATGAGCATATCTTGGCTGTTACCATTCCTCTCCTCCCCGCCCTCCGGAGAAACAGAAAGAACATGGATCACTTTAGCTCTGCTAGCACCAGGCATTTCAGAAAATGCTGACTTTTGCTACCAAAGCATGTAAAAACCAACTGTTAAAAAAAGTTTATTTTAAAAAACTGGGGCCATTTATTGTGTAGTTCTTGGGGAAACCTATTTGTAATACCATCTAAATCTATAATAGTTGAAGATCTCATAGCTTTAGAGATTGTAATACCATATAGGAACATCACAATAATTTTATCTGACCTGCTGCAGTATTCTGGTCAGAATTTCTCCCAGTAATTCTATCATTGAGCCTCATAACTTGTGGCTGAACTAGAGCATATCTACACACAGTCTTGATTTAGATTCTGTGATAAGCTCTTCCAATAACTTATTTCCCTCCTAGTTAAAAATTGCTTTCCAGGTCCAGTTTGAAATGTTCTGATTTCAACTTCTACTGCATCTGATGAGGATCCTTCGGCTTTGCTTGCTGTGGGCATGCCCTAGTTATTCTTCATAGCTATCCTAACTAGTCATCTGGCTGGCTGCCTTGCTGGAATATGCTGGCATTCGAAGGGTTACTAGATTACAATTGTTCTCTGCATACAAAATTCACATCTGTTCTGGCAACTTATTTCAGCTTGATGCAACTTGAAAAGGTCGAGATTAATCCCAGCAAATCAGAGTTCTATTGGAAAGGCCAAATCAACTTTAATTGTAACACATTGGTATTGATATTGGCATTTAGCTGCAGTGGAATAGTATTCTTTCCATTGGCATTATTTGTTTGATTCTGAGCTATCAGTTATGGTCTATAACAAAAGCTAAACTGCCTTTTCAGTGACATTAAAAAAAACAATCTATATTTTTCTTTTTACAGGTTTCTATTGACCCAAGATATACAATGTGTATGTTTTATGACTTTTGGTTATCTGCAGACTGGGAAAGAATTGTAGATGAAACCCTTGACTATTTTATGAAGATTAATGGTATCTACTATACTTTTTGTTCATTACCCTATTTGTTGTTTTTAGCTGCGATGGCTCACAGTGCCTGCGCAAAAGCCTGTGGGAGCATTAATTTTGGAATTGTGTCTTTCAGAAACCTTTGATCACAGTTTCCGACAGTTTTAAAAACTCTTTGCATGTAGCAGTTGCAAACTGTGGTTTGTCTGTGTTCGGGAGGCGACTAACAGCATTACCCACTCCCTACATGTGGGCCATGTTCTTCTAGCACCTTTCTAACCACCTACTGGCTTCCGGTATCTCTTATCAGCTCAGCCATCAGCCATAAACTGACATTTTAGCTTTCAGAACCCAAAAAAAGTGACAGGCGGGGAGAAAGAGAGAGAGAAAAAGAGAGACTCATTTGGCAATAGTTTGCTCTTCTTGCTATTTGGCCTGGAGAAAGCTACTCAAAGTGGTATAAGATTGTTTAGTAACAGCTGGCAAGCACCCGGGTGTGAGCCTGATTTCCAGATATGACAGGCACTTACAGGAATGGTGCCAGATACAGCTGTTTAAAAGCCTTAATAAACAGCAAGTCAATACTAATCTTTGCCAAATTAATCTTTTCCTTGACAGCCCATCAGAGCAATTATGCTTGGGCTCATTGTAAACATACAACTGTCGGTGTGCGAAGCTCTGATCTGCAGTAAACTGTAGATTTGTGCACATAGCCTTTTTTCAGAACTGAAAGCTTTAAAAAAATTTTTTTTCTAGCTACCTGTTTCTCTGCATTGTATCAGTGGGAATGAAATTTTCCTTGTAAAATGACTTTCCAAACAAACCCTTAATAGAATGTGAAATGTTGACAGTTGTAGGATCCATGTGGCTGTGCAGTTACTAGTAGGTTTCTTTAATTAGGTAGTTACTGTGACAGATTCTGAAACGTTCCAAGTCTCACTTGTCCCTTCATCTATGGAATAAGAACTATGTTTGAGTTGTGATTTATTGTTCTGCTGGATTATAGAAAACCAAACCAACCAAACGTGATTTTGGAAAGGAGGGCAAATTCTGCAATATGGGAGTGTAGCTACAAAGCCAGGGCTCAATCCTTCCCTCTGCCGAGAGCCCTCCATGCCCTCTTACTAAGGAACATGTGCTTTATGTTTTCTTCTCTCGCCAGAAAAGTCAAATAGACTAAATGAATCAAATACTTACTGTGATGACTCTGCATGTGTATTTCATGTATTACAAAGGAGGCCAAGGTTTAGGTCCACTGATGTGTTCCATACAGCTACTTCTTGCTGTCACTTTTCACTCTGTCAGCCGCCTCACTGGCATTGGCTCCCCTCCTCTCATCCCTGTTCCTTCAGAGCTTGTGAAGGGCACTCACTGGGGTCAGGAGGGGTATGGAAGGGCTGAGGATTAAGTTGATAGGGCCAGGCAGTTAGAGGTCCCATGCTGGACAGGGGCTGGTTGATGTGCATTGTCCCCTCACCAGCTCTGCTGCAATTCCATAGGTCAGATAAGCCTGGTGCTATTTTACCTTCCCAGTGAAGGCCCCCTCCATTGGACTGAGAAAATGGGATGTGGGGGTTGCTTGGAGACATGAATACTCAATGCCCCACCGTATATGACCTTGGCCCCTGTGCCACACCAGCAGGCTTTGCTAAAAATGAGTATTTCCCTCACTTCCCAGGGGATTTACTGTGAAAAGTGACTATCAGGCCCAATATCTGTTAAACCCCCATTGCTTTCAATGAGTGCAGGACTGGGGACCTGCTGGGTAGTTGTGGGGATGTATCAGGTGATTGCAAGTGATGAATTTAAAGAGTTTACCTTCTGGCAAATCTTCCATGTCTATGGGGCAATCCCACAGGATTCTGGCCTTATGATGCCCAGGTATTATAATCATCCCTGTCAAGTCTGTTTTCAATGACAGTGGTTATTGCCTTTTATAAATTGTTGGAATGAAAATGGTTGTTAATTGGCTGTAATGGAAGACGATCTCCTATGGTGTTTGTCATTTTGACGTCAAGTTAGATGCCTTAGTCAAGTTTGCGTTATTTATCTTAGCTGCATAGTGTTAATTTATAGGTTGTTTTTATTTCTGTATTCTTTACCTAGCACTTGGCTCTACATATGTGCCTTATCTGAGGATTCCTGAGCTGGGGTAAGGGTTGTAACACCACCGACTTCCATGGAGTATCACCCGTTACAAGGGCTGACTTTCATTGTTTGCCTCCATACTCAGGGTGTCTGCTGTTGACCTTTCATATCTGCCAATTGTGGCTTCAAAGCTCTATCTTTTTTCTGCAACTAAGGCCATATGATGAACACAATGTAATTACTTTGATCCAGTCTGGTCTCTTCAAGTGCAGTGATTTCACTATAATGAATTGAAATGCATCTACACAGCCTTCTAATGTTGGTTTAAGGTATGTTTATCCTTATTCATGGCCCCTATGCAGTTCTGTCCTCCTTTAAATTAACTGCTCAGTATTATGAGCACATTTTCCATGGTGCAATGTTTTACCACTTAGCTCTTTGATTTGTGATTTTTTTTGTGGTACACTGTGGGATGGATGTCTCCCAGAAACTATAAGCATTCTCGTGCTGAGAGTTCATATAAAAAATTCCTTCCTAGCATCTCCTAATTTATGATTCATCGCCTAGTATCCACTAATATATATTCAGTCCCAGAACTTCTCCAGATAGGATGAATATGCAGCTCTCCAAAGAGGGCAATCTAGGCCAGAATTTCTAAAGATATCCTAGGCTTGTGGGGCATGGCTGTTGTGATAGGTATGTGAACTCACTGCCAGTTGATACTGAAAAAAGGCACTCCTGCCTGCCTGCCAGCCAGCATTTGAAAGGAGAGATGACATCCACTCAAGATGACCCTGAAGCAGTGGAGGGCACCCACGACAGGCTGAGCTACATATGATGCAATGCATCATGAGAGGGTAGTTGGAGTCAGACATGGAACAGTCAGGAATGTGTCCACATGAACCTTAACACAAACACAGCCATGACACAATGGATTCACTCCTGTTCTTAGGAAGATTACTTACTTCAACATAAGACAAACACATTAGTTTAAAAACAGGCTGCATGTGGACTCAGGCATTTCAAGGTGAACCCTATGTAGACAAGATAAACACTATCACTCTTTCTAAAGGCCAGGCCCCTACCAGTTTCAGGCTCAGAACCCCCACTGCAATCAGTATGAACTACAGGTTGATTAACCTCTCTTAACTGGGACTATCTGGTCTGGCAACATCCCTGGTCTGGAAGGACCATGGATGTCCCAGGACCAGAGAGTCCCAGTGGAGGGCTGGTGGCTGGGAGCTCTGCAGTGGGGCTAGAGCCCATTGGCGGGGCTGCACTGTGGCAGTGAAACCAGGAGCCCAGCAGTAGGGCTGTCGCCCAGAGCCAACACTGTGAGGGTGGGGTACAGGAGGCAGTAGGGCTGGAGCCAAGCAGCAAAACTGCCCTGCGAGACCGGGAGACAGTGGGGGCCACCTGGCAGCACAACCAAGAACCTGGCAGCCCCGCTAAAGCCAAGCGACTCAGCTGCCTGGAGGGACTGCAAGGCAGTGCAGCTGCCCCGTGGGGCCGGAAGCCTGACCCCAGGGCTGCCTGATGGTGGGGCCAGAAATCTGGGAGTGAGCTGCCCAGCAGCATAGCAAAAAGCCCAGCAGCCCCACAGCTGTGCAGCAAAGTTGCCTGGTGAGCCCGGGAAGCAACAGGGCTGCCCGGCGAGGCTAAAGTCCAAGCACGGCTTGCTGCCCAGCAGCGCAACTGGACCCCAGCGGGGGGCTGTGCGTGCTGGCGGCGGGGCTGCCACAGTGGGGAAAGCAACCTGCATATGGAGGGCCTGGTGGCAGGGGGAAGCTGGCTGGGAGACTGGCAGCGAGGCCATGGCTGGGGGGGCGGGTGGTGACAGGGGTGGGCCCAGAAATGAACTTCCCTGATCCGGCAAAATCCCTCATCCGGGACCGATCAGGTCCCAAGGGTGCTGGACCAAGAAGGTCCAACCTGAACTAATGTGATTAAAGTCAAGCATGGACTTAACTACTTTGTGGGCCAGAGTGCTCAGCATGTTGTAGGCTCAAGCTCTTAAAGACTAAGACCAAGTAGCAATGATTTCATACAGAATAAGTATTTTATTCATGGTGCATTTTTTATTTACATTAATTTTTGCTTGTATTTTGAATTCTGCTTGGATACTGTAATTAACAACTTTTACACCTTGTCTGCACAGCTGCTCTAAAAAGATTAAGGTAACACAGATCTTTCTCATAAAAGAAAAAAAATCTGCCTGTCAAAGTTATAGCTGATTTTTCCCATCCCCAGTAATTATCTTCTCATTTTAGAACTGATGAGAGTGGAAAATGGTAGTTTATTATAATATAATAAATAGAAGACATTGGGTAATTAGCAGTGCTGGTATATTTCTAAAGTACTAAACAGACAAACAATAAACTGTGAACTTAATCACAAGTTCTTATACAGTTCCAAGACAGGAAAATTAGAGCGCTCAGCTACAGTCATTTGAGTAATCACATCTGATCTGCATTATTTATTAGTTATTACATGCTCAAGTGATTCAGGTTGTACATTGCCTAAAATCATTCCAAAGCAAGCATACTGTACCATATGTGTTTTTTTTTAAATTTGACTGGAGTACACAATATATAATGAATCAGAATTGCCATTTTTATTTCACATAGGAAAGACAAATCAGTGGTATTCTTCATCATCAACTGGACAGGCATCCCGGTTGACATCCTCCAGTAATATGTTTTCCTAGCTATCCCTGATTTAAAACGTTGAGAATGCTCTATTTTGGCTTTCTTGCTCCTTATCCTACTGCCTTGTTACTCACTTCACATTTTACCAAGTATTTGTGATACCCGCCTCAGCTCAGAGTAAAGTCACTCATCTCTTATTACAAGACCTTTTGCATTCGTTATAAAATGGCTGAAGCATGTTTGCTCCCTTTTCCAGTTTGTTTATTTTTATTTCATTTTACTGATTACCCAAAACTGATTGAGCTCCAAGAAGCATCATTTAAAAGACGGTACCGTTTGTTTTATTTAGCCTTATGAGTTCATTTTGGGCAACTCCCAGTTACAATGCATTAAAAAGGGAAGTGTTTAAAATATCTTTTTTTTCCATTTTTCACCAAGCAAAGAAATGCAGAAATAAGTGTTGGGTACTTTTATCTTCTGCCAGAAAAAGCAGGTTTGGCTTGATTCATGTAATTGAAAAACTAAATAAAGTATTCACATCAGTTGTGAATAATTTTTGCCAGCAAAAGTTAACACAAAGAAATCTCTTTAAAATGCTAACAAATTTACTTACAAACACCTATATTTATTATTTCATAAATAGGCGCAACAGGTTCCATTAAAAAAAAGATTAAATACAGACACAGTATGAAGAAACAATAATACATAGCCATGTGTAAAGGTTATAATTTAGCTGTCTCCAATCTGTTTCTGCATCTAATAAAATATCAAGTAAGCATTTGGCAGTTTTATACATAAAAGGATTTAAATGATGTTTACTAACCATTACACATAAAGTGATTTCTTTAAAAAAAGCATTTTTAGGCAGTATAAAATAAATGTGTTTGCTCTTTCCCAAGACTAGTTTTTTTCACCCTTTTATCTATTTAATGAGACAAAGCCAATATTTTTAATTAACATCATTTGGGAATACTATTTTTTTTCCAAATACTTTGAAAATATAGAACTATTAGTCAGTTGTTTAAAAATGAAGTAAAAATATGAATGTTTGCCAATTTAACCCCTATTGTGAGCCAGTTTCAATTACAATTAGCTACAAAAAAACATTCACATTTTATACTCTAGGAGAGTGTAACATAGATGCTATTTACAAACTTGCTATGACTGCTACATCAAGCCATTTAAAAAGTCTTTAGTAGTTTCATATAAACACCCATTATGAAAACCAATGGAAAATCCAGGACTTTTATCTACAGTTGCTAAGGCAGTTACTAGCGCAGCACTTCACAGCAAAAACCAACATAAAATCTGAGTAGTCCAATTTTCCTTCAGGAAAGAAGAAAAGCAATGTCCGTTAAAGGAGCTCTGAGAAAAAAAATAAAAAAGAAAGAAAAAAGCAAGACTATTTTTTTTCCAGAGTGGGTGACCCACAAGCTCAAATAGTCCTAAGTGCTTAGCAACTTGTATTTTCTAATAAAATGCAGAACTGCCTTGACTGCATAAAGCAATCTGTGATGAAAAGACTTCCCTGCGATCCTCAGCAGAAAGGAGAGTTTTCCAGATTTTCAGGTAAGATACAGTGCTTTGTCCCTCTGCATGCCCCTGTTAAAAAAGAAACAGAGCAAACACTATTTTTAAACCTTTCACGTTTTAATTAGTCCTGCCATCTCACAAGAAAGAAATCTGTCATATTCTGGGCACCGCTAGTTCAAGCCATCCCACTAAAGTACTGGTTGTACTGCCATAACAAAAACAATACAAATGCTATCATGTTTACCTCCATAGCACTACTGGAGAATCTCCAAGTAAGTGTACTAGCTATGTGACTGACACAGCCTCCCAACACCCAGCGAAGTAGGGAAATGGTCCCCATTTTTCAGATAAGGAAACTGAAGTGAAGAAAGATTAAGTGACTGCCTCAGGATGACACAGGAAGGTTGTGGCCGAGTCAAGCTCAGAACTATTGTTTCCTGGCTAGTGAAGGCGCTCTCTGTATATAGATTGCCACCTATTTATACTGGACCAGGGGTTCCCAAACTTTTTGACACCAGGGACCAGTAAATCCATTCAAGAGCTTTTGGAGGACCGGTAACATTTATTTACATATTTGCATATTCATTAAGCAAATGATGAATATGCAAATAAATTGTTCTGGTCCTCCCAAAGCCCCCAGTGCCAACTTTAAACCACAGAAAAGTCAGTCGGGGCCACACAAGTGAGATACAAAAACACAACCCCTCCAAGCCCCTCAAACCTCACTAATGTGGCCCCAACTGTGCTTGTGGGTACTGGGACAGAGTTCTGGGGAAGGGTGCCAATGAGTGCTGGGGCAGGGTGCTTGTGGGTGCTGGGGCAGGGACCAATACCTGGGGATCCTGTAGCTGCCAATGCCCAGGAAGTGCACAGGCTACTCCCCCGTCCCCCAAACAGCGGCACGGTACCTGACACGCCGGTCCGTTGCATGCCTAATGCCTTCCTGCATGGGGGAGGGGAAGTCCCAGACCATGCCAGCCCCAACTGCTCGGGCAGTGCGCGCCTTGCTCTTCCGCTCCTCATGGCAGCACGCGCCGACCGAGCAGCTGGAGCCGGCACAGTCCCGGATCCCCACCCACTCTCCCACACGCAGGAAGGCAGCAAGGGAACAAAGTCCCCAGCGCATGATGAACCAGTATTTTAGGTATTGCGCTGGCTGTTGGTGTAGGGGGGACAGCAGCCTGCGCACTTCTGGGACTTGGCGTGCAGCTGCAGAACTGCCCCCCCGACCCATCAGGAAGCCTGAGCTACCTCCGTGGTCCCTGGAGGTAGCATCAGCGCGGCTTGCATCTTGGGGACTGGAGGCAGCGAGGCGGGCTCTCTCGCAAAAATATTTCTGAGGCCTGGTATTTTTTTTCCATGGACTGGTATCGGGTCACAGACCATAGTTTGGGAAACGCTGTACTGGACTATATATGATGTGAAGAGGGGCTGTTAGCTACCTCTGCGGTGGGGAGGTATGCCAGAGGCTAGGAAGAGGCAGGCTGGGATCTGAGCATATTAGGCACTGCAACTACCTGCTGAAGACTGGTGGGGAATTCACAGAAAATTGTCACCTGCCACCCACCAACATGTCAGGGATTCCTGGAGTAGCCTCAGAAGTCTGTCATCATGGTTCCATTGAAGTTGTGCTGCATGGGATCTAGAGGAGAGGGTATGAAGAGGCACCAAAGCCTTGGTAGAGGTATAGGGCTTCTGTGGTGTAGGATGACACTGAGGCTGTTTCATTGCTATGTAGACTTCCAGGTTTGGGCTTTAGCATGATCTCTGGAACCTTCCCCCCCGCAGGGTCCCACAGCCTAGACTGCAGCCCGAGCTCTGAAGCCAACACAGCAATGAAAGAGCCCTGCAGCCTGACCCCAGCAAGCCTGAGTTGGCTGCTGGGGTTTTCTTTGCTGTGTAGACACACCCTGTTTCTCTGATACATCTCCTGAGATTCATTCTTTTCTGTTCTGTGTAGGTTCTGTGTAGTATCTGAGCATCATGGGCCTTGTCCCATTGGGGAGAAAAGTCCACCCAGTGATGGAAAAATTTGTAAGAAAATTCTATGAGGGAAGCCTTGACACATTTCCCTCTTGGCACAGCCCTCGCCAAGCAGGAGAGAATGATCTGGTTCTCTCAATCTTATCCTTTAATTATCAAATTGCAGTTCTCTGGCAAGTAACATGCATTTATTTGAGATAAAGCAATAGCAATCTTTAATAATGTATGTGTTGAACACTTGCTTTCATACAGTACTTCCGTTGCTAAATAAATACAGCACCAATATCGATCCCCTTCTTAAAAAACAAAACAAAACAAAACAAAACCCAAAACAGTACAGAAACAGGCAACAGAGCTATTTCTTGCCCCTGGCCAGACATTTGTGTCATAAAGGTGGCTTAACACAAGGTAGCATTCATTGGCTGCTTACCCATTACTGCAGTAGTCATTATTCCAGTCCACAGTCTGTGCTGGAGGATTTCTGCACCCTGAACGAACATACTCCATTGCTTGAGTGACAACTTGTGCAGCTGTAGATGTTGGGTTGATGATATTCTGATAATCAGGTTGAAGAGTAAATCCCTATAAGAAAAAGGAAGCCAATACAATGTACAATAAACTGAGCAACAGTTTAGGTACAAAAATCTTTTTAAAGTAGCATGTGTAGAGCAAAATGTCAGGGTGTGTCTACGCTGTACCCATAGCTTGAAATGAGCTATACAATTTGAGCTACGCAAATTGTGTAGCTTATTTTGAGTGTATTTTGAAATAGCTTATTTAGAAATTTGGCACTTTCTATACAGGCATTATACAACGTCTTGTTTAAAAGATGCAGAATAGCTATTTCAGGATACCGAAAATATCCCGAAATTGCACCGCTGTCTAGACGTATCCTCAGAGTCCTTTGCCTTGGCAAACTTAAAACAGGTAGAATGTGTGTGGATGGTTTTTTTTTTTAATCTTTACTTGATTTGGGAACCAAACGCACTATCTTGTTAAATTACACACTTGGAACTAAGAGCCATAGAACAGAATCAACTGAAAATTAAAGGACAACTCAATCAACATGGGGGAAGGGGAGGTGAGTCTGTTTGTGCCATAGACTTTGCATTTTGATTAAACCTAAGGATACACTAGTAGTTAATTCCCAGAATATGCAACAGAATCTTTTTGAAGGATACAGGCAGCAGGTGGCTGAGTGTTTTATTAGACTATACCTATTCACATATTGTTCTCTAAACCCTTTTTCTTCATTCAGTCACAAAGGGACCATCTGCTTCGTCTTTTATTTGTACTTCTTTCTCAACTAAACAAAAATTCAACCAAAGCTTTTTAACAGTTGCTGCACTAATGTAGCGAAAGCTATTTGAAACCAACAAGAAGAGGAAACAAATAGAGAATGCAAATATATATATATATATATATATATATATATAGTAACTGACAAGCGATAATGGTTTTTGGCATATTCTTTCAATATACTAGCATGTTTAAACTGTCTTTCAAAACTAAGAGAGTTGTTAGAATTTCAAGGGCACCACGTATTGATTTAATATACTAAGAATATCCTAAATAAACATAAAGAATGTTTCCGTAAGGTTAGAAGTACTTCATAGTTAAGAACATACGAATGCAATATTAAATCAACTTGTGGTTGCTGGAAGAAAATGCAGATCAAACCCAGTACTCAGGCAAGCAGATAAAATTCCCACTGAAGTCAATAGGAGGTGCACCTGCTAAAGCAAAGATTGAATCTGGTCTAACATATTTAGTTTGAAAATCCACTCTTTCTGGTCAGAGTTAATATATGGCATACTTGTGCCTAAATGAATGACTTTTTAGTTTAAGTGTTTTGTAGTTGGTTGCTTTATATATACTTTTTCATAGGAAAGGCTGCTGGCGAGATTTATTTCCTGTTTCTGATTTAATAACTGAGCCATGTAAGTAAGTAAGTAAGAAAAAGAAAGAAAGAAAGAAAGATTTTTTAGTTTCTGTTAGGCCCCTAAGAAAGAACCTCTTTTAAAAACAAAATGTCATTTCCCTCTTCAAATCATTCCACTGGCTCCCTGTTTTTCACTGTATTACATTTGAGTTTCTTATTAATACCTTCAAAGCCTTTTAGAGCTCTGTTCCACCTGCTTATCTGATGCCCCCACATTATCATGCCCCCACATTATTCCACCAAAAATGATCACCATCTTATCCACTTCTCCTACAACCTTCTCCAGACCATCTTCCACACTATGCATACCAAGCTCTCAATTTTCTCTTTCAAATCCTACCAGAAAATCTACTTATACTGTGAGGGATGATTGCAAACCACTGCCCAACTAATGGTGGATAGGGTTGTGGGATAACCTAGTTGAGGCACTACTGGAGTATAAATAATGCTTCATAATTACAAACAATAAGGGTGCAATATTCTATGATCTTTAATTGAGCAAAATTCCCATTGACTTTAATCAGAAACAGAATCAAATGAAAAAGAGTCTAACACATCAGGAAATGGCGGACAGATAGATAGTGACACATTTTTAAAGTGCATATACACAAATGCTAGAAGTCTAAATAATAATATGGGTGAACTAGAGTGCCTAGTTTTAAAGGAGGATATTGATAAAATAGACATCATGGAAACTTGGTGGAATGACAATCAATGGGACACAGTCATACCAGGGTACAAAATATATCGGAAGGATAGAACAGGTTGTGCTGGTGGGGAAGTGGCACTATACATGAAAGAAAATGTAGAATCAAATGAAGTAAAAATCTTAAATGGGCCTAAATGTTCCATAGAATCTCTATGGATAGTAATTCCACATTCCAATAATAAGTACGGATATATTATCGACCACCTGATTAGGACAGTGATAGTGACTGTGAAATGCTAAGGGAGATTAGAGAGGCTATCAAAATAAAAAACTGAATAATAGTGGGGGATTTCAACTATCCCCATATTGACTGGGTACACATCACCTCAGGACGGGATGAAGAGATAAAATTTCCTGATACCTTAAATAACTGCTTCTTGGAGCAGATGGTTCTGGAACCCACAAGGGGAGAGGCTATTCTTGATTTAGTCCTAAGTGGACTACAGGATCTGGTTCAAGAAGTAAATATAACTGGACCGCTTAGAAACAGTAACCATAATGTAATAAACTGTAACATCCCTGTGGTGGGAAAAACACCTCAGCAGCCCAACACTGTAGCATTTAATATCAGAAAGGGGAACTACACAAAAATGAGGAAGTTATTTAAACAGAAATTAAAAGGTACAGTGACAAAAGTAAAATCTCTGCAACCTGCATGAAAACTTTTCAAAGACACTATCATAGAGGCCCAATTAAAATGTATTCCCCAAATTAAAAAACACAGTAAGAGAACCAAAAAAGTGCCACCATAGCTTAACAACCAAGTAAAAGAAGCAGTGGGAGATAAAAAAACATATTTTAAAAAGTGGAAGTCAAATCCCAGTGAGGAAAATAGAAAGGATCATAAACTTTGTCAAATTAAGTGTAAAAATATAATAAGAAAAGCCAAATAGGAGTTTGAAGAACAGCTAGCCAAAAACTCAAAAAGTAATAGCAAAATGTATTTTAAGTATATTAGAAGCAGGTAGCCAGCTGAACAATCAGTGGGGCCGCTGGATGATCGAGGAGCACTCAAAGATGATAGTCACTGCAGAGAAGCTAAATGAATTATTTGCTTCAGTCTTTATGGCTGAGGATATTGGGGAGATTCCCAAACCTGAGCCATTCTTTCACCATTCTTTTGTTAGGTGACAGATCTGAGGAATTGTCCCAGATTGAGGTCATTAGAGGAGGTTTTGGAACAAACTGATAAACTTAACAGTAACAAGTCAATGGAACCAGATGGCATTCACCAAAGAGTCCTGAAAAAAATCAAATAGGAAATTGTAGAACTATTAACTATAGTTCGTAACCTATCCTTTACATTAGCTTCCGTACCTAATGACTGGAAGATAGCTAACATGACGCCAATATTTAAAAAGGGCTTTAGAGGTGATCCTGGCAATTACAGACCAGTAAGTCTAACGTCAGTACTGGGCAAATTAGTTGAAACTATAGCAAAGAATAACATTGTCAAACAGATAGATGAACATTATTTGTTGGGGGAAAGTCAACATGGTCTCTATAAAGGGAAATCATGTCCTTTGAGGGGGTCAACAAACACATGGACAAGGTGGATCCAATAACTATAGTATAATTGGATTTCCAGAAAGCCTTTGACAAGGTCCCTCACCAAAGGCTCTTAAGTAAATAAGTTATCATGAGATAAAAGGGAAGATCCTTTCATAGAGTGGTAACTAGTTAAAACATAGGAAACAAAGGGTTTCCTAAATGGTCAGTTTTCAGAACGGAGAGAGGTTACTAGTGGGGTCCCCTATGGGTCTGTCCTGGGACCAATTCTATTCAACTTATTTATAAATGATCTAGAGAATGGGATATACAGTTAGGTGGCAAAATTTGCAGATGATACCAAACTGCTCAAGATAGTTAAGAACAAAGCAGACTGTGAAGAGCTTCAAAAAGATTTCAACAAACTAAGTGATTGAGCAACAAAACTGCAACTGAAATTTAATGTTGATAAATGTAAAGTAATGCACATTGGAAAAAATAATCCCAAGTATACATACAATATGATGGGGACTAATTTAGTTACAATTACTCAAGAGAGAGATCTTGGAGTCATTGTGGATAGTTCTCTGAAAACATCCACTCGGTGTGCAGCAGCAGTCAAAAAAGCAAATAGAATGATAGAAGTCATTAAAAAAGGGATAGAGAATAAGACAGAAAATATCTTATTACCTCTATATAAAACCACGGCATGCCCACATCTTGAATACTGCGTACAGATATGGTAGCCTCATCTCAAAAAAGATAAACTGGCATTGGAAAAGGTTCAGAAAAGGACAACAAAAATGATTAGCGGTTTGGAACGGGTCGCATATGAAAAGAGATTAAAAAGACTTGGATTTTTCAGCTTAGAAAAGAGGAGACTAAGGGGTGGCGATATGATTGAGGTCTATATAATCATGACTGGTGTAGAAAAAGTGAATAAGGAAAAGTTATTTACTTATTCCCACCATATAAGAACTAGGGGTCACCAAATGAAATTAATAGGCAGCAGGAGAAAAACAAAAGGAAGTTTTCTTCACTCAGTGCACAATCAACCCCCTTGCCAGAGGATGCGGTGAAGTCTAGGACTTTAACAGGGTTCAAAAAAATGCTAGATAGATTCATGGAGGTTAGGTCCATCAATGGTTATTAGCCAGGATTGGTAGGAAATGGTGACCCTAGCCTCTGTTTCTCTGGAGGTAGATGACTGGGGAGGGATCATGTGAGGATTACCTATTGTGTTCCCTCCCTCTGGGCATGTGGTATTGGCCACTGTTGGCAGACAGGATACTGGGGTGGATGGACCATTGGTCTGATCCAGTATGGGCATTCTTATGTTCTTAGAGTTTTTCTTGATTGAAAACCATAGAATTGGGTCTTGTTACATTATAATAAATTGTATATAAAACACTAGTCTTAGGCAGGCCTGCCAACGTTAGGGGGTGATGGTGGTGGTTGGGGGGAAAGAGCACAATTTCCCTGGGACTCACTGATTCTAAAGAATCCGGGACTGCTACTATGATGATGGCCCTTTAGAATTGTTAACGGAGCCCCAAATGGTGTGCTCCAGAGTCCCACACTGCCCATTCTGGCTGTCTCTGAGGGTGGCGGAGGGAGGGGGTGCTGCACCATCCTTGCAGTGCTGTGGGCTGGCTGCCCAAGCTCCTTCCACCTGAGGTTCTGCTCCTTCTGGGAGTGCAGAGACAGTTTTGCCCCCCACCCCCGCACATCGCTGAAGTGCCTCCTGGTCTTAGGGACATTGCTAATTCTGTTAAAAGAGAAAACTATAAAAAAGAGCTTGGTCTCAGGCGTTTAGAATTATCTTTGTACCTTGGAGGTACATGCTTCTCAATGATCTTTTACCATCTTTATGAAACAAACATGTACACACAGCTAAGACAGATGGTTCCTCAAGGTCAGAGGAAGAGAACAACAATACAACAGTAGAAGCACTTTGGCTAAAGTAATAAACTAAGGACAAATATATATCTTGAGAGTGGAAGGAGTGTTCTGTGAGTAAGACACTGGCATGATACTAATTGGGCTCTGATTCCAGGCTCTGCCCCAGAGTTCCTGTGTGACCTTGGATAAGTCACTTTGGCTTCAATCTTGCAAAGTTTATGCATGTGATTAGTCTGACAGAGTTGGTATTATCTGTGCTGAAATGTATGATTATGCTTCAGTGCTTTGCTGTGCCTTAGTTCTCCAATATGTAAAACAGGGGTAATAATTCTTCCTGTTCTGCAATCTTTATCTGTCATGTCTATGTTGGGCTCCACTGAAGTTATCTGCTCTCCTCAACTCTTCCATCAGCCTTCCTCAGGGGAGAGAGCAAACAATAACAAACTACTCAAAAGAGCCTCAAACAACACTCAAGTGCACAGAGAGCTTGGATTACAGCACAGTCTCCAATGCATTTCTGCCTCCAGCACAGATAGTCCTTGAGCTTTGACCCATGATGGGTCACAGTTAGCTTTACTTTAAAGGCCCATTTTACTTGAGAATTGTGTGTGTGGATGAGAACTGGGTTCTAGGCATCACTCGAGCTAACACTGCAGTGAAGACATGCCTTTAAATTGTAAACTCTTCAAGTTAGGAACTCTCTCTTATTCTGTATGAACAGTCCTTGACTAAATGGGGCTCTGATCTTGGTTAAGGCTTTGTGGGGTTATTACAATACGAATATTGCTGAGCACATATATACCAAAGTGAAATATAATTTAAGAATTCCAGAAGTACTCAAAATGAAGGGCCAAAAAATTATGATCATATCCAAAATGTAAACATTAAATATTTCAGCCTTTTCACATGCTGCAAATATATATCTGTCCAATATAGGAAGACAGCCTCATATTAGGCTTGTAATAAATATTTGTGCATTATTTATGTAACTCCTTAACACACAATGATGAAATAAAAAGTGTTCAGAAAATGAGTGCTTAGAGGTCTAATTAAACAATGCTGAATGTTTTGCATTGTAATACTCAAGAGAAAATCACCAACTGTTTTGCAACATGCCTAGAATTTTAAATTTCATTTTCGTGTGCCAGATTGAAATAAAAATAGGGAACTTGATAAAGATTAATTTGGTGTCAGAAGGGACATTTGCTCTTTAATTAGATTTCTCTAGCCCTCGCAGTTTTGTTGCACCACTATAGCAAGTCCTAAAAAGCCTGCAGCAGAACTAAACAGTGATCCTCATCTCCACACTTTACTGGGAACTAATTTCATTTCCTGCCTGTCTGGAGAGGTATTTTCAACAGGCATCAATGTTTTTGTCTTCACAACTGATTTATTCATCAATCTCAATGTGATTTTTTTTAAACCTTTAAATTACATCCAAATCCTAAAGCATCTGTTTATTACACAAGGAAATTGAAAATCTGTCTGTGTGATATCATACAAAGATTTTCCCTTAAGGTTATAAAGGAAGTTGACAGATATTAATGATTTTTTTCTCTTGACCTCATTCGAAGACATATTGTAACAAAAAGGGGAAGAAATCTGGACATATACAGCAGGGCCATGAGTTTATTTTATAAAATATATAGTAGAAAAAATGAGACTATTATTTCTGGCAGGCTATGCAATCACATTGGAGTATACATTTATTTTCTAAAATAAGCCCCAACAACCAAATGTATTCGGAAATGAGCCATTATTTTTTTAAAAAACAGTGTACATTAATCTTTCGCCTTTTTTTCTCTAAACACACTATATGGGTATTAGACAATAAAAGCCGTGTTTTAGCTGATCCTGCATGTTTACAAAGCTGGGACATAGGTGATAAAGAGCCTTCCTCCCCACCACAGGGTCATCGCTATCAGGAGGTGGATGAGGCAAGCAGGTGCTATGCTGGACTAATTCCAGTGTCAGCCCTAGGCTAGCCTTTCGAGTAAGGGTAAGGGGTGGCTGGGACAGGACGACACCATGTCCCCATCCTTCTCTGCACAATCCAACAGAGCACAGCACGTTTGAGAGTGGGGAGTGAACAGGAGGGTGCACCAATGTGTGCAGAGGGAAGGAAGGGATGAATATCCTTTCAAAGGGCCAACAGGCTAACCACGTGTTTCCCCTGACCGCTGAATTTCAGCCAGAATCCTTCACAATACCCAAGTGAAGTCAATGGTGTAAAGCTGATACCTGATCCACAGGACACAAGTCATTGTACTGATTATAGGCCAAATGTTGCTCTCCCTAAAATCAGTGAAAAATCCTATTAGTTTTACCTGTGTAAAGACTGGAGAATTTGCTCTGGCATGGCCAAATTCTATCCTTAGAACTGACAGTTTCAGAGCAGATGCTGATATTAAGTAATACTGTATGCAATGGTGCCTTCCACAGGTAAATTACATTTTACCACAAATCACCATGAATGCAGCTTTGATTCTAGAAATCTCTGAATTGGGGCTCTCAGAAAGGAAAAAAGAAAACCATGTGAACTTGAGGAGACAAGGTCACATAAAGCCAAATTTATCTATTTACTAGATCAATTCATGGAGGTTAGGTCCATTGATGGCTATTAGCCAGGATGGGTAGAAATGGTGTCCTAGCCTCTGTTTGTCAGAGGCTGGGAATGGATGACAGGAGAGGGATCACATGACAATTACCTGTTCTGTTCACTCCCTCTGAGGCATTTGGTATTGGCCATTGTCAAAAGATGGGATACTGGGCTAGATGAACCTTTGGTCTGACCCAGTATGGCTGTTCTTATGTTCAAACGATGAAATGCTGCATATATCATAGAACATGGTGTCCCTAGCCTCTGTTTCTCTGGAGATGGGTGACAGGGGAGGGATCACATGGGGATTACCTGTTGTGATCCCTCCCTCTGGGGCATTAGGTATTGGCCACTGTTGTCAGACAGGATACTGGGCTAGATGGACCTTTGGTGTGACCCAGTATGGCCGTTCTTATATCACGCTTCCAAAAACAATTTAAATCCAACTTGAGTAATGCAACTTATAATGCACCCAGAAAGAGTAACTTGGTTTTCTCATTTCTTTTTGATGTGTATCAACTAGGGAAATGTGTAGATGCATGTCTGTACCAGTTGCAATAATAATAAAATGATGAAAAACCCATGTGATCATGTATGGGTGCTGACTATGTGGATGTTCCAGGGTTGGAGCACCTATGGAAAAAATGTGTATTCAGCATCCACTGGCAACCCCATGGATCAGTTCCTCCCCTCTAAGCCTCGGCCTTCCTGCCTGATGGTGGTCAACTGATCAATGTCTCCGCCTACTCCCAGAGCCTCCTGCCCACTGCGATCAGCCATTCAGTAGTGTGCAGGAGACAGTGAGGGAGGGGAAGAAGCAGGATGGGAAGAGGTGGGGCAGAGGCGGGAAGAAGTGGGATGGGGGCTTGGGGAAAGGGGTTAAATGGAGGTAGGGCCTAGGGTACCCCCTAGGAACTGCGTATGTCAGCGCCTCTGTGATCATGACATGACAGGCTACGTCTAGACTACATGCCTTTTTCGAAAGAGGCTTTTTCAAAAGATACTTTTGAAACACAGTGTCTAGACTACAATCAGTACTTTTGAAAAAGCAAGCCACTTTTTTGAAAGAGAGCACCCAGGCAATCTGGATGCTCTCTTTCGAAAAAGCATCGTTTGCATTACATAGTGCCTTTTTTCGAAAGAGCACTTTTGAAAAAAGGCATTCTTCCTTGTAAAACGAGGTTTTCCATGGTTGAAAAAACTGCCGCGTTCTTTCAATTTACTTTCAAAAGAACGTGGCAGCAGTCTAGATGCAGGTAAAGATTTTTCAAAAAAAGGCCACTTTTTTCGAAAAATCCCTGTAGTCTAGACACACCCACAGTGATGAACCAGCATTATATCAGTAAAAGGAAAACCATGCCTCTCTAAGCTAATAGAATTCTTTAAGTATATCAACAGCTGATACAAGAGAATCTGTTAATAATGCATTTGTAATTTGAATAAACCTTTGACAATTTTCCTGACCAGAAAGTACAAGGAAACTCTGGTAAGAAGTCATGGGATGAGAAGTAAATCACCCATGAGTAGTAAATTTAAAGAACAAAAAAACCCCCAAACCCTCAAGAGTAGAAATAAATGATCAGTTTCCATATAGCAAAAAGTTATTGAAGGAACATCTCCAGAATCTGCTCTATGATTAGTGTCCTTTAATATATTTATTAATACTCTGGAAAAAAAGAAAGACGTATGAGGTAGTCTACTTTGCAGATGAAAACAATTATTTAGATTAGTTAAGATTAGAGAAGATTGTGAAGAGCTTCTAAGAGATATGTCAGGGTATGTCTTAACTACACCCCTCTGTCGGCAGAGGGACATAAATGAAGCATTTTGAAACAAGCGCCATTTTGAAACTGAAACTCCAGTTCAGACACGGTTTTTTGACAATGAGGCACCTTTTTGAAAGATCATTTTTTTGAGGAGTACAGGATCTTTCGAAAAGGTGCCCCATTGTCGAAAAACCCCCACATCTAAACTGCAGTTTAAGTTTTGAAATGGCGCTTGTTCAAAACAGCGCCATGACGCGATTATGCAAACGAAGCACAGGATATTTAAATGCCTGCTTCATTTGCACTTTCAAAATGCTTCATTTACATCCCTCTGCCGACAGCGGTGTAGTTGAGACCTAGCCTCTGAAACTACACCGCTTCCCACAGCTCCCCTTGGCTGGAAATGGTGAACCACAGCCAATGGGAGTTATAAGGCTCCACGCCTATGGACATTTAGATAAACAAAGCACCTTGTGGCCCACCAGCAGCTTATCCAGGTGGGCCCGTGACCCAACTTTAAAAACCCCTAAGCTACACCACCAGATTGTCTGGAAGGGCCAGCAGACTGGCTCTTAAGCCAGCAAAATGCAGCTTCTGTGCTCATGCTCATCACTGTGACTATTCCTGTGTTGCCTTGTTCCTGCTTCCCCTACCTTGCATCCTGACCTGTCATAGCCCTATCCCTGGCTGAAAAGTCCCCTTTCCAATTGCCCTGGAGATTCTGGCTTTGATCACTTGGCTCCCAGCTGTGGTAACCAGTTCCTAGCCTCTGGCCTGACTCTTGGCTCTGTTTTCTGACTACTGCCTCCAGCACTGACCCTAGCCCCCGATTTCCAATGCTCAGTTCCTGATGCTCCAACTGCTAAGCCTAATGCCTACTCCAACCACTAGGTTAGACTGCCCATATCCCAGGTGCCTAATAATGTATTTGGTATCTTTGATAGACATGTCAGATTTTCGTCTGTGCAATATGGGTAAATGATTCCCATCTGTATTTCTGGACACCATATTTTAAACCGCTTTTTAAATTTTGTGGTGAGTAGGAAAAAAAAAGGGTTACAATAATTTTTATCATATTTTATGTTATGTCAGTAAAGCAAAATATACAGTATAATGCAAATCTACTTATGGATGCCTATTGTCTACAGCGTATGTTATGCCCCAGGCTTCACATGGCACAACACAGCATATTACAACATATCATTGCCAGCAGGATTTGTTAAAGATGGCAGTTCTTTCACACTGTTGAAATACATGCAACATGCTACCAAAAGTGGAAATCCCACTTTTCCCCTCTCCTTTTGGGAAATGTTCAACATGATGTAATGGCCACTTTTGAAGTCATATTTTATTTAATATATTTTATGTTGTGTAATTTTTTAATAATGCACCATACAACAGTGTTTACATTTATGTGAAGGTGATCATGGTGCCATAACCAGATATGCTACTTAAAACCATCCAACTCCTGCACTACATCTTCTATTAACTAAAATCATATTATCCATTAAATAATCACAGCCTGATTTTTAAACCCATATACATAAATTGTGTCCCAAGCTTTGTGTACACAGGGCATTTATATGAGCAAACGGGATATTTCAGAAATCTGGAAGAATGCAAAAATGAGCAGAAAACATTGAGTGTGAAACACAATGATGAATCTGATTTTCGATAGCCCCACACCGTGCCTGACCATTTACAACATGTGGGCATAAAATACACCACTATCACTTGGTAGTATTTTATACTCACTTTACAATGATGCAAATGATTACACAAGGTGAAATGGAAAATCAGGCCCAGTTATATCTAAATCTTGCGATCTCAAGATACACACCACCTTACTCCCCACCTCAAAATCACCAATGCTGCACTATATTTTAGAATAGAAAACTTTATTTACTGAGAGTCTCAGTAACTGAGGCTTAACTGGGGGTTAACTGAGAGTCTTATCCTCCGTAAAATTATTTAGCTTCAACGAAGGTGTACATCTTTACAATACCAGAGGACTGGCACTTGAAAGTCCATATCTTGAGGTTCCCAATATATAAACATGGCCTTACTCAATCAGACTCCCACTAAAATTCAATGGGAATTTGTTAGAGCAGGGACTGATATAAACACAAATAAAATTTTAATATGAACATCGGGAAATGGTCCCTTATTTTCAATATCTTTATAAACTATGTCTTTAAATCAACCTTTCTGGTACCTTAACTTTCACCTATTCTTTAGGTTATTTTCTCCCTCACAGGCTGATTTCTCTAAGCAACAGTAATTAACTTTTGTAAAATAAACTCCCTTTCCTGTAGGAGTTATGTAATTTTAGTTTCCAGGAGCCAATCTTCAGGGGCACACAAGGCTGGCAACAGACTTTGCTGGACCCTGCGGCATGGGGGCTTGGCTCTGGGTCCCCTGGAAGGGGTGAGGTCCCGGGTGGGAGAGGCAGGACTGGGGGTTAACCTCCCCTAGCCAGACCTCAGTGCAGCCCGGAATCCAGCTGCACTGCTCAGGAATCCAGCTGCTGCCATGGAAGCAACCATGGCAGATCAGAGCCCTTGGCTCTTTTAAATTGCCAGATCCTGGGGCAAGTATCTTTCCTTTGCTTCCCTCTATCAGCGACCCTGGGGGCTCACGGTTAACTCTGCTCACATGAAACTGTTCCCCCAAAAGCTTGAAAGCTCATGATTGAGAACTTACTTGTTGCATTGTAGGAGAATGTAAAGCAGACTGGACCTGCATTGGAAGTTGGTTTCCAAGGGACTGCTGCATTGTAATTGGCTGGTGTTGCTGTATGTTGAGATGCTGATGGAGAGGTGGGCTAATCTGAAGCGGTGGAGGTGGGGACACAGCCATGTTTGCTATGGAAACAGTCACTGGCATTTGGTTGTTGGGCTTGGGTGCAATATTCCTGGGGATATTAGCGTGCATGGCAGTTATGTGCGGATTCATTCCAGGTTGTTGGTGATAATGGGAGCTTAGGTACAGTGCAGAATGAGCCTGTGTGGGCCCATGGAACACTGACTGTTTGGAATTCATCATCTGAGGCGCTTGCGATGCCTTAACATCAACAGGTTCGGTGTAGCTCTGTGGAAAAAACAAACAAACAAACAAACAAACAAACAAACAAACAAACAAACAAACAAACAAACAAACAAACAAACAAACAAACAGTCTTTAGAGACAGACAACTGTTTTTCTGAGATCTATTTACTGAACAAATGAACCTCCACATCATTCCATCCCAGACCAAAATACGTTCATATTCTGCAATGATACTTGGAAGCACCATGCAGTGGCAAGTTACACTGTTTTGTAACTTTCCCGTAGAATTCCAGAGAATGTTGTTCTATAACAAATACCCATGTTTTCCGTTTAGTTCTCTGCTCCTTATAAGAATTCCTTTATGCAGCATATTTCAGTCATGGAGATGCTACTCAGAATGTCCTTACAGTGCTGACTAGTTATTATTCTTAAATAAATAAAGTATATTTAAAGAAATAAAGTTAACTCTGATATACCAGACAAATTTTGCGTCACTACAATAAATACTGCACTTCTGCTTCCTGGCTTGACATTCTGATATTGCAAAATGTGGACATGATATTACTGACCTGATAAGCTACTCAGCAAATGAAAACATGAATCTAAACCTGCAACCATTACTTCTGCTATGAGCCCCTGAAAGTCAAGGGGCTCATAGCAGAAAGATCATTTGTGAGGGGCAATATGCGAACAGAGCAATGGACTGGACTAAAGAGGCTTGGACTTGGTTTCCATTCCTGGCTCTCCTAGTGACCTGTTGGGTCATCTTAGGCACATCCCAGCTCAATGCTTCAATTTCCAAATCTGTAAAATGGGAATAATGATACTGACCTCATTAGTAAAGACCTTTGATATCTACTAATGAAAGCACTAGATAAGAGGCAGGTATTGTGATGAAGAGTGGCAGAACTGGGCACTTCTGTGTGTTACTGAGTCAAATCAAAGTTCCAGTGTTGGCACATTTTATTTTTACAATATTCGGTGTTAGGATTATATGCATGTCCACATCAACTGTGTTTTGTAGATTGTAAATTTGGAAATAATACAGGTGTAGTAAAAAATTAATTTTAATTAGAACTTTCCCAATGAATCTAATGAAGGAGTTCTTCTTAAAGACTGATGGTACCATTTGGCCTATATAATGTTTGATTACATACAAACAAGAAAATTATCTCAATTGGCACCAAAATAGAGAAAATAAATGACCCTTTCAAAATAATTGCAGTGTTTGTCTTGTTTTCTTAAAGCAGTTATTATGCAGCATTTTCAACAATAAAGCGTTCTAATGGTTATACATTGTTACTCTGAATTTCTACTAAATGTATTCAATTCCCCATGCACTCAGTTTCTTAGAACTTCTAATTGAGTTGTAAACTAGATGTGTTCAAGTAAATGCCAAAAAGAGTTAAAGATTAACCACCCGGTGCTTATGGTAGGTACCTGAATAATAATGTAGCAGTTAAGGAAAGGTTGTACAGTATTTATAACCAGTGAAAAGTGAAATATGTTGGAAAAAATGGTAGCTGGAAAAAGAAGTCATGTGTCAATACCATTATTCTACCACCACATCATGTTTGTCCAGTTTACAAGCCAAAATAAGTTTTCATGTTACTTTCAGAATTCCAGCATCAGCTGAGCCTGTGAAAGTCTATTTGTATGCTCTCTGATGTATGATCCATCACCAACAATCAGCTAATATGCACATTACAGAAACTGGTTCATTATGTGTGATGATATACAATGAAAAAGATTATAACTTTATTTTCCCAAATGTCAAGCTTCAATACTGAAGTGACAAAAATTATTTACTCCTGTAAACTAAGGAAAATTCAATAAAAATGATAAAATAAATGCAATTCTCTCTCTTTCTCTCTCTGAACGGTATGCTTGCCCCCACTCTCATAGACTAATATAAGGACAGATGTACACATACACAAAATGAAACATCATATATAAGAATGGCCATACTGGGTCAGACCAAAGGTCCATCTAGCTCAGTATCCTGTCTGCCGACAGTGGCTAATGCCAGATGCCCCAGAGGGAGTGAACAGAACAGGGAATCATCAAGTGATCCCTCTCCTGTTGCCCATTCCTACCTTCTGACAGAGAGAGGCTAGGGACATCATCCCTGCCCATCCTGGCTAATAGCCACTGATGGACTTAACCTCCATAAATGTATAAGGACATAAGAATGGCCATACTGGGTCACACCAAAGGTCTAACCCAGTATCCTGTCTGCCGACAGTGGCCAATTCCTGATGCCCCAGAGAGAGGGATCACAACAGGTAATCCTCACGTGATCCCTCCCCTGTCACCAACCTCCACAGAAATAGAGGCAAGGGACACCATTCCTACCCATCCTGGCTAATAGCCATTGATGGACCTAACCTCCATTAATCTATTTAGCTCTGTTTAGAACCCTTCACCACATCCTCTAGCAAGGAGTTCCACAAGTTGACTGTGCACTGAGTGAAGAAAAACTTCCTTTTGTTAAACCTGCTGCCTATTAATTTTATTTGGTGACCCCTAGTTCTTATATGGTGGGAATAAGTAAATAACTTTT
>CM057846.1:57375818-57407109 GCA_030068395.1 Apalone spinifera | reverse complement strand
GTCTCCTCTTTTCTAAGATGAAAAATCCAAGTCTTTTTAATCTCTCTTCATATGCGACCCGTTCCAAACCACTAATCATTTTTGTTGTCCTTTTCTGAACCTTTTCCAATGCCAGTTTATCTTTTTTGAGACGAGGCTACCATATCTGTACGCAATATTCAAGATGTGGGCATGCCATGGTTTTATATAGAGGTAATAAGATATTTTCTGTCTTATTCTCTGTCCCTTTTTTAATGACTCCTAACATTCTATTTGCTTTTTTGACTGCTGCTGCACACCGAGTGGATGTTTTCAGAGAACTATCCACAATGACGCCAACATCTCTCCCTTGAGCAGTTGTAGCCAAATTAGTCCCCATCATATTGTGTATATATATTTGGGATTATTTTTTCCAATGTGCAGGTGAACCCAGTTTTGAACCCAGTTAAAGACCTGGCCTTCACAACATCCTCTGGTAAGAAGTTCCACAGTTTGATTGTGCGTCATGTGAAGAAATACTTCCTTTTGTTTGTTTTAATCCTGCTACCTTTAATTTCATTTGGTGACCTCGAGTTCTTGTATTATGGGGGCAAGTAAATAATTTTTCCTTATTTACTTCTCCACACTAGCCATGATTTTATAAGACCTCCATATCATATCATATATCATATCATATATCATATCATATCCCCCTTAATCTCCTCTTTTCTAATCTGAAAAGTCTCAGTCTTATTATGACCATATGACCCATTTTGGCTGGGACAGTCCCTTTTTTAAGCCCTGTCCCTGACACCCTTTTTTGGAGAGGAGGGGCAAAACTGGGCATTTGTCCTGTTTGCTTTTGCCAAATGAGCTGTCAAGAGCAAACAGGATGAATGCCCAAATTTGCCGGAAAAGTCAGGTGCGCCTCCCTAAAGGGTGTGTGTGAGTGGCAATGTTCTGGGGAGAAGGACAGGAGCCTGGCCAATCTGTCTCTCCTATATCCTGCCTTTCCAATCGAGGAGTGATCAGGTGTTATGTGTTCATTCTGCACTCATTACTGACATAACTCCACTGCTTTCAATGTACTTGTATAAAGGATGAATTTGGCCCTTTATACTAAATTATGCACAGGACACCAGATGTTGGCAGTTGCACAGGCTTATGCTGGGGATGAATCTCTCTCTCTCTCTCTCTCTCTCTCTCACACACACACACACACACACACACACACACACACACACACACACACACACACTGACAGGGTATACCAACCCTGCAGTGGGCTGGCAAGAGTTAACCAGGCCTATATGGCCAAGAGAGCACCCCCACACAGCCCTGCTCCAACTGGAGGACCAGTTTAAAAGCCAGGGGGAAATGCTCAATCAGGGCTGACCACCTCAGAGGAAGGAGGTGCTGACAGAGCTCTGAAGCAGGAGCAGCAGACTGACGCTGAGGCAGAGACCAGCCAGCAGAGACCAGATGGGGAAGGGCCCAGCTCAGAAGACACAGGTGGGGAAGACACCGGCAATCCTGGACAGGGTGGGAAGTAGCCCTAGGGGGGGAACTGGAATCCCTGAGAGCTCAGCGTGTTTTGGGCGGACTCCCTGCTGAACTAGTGGTGGGACAAACCCACCACAGACAGAGCCTTGGGCTGGGACCCGGTGGAGAGGGAGGTCCCAGGTTCCCTGCCCCACCCAATTGGAACCCCTAAAAGGGACACTACACCTGGCTCCTTAGCTCTATAGCTGATTTTTGAGACTATCATTTGTAAATCTCAAGAGGCACCCAGAAACTGAAATCTATAAGTGAGAGTTTTTATTCTCATTTTGAGTTGTTTCTGCTTTCTGGACACAGGTGGCTTTACTGACCTCACTTCTGTAGAAAATAAAACAGCAGCTGAGTGACTGAAAATAAAGCAAGGGTAAGTTTTTCCTAAGTCAGCAGTCCATGGGTCTGATCAAAGGCCTAATGAAGTTAATAGACAATCTCCTGTTAACTTCAGTGGGTCAAAACTTTTATTCTACAAATAATGAGTAAATGCCCATCTCTGTTTCCATGAAAGTATTACTGGAACTGGTCAAGTGAAGCTGAGGTCATTTTCAGCTGATGAGTATTGGTCCTCACTTGTGTAAGTAGAAACTTTAGAAGTGTAAGTAGAAACTTTAAAATTGGTTACACTTATTTTATTTTGGACTTTCAAACCCTGTTTCTGCAGACAGTCAGTAGGTAGGACCTTACACAGCCACATCTGTGCATGTCCATTCGTGCACACACATACATGTCCAGGTGCTGAAAATAGCTGTGGAATATATTTAGTCTTATTTTCAAAAGTTTAGAACTACCAAATTATATATATTTATATAAATACTATTGCAGTAACATTTTTCACAATACATTGGCCATCAGAAAAAAAAAAAAACCCTCAACTTTTTCCTAGAGGTGCCACATAGTAACTACAATCATTCTACAAATAGAGAAAAATGGTGGTAACTCTGAGATCTCTGTGTGATGACTGGCAAAATGTACAGTGACTTTTAAGAAAACTGTCAGTGATGAAGACACATTTGCAAAGCCACATTTTTGTTCACAATTTGGGACAAAGGAAGCTTGCCTTAAAATAAAATTATATGTTGCATTTTTAATTATATGTATTCAGATAAGGTAACGCCCAAAATACATCCAAATGTGGCCAAGATGATCACCACGGATCAATGATAACTTGCTGTTCTTTTTCAGAATCAGCAGCATTACCAGATTTGGTATTTTGTGATATGAAGAAAATATGTAAAGTGCCCTAAACCTTCCACATGGAGTATTGTAAATTAAGTGGTATCTACAATAGCTAAGGTCAACATAATCAGAAATATTTTTTATTAATGTGAGCAAATTAGACTTCACTACACAATTTAATTTGAATAAACTTGAGGGATTGGTGAATGTTCATACATAAATGTTTCTGGTACCTTTGGCCATCAGCAGCATCTATAAAATAAGTGATTGAAGATCTTCTATAGGGTCAGGGTCTGATTATCATTTATACTACTGTTACTTTACACCTCAATAGCAATGTAAAGAGTCTATAAATGTATGTAAATAAAATATAGTCCTACTTTTACTTTTTGCTGCCAGAAAGGTGTAACACAGTCTTAGTGTAAATTAAAAACCAGGACCTCACAGTTTGAATAAGTATTGTAAAAGTACTGGAACAACAAAACTTTCATGTGAACATACGTGAACATCAAAAAAGTCATAGGTTGACAGATTTTGGATGAAAGTTGTCAACACATGAAGGTTCTTATTTTATTCATTCCAAGTTGTATATATTATACAAATGTATTGTACCACATGGGGCAGGTTCAAAACTTTTTAGACATATCCTAGATACTTGAGTACAAGAATAGTCAGCTATTGGTTGTCATATACTACTAACCAAGGTCGTTTGTCATTTTGGAGGACCACACTTTAAAATCTGAAAGATACATTTTGTCATTATCTTTGGGGGACTGCCATGGATTCTTTAAGTCCATATAGGTAGAGAAGGCTGTTTTATGAATTAGCCTGAATAAATGTGATGAAGGACATGCAACTTGGATTCGATACCAGTCTTTACTCCTCAACTGAGAGGCCTCAGGGGACTCTAAAAATGCAATTCTAAAAACCTTATACCAACCATTCAATCCAGAAACAAAAAAGATTCTTCTCAAAATCAAAAGCAGAAATCACTCAAACTACTCTGACCTCAAAATCTCTGCCATTTTGGGCTTCAATTCAAAACCGAGAACATTTCTAGGTTTTGGCACCACTAACAGGGAAACCTCAGATAATTTGGCCTCGAAATTGATTCCAGACTTTAGCCCAATCCTAATCTCAAAATGAATTCCACTCCACATCTGTTCATCTTTCACTATTTTAAGTCTGAGAGAGATCCTCAGCTGGTATATAACCAGCACAGCTCTCTTGGTTTCAGAGCAGCTATGCCAATGTACACCAGCTGAGAATCTGCTTTTATTTTGTTACAACAGCATATTTTAGTAAATGTAGAAACTCTCCCGTGCCAATTCTTGGGGGGAATGGAGAGACTAAGATTCTTACCAACGGTGCATGAAAAACTCTAGTGAAATGGAAACTAGCTTAGATTCTTGTTTTAGTGTTTGATGTACTTATTTCAAGTTAATTTAAGTTGAAACTTATTGATGAAGGGTAAATTGTAATATTAGGCAATCACAGAAACACCAAAAGGAAGACTACAGTCTGGAAGCCTTGGCAGAGAAAGTACTGCAGTGCCCATAAGAAGGTGTAGCATTTGGTCTCCTTGGTGACTGACTGACTCAGGCCCTGACATCTCACTACCGCCTCTCTCCCATTCACCTCCACCGAGGTGCCATGCACCATCTATCCTTTAATGCCTGGTCTTTATTTCATGTGTGTTGTGGTGACATTGTTAACTTTATGGACTGCCACCAAAATGAGAACTCTCAGCTAGAAAAGGATTCAGAGTATTAAAATTGAGCCCAAACTGTAATACGAATGAGTTTTCATAGTGATGTTATACCTAACAATTTGAATAACTGCTTAGAAATTTCCTTAGATCCTTAGGATTTGTGGCTTTATAGGTTAATAAGTTATGCCGGATAACTATTTGGGACACTGCATTTACTGGACATTTTTTGATTCAAACAATGTTTTTAGAATAAAAAAAATTATTCTTTGGCAGTTTTTGGATTCTTGAGTGGACATGATAATTGGTTTGTGAAAAATATATACACAAACAATCTGAAAATACAATGTCAGTCAACAAGTATTTCTGATATAGGATATACAGCTACATACATGATTTCAATGGCAATATATGGTTTTTGATATATGACACTCCAAACATTTTTTATATCAAAATAATCACAAAAGCAAAGATAGTGTGTCACAGAAACCTGAAATATCACCGGTTTATAGATTTGCATTACAATTTCCCTAGCTTGGGGACTTTGTGTTTAATTTGCAGCTTTTATTTTTATCCATTAAAGTGACTGCTTATTATATTTTTCTGCTAAGGCAATAGTGCCTTATGATTGTAGAAGTTTAGCAACTTAAAAAAAAAAAGCTGTTAAAGCTTTAGACAGAGCTGTATTTTAGGTTTGCTCCTTATGAGGAGAAAGCCACTATTGCTTCCTCTGAAAACAGCCTAAACTAATCTTTAAAACTTTCAAAATGTCTGCATGGACTAAATATGCCTGAAAAGTAATTCCAAGACAGTGGCTGGGAGTTCTGTCAAAGGAGGTTTAAGCCTGCCATACAATTAAAGAGACAATGCTTTAACTTTGTCACATGCTCATTAACTTCAAGAAATGTGCATTATTTCTAAAACTAAAAGATTGTCAAATATGGATGATATGATGTTATGCGAGCATGTCATCACAACTTTGAAAAATTACCTTTTTTCCTACTTGAGGGCAGATGTGAACCATAGTTGTTAAGTATGTTTGCAAAAAAATATTTGCATATGTATATATAAATAAATATTTAACATAGAAAGCAAAACTCTTACTGCCAGCAGCCTGCACAAAAAAGCCAGGATAAGCAATAAAAAGTGCTTGTTTTTTAAAAAGTCAAATTGCAATTCACAGCATTTTATACTATACAAATTGCTATATACTGTAGGTTGCATTTCTGAGACTGAACAGTACTAAAAGTTGCAACTAAGGGCAAATATAAATACACTTGTTAAGAATGCAGAGGCTTAGTCAGTATTATAAACACTATGGCAATCTGCATTGCATTACATATAATGCTTTGTAATGCAATTTTGACTTTACATATTGATTTCCACACATATGAACAGGCTTGACTATAGCCCCATTAATTTCAATCATTATAAAAAGAAAAGAAAAAATGTTGAGAAAATATCTAGTAAATACATTGATAGAGTTAATGGAGATTAATGCATAGCTATGGCATTAAATCCATACAATCCGATGTTCACCTTATTGGACGTTAACCCTATTTTAAAAATATTATAGGCAAGTTTGAGAGAACTGACTATTGTTCAAGTTGTCTGACATGATACATTATAAGACCCTGCTTTCAGTTGCTTATTACTTGGCTAAATTTAAATCTACTGGGATGCCATTTTATATGCCAAGTATATACCTGATTTTTGGGGGGCAAATTTTGGCCAGAACAGTTCAGCTGTTTTCAGGCTCCCACATGTGACTTGACCAAGCAGTATTTACTCCATAGAACAGCTAAGCATTCTCTCTCCAGAAGTGGAGGCAGGCTTCTGGCGTTTCCTAACTTTGCTTGCTTGCCTTTGCAACTTTAATTACATTTTTCATGTAGTTTTCATATGTGTAATAATAGAACAGACTTTAATACAGAGAGTTTATATTCTGTTTCAAACAGATGCACTCCCCATGGTGAATCTTAATATATCACATATCAAGTTTGTAATTACATGCTTATTTAAAGTCCCATCATACTGACATGCTTAAAGTTAAGCAGATGCTTAAGTCCCACTAAAGCCAATGGGACCTAAGCAGATAAGAGCTTTCCTGAATAGGGATGGATTTAAATATGTGCCTAAGTGCTTTCCTACACTGAATTAAAGCCTCAGACACCAATGTTTCTTTAAGTGATTTTTTTCTCTAAATAAACCTTCCTCAAAAGAATGTCATGTAAGTATTTTTTGTTCTGAAAAAAAAATCAGAGTAAAATTCTCAGTTTTGGAAATATTTATCTTATTAAAATAAAACAGTTTAGTATTTTGTTATAAATAATGTATGATAGGCAAAGAAATGATACTTTATTTTTACAAGTGAAAAGCTGACTTTATAAATCACACTAAAATTAGTGTGTTGGTCTTATTTTACCACTGAGTAAAATCTTACAAATACATTAGCCACCATGTACAATGGAACCCTGGTACAGTTCCACTGGTTTGAAAGAGTCTATTCTAAACATAGAGACTATCTCTGGAACCATCAAGTGTAGAAAAGGAATAATAGGCATTTTGTACATGCTTCTAATAAACATTCTGGAATATATCAGACCAGATTTCAAGTACATAAGGAAAGCAATGACTAAAGTTACACTCATGTGACTCAGAGTGTAGCTACCAACACAAACTACAGGTAGGGGTCATATACAGAAAAACCTGAATAAGTGGTGAGATCATGTGGAAAGCTGCACAAAAGGTCTGGGTGTTATTATCCATTAAATTTTTCTTTTGAAATGTCCTTAACACAATGGTTAACGTCATGAAACTAACAAAATGTGCTGCGCAGTCACACCTGTATAAGCTTCAAGCACTGCCAGCCTCACTCTTAAGCACTGGACAGTCAAGTGTGTCTAAACCTGACCTCATCAACCTTAGGAATTCTGTGAAATAGACACCAAAATTATCATCAGCAATATGATGATTCTGCAAACTGCCCCTGTGCTGTTTCATGCTTGCATGTTGCAGTAATCTTAGTTCTGTCTATGGGTTTCTGATTATGGTTTATATTATATCAGTTGTGAAATTCTGGGTATTGTGAATGTCTCTATAAATCAATATCAAACATTGCTGGTATCTGTATACAGTGGGTCCTACAACATGCTGGTGTCCCAAAGCAAGCGATCTTACTGTGTTCACCTATGTCATCTGAGGTGAACACAGAAAGAAAGTTCAGCTTATCATGGGAACATTCGCTTTGTGGTTCAGAGCATGACCATTGCTGTGGAGTGCCTGCATTAAAAATGAGGCATTTTATGAGAGATACCAGAGTTTCCCCTGTGAGCAGGACTAGTAATTGTGTGGTGCTCTGTGGCATATCTACAGGCATATTTGATCCTTTTACTGATGACCACCACATCTCTCTTTTTCCCATTGTGATTATAATTCCAGTCTTTGGATGCTGTATGGGTAAGACTGGATGGGATATGGTTGCCGATGTTGAGAGAAAACTGTTTGTTTTGAGCATGACAGCAGAGCGTGGATATGATGGGGATAAGGTGGTAATGAGCAACAATATTTGCACTAGATACCATGATGCTGAGCACCATACAAAGGCTGAAATTGGTTTACAATCTGTCACAATATATATATATATATATATGTTACCTTGGATACAAGGCTTGCTCTGTATGCAGCTAACTGTTTCAAATATTCCTTCTTAGCAGCTTCAGTTTTCTTTTTGTACACCTACAGAACAACAAAGAGCATTAGTAAATGAATCTGTTTCTATACACAATTCCAAGACATATAACCAATCTGTTTCATGCATCTTCAGAACATCCTTCTAATTCAAGAGCCTTTCCTTTTTCTCTAGATTTTTAAGGGGGGAAAACTTAAGCAACAACAAGCATTTTCAAAAATATTGTTCACAGTAAAAGAGATTCTTTGCCTACAGAGTGAACCTGATATGTCTGGGGCACATCTAGACTATGTTTTAATTTTAAAAGAGAATATGCAAATTACGTGGGAACTGGCATATCTTCTTCCGATCGCATTTTTGAAAGAGGCTCTTTCGAAAGTGAAAGTAGTCTGGATGCAAATTTTGGAAAAAAACTCCTTTTTCGAAAAAACTGCTCTTCCTAAAAAAAGGAGGTTTACGCGGTTTTTCGAAAAAGGGTTTTTTTCCCCCAAAAAACCTGCATCCAGACTACTTTCACGTTAGAAAGATCCTCTTTCGAAAATGTGATTGGAAGAATATGCGGAATTTGCATATTCTCTTTCTAAATTAAAATGTAGTTTAGACATGCCCTGAACTGAGGGCATTCCTATTTGCATGATCGCGTCAATTGACAAAGGGATGTTAAATTGGGAGTACAGTTCCAAACTGGACCAGTGGGGGCTGCTCTTTATTGTGGCTCCCATCTGGCAGACCAGCTGAATTTGTCTAGGAAATAGGAGAGTGAGTGGGTGGCCTGGGCCCAGGACTGCTGAGTTGGGAAGAAAATGGCAAGTGAGATGCAGAGGTCAGTAAAAGTTTGGGGAGATAGCAATGCTATTCAATATTACTGGGAGACTTTTTTCCATTATTAGGTAAGCCATTGGAGAGTGCGAGAAGCCCAGTCCAAAGGAGGTCAGAGGCAAATCAAGGCTCAGGAGAGCTCTGTGTAGAAATGAGTTAAGGAGCCATGAAAAGAAATTAGTGTAAATCATTTTTCCAGTCTTGCTCCTGAAAAGTTCTGACGAGCTCTTCAAGAAAGTGCATCTTTTCTTATCTATTCCTCTCAATCCACAGTTCTGCCTGCAGTGTAACTAACACATGGAACTATGTTCCACACAATAGCTTAAGTTAAAAAGTTATAAGATTCAGTTTAAATTACCCTAGACTTCCAGCCCTGAAGGTTATTAACAACAGGGATTGGAAGGACACCTAGACACAACGATAAATGGAGCATTAAACAATGAGGAATCCTGTGGCACTCTAAAGACTAACAGATTTATTTGAGCATAAGCTTTCAAGGGTAAAAACCACTTCATCAGATACATCAGATGAAATGTTTTTTACTCACAAAAGCTTATACCCAAATAAATGTGTTTGTTTCTAAGGTGCCACAGGACTCCTCATTTTTTTTGCAGTTACAGACTGAGACTATGTCTAGACTGCAGGCTTCTTTCGAAAGAAGCTTTTCTGGAAGAGATCTTTCAGAAATTTTTTTTTCGAAAGAGAGCAGTCATACAGCAAAAACGCATCAAAAAAGCAATCTGCTTTTTCGAAAGATAGCATCCAAATTGATTGGATGCTATGTCACATTTAAGTTGTGATTAGCATGGACAGAGTGGTCACCAGGGCACCTGTGCTTTTTCCTGGAGGCCTCTTCTTTTGAAAAAAACCCTTCTTCCTCGACCACACACGCTTTTTTCCAAAAGAGCTCTTTTGGAAAAAGGCTTCTTCCTCGTAGAAAGAGGTTTACCGCTGTTGGAAAAACCCCTGTGTCCTTTCGACTTTCTGTCAAAAGAACACAATTGCAGTGTGGACGGAAGTGTAGTTTTTCCAGAAAAACTCTGCAATGTAGACATACCCTCAGTCTCAGATTAGCTGGACTATGCACTTAAAGTGCAGTGGATGGCAAAAGCAAGTTAAATCAACTTTGAGATGTTGTCATAAATTATGCAGGTAAGACACACAAACACATTCTTTACAGTAAGGTAAACTTTATGAAACTTTAAATTGATCTCTTTTGATCCTGTTATTCCACAGTAAAACCAGAGCACTCTCATAATGGAGCATGCCTGGAAAATGTCATCTTTATCTACACAGGACAATACTATTCCAAAATACTAAGTCAGAGCAACAGTACTGGGCTGGAAGGAACTGGTACTACATCATTTATAGCAAGAATATTCTTGTGAAATATCTTTTACTTCAGTGAAGCTTTGCTTTCAGAGAAAGAACAAGCCTCTGATCTAGGCTGGGAAAACTCAGAGGTTGCCTAAAAGGATTAAAGATTTTGCTTCCCAGGGAAGCATAAATACATAATGGGAAAAGAGTCCTAGGATTCCAAAACTGTAAATATCTACACAGACAGAAAAAAGATTGTTTTTAGCTGTGCAACTGTGTGTGTGCATTCTTGTAATTTCTTCAGATTAGGATAAATATATGTTGTATGTTGAGCTCATATTGTTTTTCAAAGAATGGGAAACAAGTTGCTTTTTACATTGTGATTATTTGCGGTTATTGGGCAAATATATTGCATTTTTTCAGAAAACAAAATGAGAATTAGTTGAAAATCTGTTCCCAGCTGCTAAAATGAGCTAGCATGACCTACAGAACAAAGAGGAATTCAAATTATACTGTACATTGGAATCCAGATGCATCATTTTGCTATCCAGATTTTAAAACCACAACTGAGCATAATAATATCACACACACAGAGTGAAGATCTTTAAAAGATCATGTAGATTTTTTAAAATCTGATATTGTAGTCATGCTTCAGTTCATTAGGAACCTTAGTTTGCATTCCATGAGTATCAAAATTTTATGCATGTCGGTCCCAGGATATTAGAGACAAGATGGATGAGGTAATATCATTTTTGGACCAACTTCTCTCCATACAGAGACAACTTCTGAGCCATATCGAGCTTTTCTACTTTTCTCAGATCTGAAGAAAAGCTTGAAACCCTTGTCTGTTGGTTCAATAAAAGATATTACCTCTCTCACCTTGTCTTTCTAATATCAAAATTTTAAGCAGTCCTACTGTGCATTTATAGTCAAAGCATATGGAAAAGGTTCTGAAGGACCAGGATTTCATCCCCCTCCTCCCAAAAAAAACCTTGTGGTATACAAGGCAATCTCATTTTATAGCATAAACCTAACAAGAGTTCTATAAGTCTTGTACCCAAACATCACTACTGCACATGCACTTAATTACACTGTCACCTATCCAGTCATAATATTCAGCATAAACCTTAAACATTTTTTTCATACCTACTTTTCTTAGACATTGATTCGACCTGGTTAAAACGGTATAAATCCAAATTAGCATTGTTTTTTTTAAAAACTGACTGATATAGGATGTCACAGTGAGTGTTGTGGCCCACAATGCTTCATGTTATTCAGAGGCAGATTTACACGGTAGGGTTTTGTGTGAGTTTTACCTGTATCTTTCTCAATGTTTACAATGTTTTTGTCTTTTTCAAGAATCCTAATATTTAGGCTATTTGTTAGTAGGTGGGTGATCCTGACTGCCTCAGGCCAGGGCAACTGTACCAGTATTTCCCCTCAGTGCTCCTGCCATGGGCACCTGCTCTCAGGCTTATGGCTTGCCAACTATCGCCTCTCTTGGAGGGAGTCCACTTCTTGCTCCCTTCTGAACAGGGGATTTCTAGGCCCAGTTCCCTGCCTTCATTGTATTTGCCTCTGTAAAAGACAAGTCTGTCTGACCAAGGATTACTTGATTTCCTTTCAGAAATGGTCAACAGTGCAAGTGTCCATAATTATACTTACTGCACAACTCTTTTGCTCTTAAAACACAAGCAGCACAGAGAAAACATATTAACAATTTTAAAATCTAGACATGTGCTAATAAGCTTACCAAAGATCACTCTCACCTAACGTGAGCGATGGCAAGGGCAGTCCTTCAACACCTCACCCATGGAAACCTATTTGTAATTTCAAATTCATCCCAGCTTCAGCTCAAAACAAGCTCTGACTTATGGGGTTTCACTAGAGCCAGTCCTTCCAATCCCCGCCAAGGATCAGGGCCCACTATGGACCAGGTGTCCTGATCATTTGGTAAATCAGCAAGAAGGCCGTAAATCTTTTTAAAAACAAAGCATTCATCCAAAAATCCTTTCTTTGTCTGTTGGTCCCTGAATAATCCAGTGAGCATCTCCGAGAGATGACTTCTAAGGCTGATGACCAGAGGAATTATAGTAGCATCCCACTCCTACTAAAGAAGTTACAAAAAATAACAAATACACAATTACCTTCTTAATACAGAGGATCCTGAATGTATTAATCCTAATTCAATACAGTTTAACTTAATTCATTAACATGTATCTAAATTCTATAAGGTCTGTCTCAGCAAATTGAGGGATATTGCCCCCTTGCCCCACTGGCATTGGCTGCTGAAATACTGATTGCTGATAGCTGAAATATAGGTAGGGTGGGATGGACTTTCAACTCCAGTGAGACTGGGAGTTGGCTGGTATCATCAGTAATGATGAGATTTGGTGTGTAGGATATGTTTCCAGTTGAGAATGAAGATGACACTGGATGCTGGTGTCAACACATAGTCTTGGGATTTGTCTGGGCTCGTACTTGGAATTTAAGCCGATGGGGAGAGCAGGTGGGTGGCACTAGCAGTGTTAGTGGTATGTGTAACAGGTATACACAAGACAAATGCCATTCCCATTCCGTTTTGGCAGCTGCCAGAACTTCTAGCCCTCAAGCTTAAATGTATTACATCGTTGTAATATATTTAACAGACTTGATGTCTTATAGACATTTTAAATAGGCAAAAGGCTTGCCTCCAAGTGCCCTTCACAATGGTTTAAACTGTTTTGTGCACCATAGTTAAGACAACAAGGAATTCTGAAACACAGAAAAACAATAAAAATCGAGAGGGAGATTTCTATTCTTTTTCTTAAGAGCAATAAACTTTGCAGCTTAGTTACAGTCTTATCTAGACAAGATTTACTTTTATTTTTTAACACCTCCAAAACCACTTATGAGGCTTACACTTCCCTCTGACACCAGTAAACAGTGGTGATCAAGAGCTTGGATAGAAGCATATTTGTGTAGAACCTAGTCATTTCCAACTTGTTTTTAATTAGTGTGATAATTAAATATAAATTGATAGGGTAAAGCCCAGTAGTTCAGAAAGCTTCCTATTCCTGCTGCTAGCTTAAGTAGGGCAATGGGAGGCTGCCAATTGTACCTCAAGAGCAGAACCTCACTCGGGGTCTGGGCTTTGTGGGTAAGCAGTAGTCAACACATTGCCAAGGATGGGGCACAGCAACTCCCATGAACCCTGCTATCCAAGGATTGGGATGCTTTAAAAAAATCATGGCAATTCAGAATATGAGCTGGACTGCGATGGTCTAGAACTACATCTTTTGGCCAAGGCGCTGACCTTCACATTTCTGCTTCCGAAGGGTAGGTCACGTAAAGCATAACTGAGAGAAGAACAGGGTCTACTAAAACTGCAGTTGATTTAGGATTGTGGTGCTGCACAGTTACTCCAGGCTTTTGTGATCGATAATCAGATGATGGGTCCATCCAAGTAGCATTGTTATTCTTTGAAGGCAGTCTGGATTGGTAGGAGCACCTCATCAAATGTCTAATATTTGCTCAAATATTGCTCAGCAGGAGCAAACTTCCTTATGTAGTGGGCAATGGGGTGCAGTATTTGTTCAGGTCCACGCTTTTGGGAGAGGACTGCCCTAATCACTATACTAGAGGAACTGACAGAATTCTGATGAGAAAGTGATCTGCTCTCACCAGGAAATGAGGGGATCATCAAGGGACAGTCAGGAAAGGCCAAGTATAAGGGAAAAATGAAGGGAATGGATCATACTGTAGTGTAGATGACACATACTGTATGGGTCCTATGGTCAGTATGCAGGACTTTGACTCCTACAATCTGAGTTCAAATCTCAGTGGGACTGCTTGGTGAGATGATGGCCATTTTCCCGCAAAAACTCTGTAGTCTAGACATAGCCTTTGTGTTTAGATTGAAAGCTTCTCGAGGCAAGGTGCATATCTTTGTTCTTTGCTATTTTGTACAATGGTATGCACACAATCCACTATGAACAAATATATCAGAAGAACCCTGAGCCAATATTTTCTATGGCATTTCTTCTGTATGAAATTCCTCTCAGAATCATACTTTCTGGGATGGCATTGCCTCCTAATGCTATATTGCTAGGGTGGCCAACCTTACTGACCCTCTGAGGCACATTCTGTAATCTTTTGAAGTTTCAGAGCCAAGCATGCCTGCTGGAGCTCAAGGACTTCAGTCTCATCGGGTGCACTTGCTGGGGTTTAGCGCTTCAGCACCATGGAGAGAGGGGGCTCTGGGCTTCAGCCCTGCGGGGGGGAGGGGTGTCTTGGGGCTTCAGCCCAGGCAGGGGAACTCCTTGAGGCTAAAACCCTATTAGCCCCGACAGGTGCACCCCACTGGCCTGAAGCCACATCACTCCATCACAGGGCAGAATCCCTGAGCTTTCCCACCCAGTCTGGCAAACAAAGAATGGGGGAAGGATATCGGAAGGGGGGGGGGAAGAGGTTCCTCATGCAGCTCAGGAGCCATGGTTTGGCCGCCTCTGCTATACTAAGTGAACATAAGAATGTCAGAATGGTCATACTCAGTCAGACCAAAGGTCCATCAAGCCCAGTATCCTGTCTGCTGACAGTGCACAATGCCAGGTGCCTGTGATGCGAGGTTCCCTCACATGGGTCAATTGACTCAAGTTTTCACTAGCCCTGGACTTACACTGCTGTGCAGATGTACCCTGAGCGAGCAAACAAACAGAAAATTCTGTCCAAAGGAATACCCCAATGCTGCTGCAAGGCTGGACCGACTTTCACCCATAAGGTTGAGGGCAATTCCTGGTACATTCAGTGTGTGTATAAGTGTGTAGGACCTGTTATTGTTTTATGTGTACTGTCTCTGTAACGTTTTTCCCCTAAGAATAAATGTATTTTATGCTGTAAAGGTTGGCTGGTACCTAATATTCACTGTTGTGAATTCTGGAGAAAGGTTAACTAGAGAGGCCAGACCTGCTGGGAAATCACAATGAAGTACAGAGAGACTGCAAGCCTAACCCAAGTCTAATCTGGAGAGAGAGATGTGAGAGAGGTGATGGCTAGGAAGCCCGAATACTGTGACAGATGCATTCTGTATATCTAAAAAAACCCCAAGTACAATCTGTGAAAGATGTAATTCTAGGAGCAATGCCATCACCTCAAGAGTTTTCTGAGTGATGGCTGAATGGACATTGCCCATGGAAATACTTTTTTCAGAGACTGAGCTCCCACGAACAGCATCAGGCAAAATACTACTGTGCTGCTGTCCAGAGTTAAATCCAACTTCCAAATCCACATCTCTGGTATGGCTGAGTGGTTTCCTTCATGCTCAGAGAAAACTGAAAGTTTGCCAAACCGGGAGGCCAGTATCCAGTTTTAACACATTTATTTTGCAGTTTGAGCACCCAGGACTCTACGAATTCCTCTAAAATGTAGCTGTCATATAAACAATCCATAGAATTGGTTAATGGATAGTGAAATATGCCACCATTTGACTTTTAATCTAGGTACAAACTATAACTGAAAGTGGCCCTGGGCTAGCTCTATAGCTCAGCAGTCTCTTAGATGACATAGTATGAAAATGACACTGATGATATATTAGGAGCTTGGAGAGAATAATTCAGTCTTTCTGGCATGCAAAGTGAAGGTCACAGGCCAAATTCAGTTCTAGTATTAGCCAGGTTCAACTCAATTGATTTCACTGGAGTTGTAGCCACTTATGCCAGGCTGAATTTGACCTCATGAGAGTTTGCAGTATATATGGTAAGATTATTTAAATCAAACAAGTTTGGTATAACACTCCTACCAACAAAGTTTGGTATAACACTCCTACCAACATTAAATGTGTGATCAACGTGGTAATTGCTGGTACTCAGCTGTACTCTGCAAAACTGATCTAAACTCAAATGGTCTACAATTAGTCTGATTAAGTCTGGCTGAGTACCCAAATGATTTAGTGCCTGACTCCCATGAACTTTTAGTGTCGAGAATGGAGGGTGGGAGAAGAACGATGAGGAAATCGTAGTTATTACTTATATTGCAGAAGTTCTAAGCCTAGGTTCCATTGTGTTATGATTATTGTAAACACATAACAAGAGACAATCCTGGCCCCATAACCAGGTCTTTTCAGAGAATGACAGAGGCCCAGGCCACTTTGAGTTTAGAGGCCCTAGCCCAACCCCAGGATCAGGCCCCTGATGTATCTAACTTCTCATCCACAGGATCATCCTAAAACCAAAAGAATATATGCAAATAAACTCTTGAGACATTTATTTATTAACAGTTAAGTCATTATATCTATAGCATCTATATTTAAAATGTAACTTTAATTGTGAGTTTCCACTGCTAGCAAAACTCTTCATTTTTGGAATGCTTTTCTAGCTTTGTAGTGTGTAAACTCATTTATAATTGAAGAAAAATCTAATTTATGTGCAACATCACTGTTAATGTTAAACATTGCGAGTCCATTCAAATGCTCTTGTTCCATCATAGAACGATGATAGTTCTTGACTTGTTTTAACACGTTGAATGATCATTCACCTGAATCAACTGATGCGGGGAGACTAACAAAAATACGTAATACAATTGTGATATTAGGAAATACAGTCAACAGGCTGAGATCGAACATTTCTTGAAGCAGTTCTTTTGACTTACAGTTCAATTTAAAGTTGATGGAATGTATACATTTCAGGAAGACGATCTCATCGCTGAGATCTCTTGAAATTTTATTGTTGTACCTTTGTTAAAACTGATCAGCTGCTGAATATAGATCTTTATCACTTAGTTCTCTGAATTCCCAAAGGAATCCAAAAAGGGTACAAATTTGTTGCAGTGACTCTAATCAACACGTAAGACAAGATTTAATGGAGTCAATAAGAACAACAACAACAACAACAGCAACAACAAAAAACCCATTGACTTGATAGTGCCTTTCTGCATCAGATTGAGATGTTAGGCTGTGATTGGTGGAAAACTCAGATGAAATGTCAATACCTTGTGCTACTGATTTGGAGTCAGAAAGGATTACATCCCATTGATCATGAATCTTCTGAATATCTTTATGAAGTCATTCAATGTTATCCCTCTCAACATCTAATGTAGCATTGCATGCTTCAATTACAAGATTAGTTTCTTGGATCATTTTTAGCAGCTTCATCCACATGGATGACATTAAAATACATTCAAATTTGGATGTATACTTCTGAATTGACTTAAGCTCAGTACAAGCCTGTGCTGTGATAGTAAGAGATTCAAGGTACTTAAAGGCTTTCTCACAGTCCAAATGCTGTTCAACTGGTTTAATGCCATCAATTTGTGCCAACCATCGCATTGTCGCTATGCCATGAAGGAAAACAAGCAAATGCTGCTTCAGAATTTCCCACTTTCAAGGACTGCTACTGAAGAGGTTGTACAATTGCTGAATTGTTCCAAAGATGGCTTACTTGTATGATTCAGTGCAATCAACACCAACAAGATTTAGCGTGTGGTTGCCACAACTGGAGAAAATACAGTTTGGATTTTGGTCAAGAAAGAATGTTTGTACTTGACTGTACTTCCCAGACATATTGGATCCATTGTCATAGGCTTGGTTAATGCAGATTTGAAAATTTAATTTGAAGTCTTCCAGAATTTCTAATACTCAAGCGGCGATTTCCAGTTTTTGTGTGTGAAATTATTGAATAAAATGAATAGTTCTTCAATTGAAACCTTAAACTTCCTGCAATTTTAACATATTGAACAACCAAGGTTGTCTGTTCTTTATGAGAACAGTCTGCAGTTGTATCAATAATAATTGAAAAGTACTTGTCGTATCTCTTCAAGAATTTGTTTGCACAAATGTCCCGCATGGCTCAATAAACTTGTTTTGTATTCTGGTGGACAGATAATGGACTTGCATTTGTTGTCCCGTCTCCTGTGATTCATGAACACACTTAACGTGGCATGATAAAAGTGAGCCATACTTGCTAAGAAGCTCAAGCATATCACAAGAGTTTCCTTTTGTAGGGTCACTGATACGTTGACTAGAACCAAACAAAACCAATCCCCGTTCAGAAAGAAAAAGAATGACATTCAATATGCATGCAAGGATTTTTTCCCAGTTACCAGTTTCTGTGTTTATTTCATTCAGGGGTAAGTTTTCAATTGAACTGTCAGCTAGTGCTGCTCTAGTGGATTTCTATGTAACAGTTATCTTTATGCGATACTAAAGTTTCATGTTCAGATACTTGGTCTTTCAACTTCCTCCAACATCAACTGATGCTCCAATTGGATGGATCAGACAGTACTAATGCATTTAAAGTATTACTGTTAAAAATGAAACAGGTTTTACATGCTCCAGCAGAGCCAGTCTCTTGTGTAAGATCTCTCCATTTGGAAGAGTTTTTGTCAGCAGATGAGTAGGAAAATCATGATTTCAAGCATCTTCCAGTATATTACTTGGAATCTGAAAATAACTAACTTTGAGAAATGATGGCATTTGAGCAACATTACTCTTATTAAGAAGTCTAATGTCAGGTTCTGATGCCACTGTTGTTACACTGTGTCCTGTGCTAGTCATAAGTTCTTGCTCTTGCTGCAAGAATGAGGACATCTCTGAGGTCCTCATTTTCTGCCTGCACAGTTTCTAAATCAAGTGTAGATTCTGCATCTATTGCTACTGTTGGCCTTTCTATGTCTTGATTAATGACCTCCTCATTTTGAGGTAGTGGCATTGAAATGTCATTTGTGGGTACAAAGTTTTCATCATCAGAACTGGAAGTGTCACTGTCAGTATGGTCACTGTCTAATGACTGAGGCATTTTTTCTATGAGAAATGATGTTATTGGCTTTAAATTCTTAACTGCTGCTTCACTCTATTGCTTTCACTGACTCTTACTTGTACCACTTTCAAATCTTTGCTTCATTTTTATAAAGGGGTTCTTTTAAAACACAGTTAACACACAATAAATTAATTTGCTAAAGGCTATTGGTTATACAAAATTTTAATTGTATCTACTTTGCAATGAATATTATATAATAATGGTTTGGGGATGTTATTTACTATGGCTTTTATAGCCTTACTGCAAAGTCTGCTAACATGTTCCTATTATTAAATTCCTCTAATAATTGCTGTGGTATTATGAATATGAACATAGGGTGGATGCCAGATTAGATATAAAGTTTTAAACAACTGAATTAAAAGTTTATTATCACAAAAAAGCCTTTAAAGGTGAATCTAAAACTGGATGAAGAGGTAGCTTACAGCTGAGCCTGATATGGTTATTGTATACAAAGACACATAGAAAGATATAAAGAAAAAACAGAAATACGAAAATCTCCTATGCAGAGATAAACATCTAATTTAAAGGTTAAACTCACCCTGACACCAAGCAAAATCACTTTATAGTAACAGAATTAATTACGACTTTCAAAACCTCTGAACTATGCAAAGAGTGTAAACAGTATTTCTTAACGTATAATCACTAGTCACAGAAGCTACTCCAGTCTCCAGTCACACAGATGAAAATTCAGATGTGACCGAACAACTGGCGAAGGCCCGAGGTCCCACAATGATTTAAATTATTTTTTGCAGGTATATACAGCCTCTGTTATACCTGCAATGTGCATAATAAATGGAAATGACATAGTAGAAAAATGTTACGATTTTAGACCCCTTTCTCTCCTGAGGCCTGGGCCAAAAGTCCCTCCTGGCCCCCCGCCCCTCCCCCGATAGGGCCTGCCCATAAGTACATGTAGGATTTATTTATATATGTTGAATGCACCACTTGGACATTCAATATTTACCTCTAGTGTCAAAGGCTACCCTCTCCACCCTTTTAGCACTCCAGAAAAGGAAAAGATTGTCAAAGCAGTCTGAAAGGGAGGCCAGTAGATCCATGAATATACTGACTGAGGCCATGTCTTCAGTAGCCATGCCATAGATCGATCTTCTGGCACTCGAGACAAGGTATGTCTAGACTACATGGCTCCGTTGACACGGTTTTGCGCACAAACCCTTTCCCCCCCCACTAGCCCTTGGCTACAGCACTGGGAGGGGTGGGAATAAAGGGCTCTGATGGCCAGTGGGGCTGGGATGGGGGAAGAGAGTAAAGGTCCCTGGCAGCTGGGGGGCGTAGGGGGAGAGAAAAGGCTCCTGGTAGCCAATGGGGTGGCTGGGGAAGGAAGGGGTGGGGGAGAAGGTTCCCGGCATCCGAAAAAAGAAGGGCCATGCTGGCCAGGAATGGGGGAGGGGAAGGGAGAAATCCCTACCAGATGGGACCCCCCCCACTAGGGATGTAAGCGAGTAGTCGAGTTGAGCACTTGACTACTCACTTCCCCCACCCCCTTGGGTGGGGACAGGAACTGATGCTGAGGGGAGCTGGCTTAAAAGCTGGTTCACCTCCATCTTCATGGTGCTGCCTGCCCCATCTCTGTTGCTTCTATTAGAGGCAGCAGTGGGTGGGGAGAGAGGGAGAGCAGGGGAGCCTGCCACAAAGCAGCCTCTGCCTGTGGCAGGCTGAGGCTAGCTGCAGACAGAGGCTGCTCTGGCAGCAGCCCTGTCCATGGCCAGTCCCATCTGCTGTGCACAGGGGCTGCTGAACCTGTCATGAGCCAGGACCAATCAATCCTGGTTCGCACTGGTCCAGGACTGCTGTGGATCTGAATTTTAAATATAAGAGCTGCCCGGCTTGTGCTGGGTCTGTGAGCTACCCCTGCTGCGGCTCTGCATTTTAAATGTAGTAAGAGCCTGACGGCAGAGTCACAGTGGTCCTGGCTCTGTCCCAGCTCATGCTGGTCCAGGACCTACCCCTGCTGTGGCTCTGCAGTTTAAATGTAGTGGGATCTGGGCTGTCTGTCTGTGCACCCGGCTCCTACTATATTTAAACAGCAGAGCCACGGTGGGGGTAGCTCCTGGATTGGCATGAGCCAGAATAGAGCACCTTCCCTTATCGACTAATCATGCCTCTTAACATCCTTACCAGCTCACCCTGAACCCCTCCTCACCACCAAACCATCACTCTCACACCCCCATGTCCCTAACCTTCACATTCCCAAGACCTTTCTCTGACTCTTGCACCCCTCACATCGCCAGCCCCCTACCAAGCAATGCTGGTAAGTCTTCTAGTATCTACTATATATTTGAGAGAGTTTGTCTGTCTATTTGTTCAAGAACTCCTCCTAAAGAGTATGAGCTAGGACCACCAAATTCAGTATAAAGCTTCTTCTTATCATAACATAAAACAAGGGAAGGGTTTGGGTGTGCCAGGAAAATGGAATGTGCCTGGAATGGGATTGCTTCTCATAAACCACACAGAAAAGAGACAATCACCGGGCAGGTGAAAGGGTCTGGCTGGGGTTATTCCCCTGCCCATAAACCTGGGACTGCCCCAGACCCAAGCTTCTCAGCCCCCAAGTGCCCTTTGGGAGGGTGGGAGGGACTGAAGCTCCCCCAGTGATTCACATGGGAACATTACTGACTGTTTCTCTTTGTCAGAGAGCAAGGGAAGTGCACAGTTTGCTGCATTCCTCACTTTGGCTGGGGATTGCAGGGGGAAGAGGAGCTGTGCACTTCGCTCTTGCACCTGTCAGATTTTCCTTTTATTAAAAAAAAAACAACAATTAATTGAGTTAAGGACCCGAGCAACACTAGTAAATGCGCCTGTTACTTACATACGATCAGATTATGGCTTTGTCTCCACACTTAAAAGTTTAAAGTGCAGCAGTGGCAGTCATGCTGCAGCACTACTTTAATCTGAAAGCGTGGCCACAGCACAAATGCCAGGATAGACTGGCCTAAGTCTAGTAGTGAACCAAGCACACAGGGGTCACAAGGAATTATGTAAAATGTACATGGGTTGGGCAGATGTGCTCAGAGAGAGGTTGAAGCTGGCCAAATCTGGAAAAGAGCAATACCTTTCTTTCTAAAAGGATGTGCTGCATGGGAATTTCAAATGACATAGTGCCTCCCCAAGTTCCTCCTTGGCAAACACAGGGGCTGCGTCTAGACTGGCAAGTTTTTCCGCAAAAGCAGCCGCTTTTGCGGAAAAACTTGCCAGATGTCTACACTGGCTGCTTGAATTTCCACAAGAACACTGACGATCTAATGTAAGATTGTCAGTGTTCTTCCGCAAATACTATGATGCTCCCGTTCGGAAAAAAACCCTCTTTTTGTATTTGCGCAAGAGGGCCAGTGTAGACAGCGAAAAATGTATTTGCGCAAGAGGGCCAGTGTAGACAGCGAAAAACTGTTTTGCGCAAAAAAGCCCCAATGGCGAAAATGGCGATCAGGGCTTTCTTGCACAAAACCGCGTCTAGATTGGCATGGATGCTTTTCCGCAAAAAGTGCTTTTGCGCAAAAGCATCTGTGCCAATCTAGATGCTCTTTTCCGCAAATGCTTTTAACGGAAAAACTTTTCCGTTAAAAGCATTTGCGGAAAATCATGCCAGTCTAGACGTAGCCAGGGAGTTCTTTACATTGCAGAGCTGTGATTTCCATGTACATTTGAGCCTGGAGAAACTTAAGAAATAAGCACAGTGCCTGGTCGTATCAAAGTAAATTTAATGTAAAAATATTCAGCATGCATCACTTTAAATTTGTACAATGCCAGCATTTTAAAGGTTAAATATTGGACACCATTACTTTTAAAGAGATTTCAGAATGTCCAGATTCATCCCTGAACTACCTGGTTTTCTACTTTATTATTATATACTTAAAAGCAGTGATACAAAGGGAAACTTTTAAAATTGCTGAGAGATTTTTATACATACATTTTATATACACATATACGCTAGAGCCAGTCTGGGTTATTTTTAGTGTCAAACATAGAAACTCTTGAAAAATTGAGATTTCTAATGAAAATGCTAACTGCATCACAAATGTTGACACTAATACAGAGGGACTTCAATTTACTTAAGTATTGGTAACTTACAATCTGAGTTCCATCAGATGATAAAGATTAAACTGCTGCATTTATGTAGTGGGGTTTTGAGCACCAATGAGGAGTAAATGATTTGATTTTGTGGGCTCAGAGGATTTGTCAGCTGCCTCATAAGTATAATTCTGGCTCTTCATATTCCTGCTGCTTCTAATTTAGCAGGACAGGCTCATAATTGAAGCAAATTAACTATTTACACTTGTCACTTTTACCAGGGGAAGAGGACACATCAGCAGGAAAGAATGAGTGGGAAATTAAATTCTTCCCACTTGTGTCAGATATGCCCTTATATAAACACATTAACAGTAATTTCATGAGGCGTCAAACATAGGAATAAATACTGAGGGATAAAATAATGAGGTGTTGCTATTGAGCTGAACTGTTGCAGCTAATATTACTGTGTATGAATTATGTAGCCTGAAAGCAGGCATATGTTACAGCACTCAAAGAGTTGTCTTGCATGTGCTATCTGATCATTAAGCTTTTGGTCCCTAGATAAATCCATTTTTCTTCCTGCTGCATGGGGCAGTAAAACATTTAAGTAAATACAGACATATGCCCACCTTATAATCTGTACATAATGGGCCAAATTCATTCCTGGTAGAACTTCAGTGCATCAATGGAGTTATACCAGAAATCATCTTCGCATATTACATTCATTTCCATTTTAAGTATAATAGCATGTTTATTTAGGTCTTTGGCGGAAGCTTTAAAGTCACTTACTCTAATGTAAACAAGAACATTTTGTTTGTAATTTGCTAAATCTATTACAGCCTTTCTGGGTCTCCAATTAGAAGCTTAAGGTTCATTTAGTACATTTACATCTGGTTCTGATTTAAAATGCCTTTCCTTTTTCACTTAAGAACAGAAAATGGCCTAAGTAGTCTTTTTACCCCGTTTGAACCAACTTTCTATCTGAAAGCTAGAGAGTCTCAACTATTTAGTATGTCTAACTTTGCTCTCTAGGGGCCATTTTTCTCCCCTTTGTAGTAACAATATGTGCAAAGGGCAATGATGTACAGAAACTGGGATGCAAAAGAGCACACCGTTCACTCAGGAAAAAAAAATGTTTTTAGTAAAGAAAAGGCTAGAAAACTGACTGAAAAGCACAAACATTGTGATTACGCTATTGAGGGAAATGTGTACTGATTTATTAACACTGATACTGTTGGCATTTTTATTAAACGAAAGATACATGTGTTCAAAAAACCTTTTTACAGAAAAACAGGGCAAAATTACAAGTCCTCCCCTATTTTTGATTAGCTCTAGTTTCTGTGTAGGAGACAGGATCTGGGAAGAAGTCATAGGGTATGCAAAAATGTGCAACAAACATTTCGGAGCCCCTTCCAGTCAAAGGTGAAGGTCACCTCCCAAGTACTATCACCTGTCACCTATGTGTGCAAACCATAGGCATATATCCCTTTTATTATAGCTAATAAAACAATCTGTATCATGATTTTTATTATCCAACTGCCATTAAAGTCAATAAAAAGACTCTTCCAATGGAAGTAGTAGCACGGCACAATATACAGAAGATTTAATATTGTACATATTTTTAAAAAGGGGTGGAGAATCTTTTTGGTTCAGGGGCCACTGACCCTCAGAAAAATCAGTTAGGGGCACATACAAGTGAGAAGCAAAAACAAACCCCAAACCCTCACTGACCTGGACCCCAAGTGAGGAGAAAAAAAAGTCCTTCACAGATATGGCTCCCAACTAAAAAGCAGAAAAAAAAAAAGACGCTCACCTCACTATACTCAAGCCCTATCCTAGAGCCAAGGGGGCCTGGGGCTAGTAGATTTTGTGGGCCCCTCACAGACTCTGGGTTAGGACCAAAAATGAAGGGGTCAGTGCAATACACTGTTTGTGGCCAGCCTGGGCTGCTATGGACAGGGGCTGCTTTGTGGCAGCAGCCCCTGTCTGTGAAGGGTCCCAGCTGGGACCCCCCATGGACAGAGACTGCTGGACATGACATGAGCCGGGATTGAGCAAACCTGGCTCATACTGGGTTGGGAGCTACCCCTGCTGTGGATCTGCAGCTTCACTCTTAGTACATTTAAACTGCAAAGCTGCAGCAGGGGTAGCTCCCCAACCCGGTGTGAGGTGGGACTGAGGCTTCCTCCCTTACTGACTAATCGTGTAGTCTATAGAAATTCTATCAACTACATGATTAGCTAATTACTCACTTCCTAACATCCCTAACACAGGAGCCACTTCCTTCCCCTGCCAGACAGAGCCCACGGGCTGGATCTGGCTCCAGCTTGCCTTGATCTGGCTTGCAAGGTTTGGGGCTCCCATCCCTTCTTCCCCCTGCAACTGGGAGCTGGCATTGGTGCTCTACCCACAGTGCCCCTCACGGGGCTGGAGGACTCATGCCCGGGGCCAAACACTGAGCCTCATTGGCTGGATCAAGGCAAACTGCGGGATAGTCCAGCCCATGGGCCATAAGTTCCCCACCTCTGTTTTAAAAGATGTGATATAGCAGAGCTGTTATTTGTTTTTCTTCTCAGTAGTTGCTACACAGGAGAAAAATAATTAACCAAAAAAACTACGAGTACTTTTTTTTAACCTTATTCTCCACCTCATTATCGCTTTACGACTTATTGTGTTTTACGTTTTGCTTAGTGATTAATTTACATTTAAAACAATAGAAAGGAAATCCCAACTCAGGAAGCAGTAATAATTCTATTTAAGTTCCTGAATAAGTACCAACTTTCAAAGCATAAAATCCCAAAGCTTATGATTGCTGAATTCAAAGCATAATTCATAAATAAAGTCAGTATTCCTATGTGAATCCCACACTTCTTTATTTTAATTTCTTTTTGAGAATATTTCTACAGTGTCTTCATAGATGCGGAACTCCATACAGTATGTTAATCCCTTGCTTTTTTAGAATCTAGTTTTCTTATCAGAGCCCACTGATTTTGTGACAGTTACTTGTATCCTGAGACTGGAGAATTAGGCCTTTAAAATGCGAGTAGGAACATTGCCAGCAGATCCAGAGAAGTGAATATTCCCCTCTGTTTGGCACTGGTGAGACCACATCTGGAGTATTACATCCAGTTTTGGAGCCCCCATTACAGAAAGGATGTGAACACATTGGAGACAGTCCAGTGGAGGGCAACATAAATGATTAGGGGGCTCAAGCACATGACTTATAAGGAGTGGGTAGGGGAACTGGGCTTATTTAGTCTTCAGAAGAAAAGAATGAGGGGGGAATTGATAGCAGTCTTCAGCTACCTGATAGGGGATTCTAAAGAGGATGAAACCAGGAAGATGACAGAACAAGAAGCAATGGTCTCTAGCTGCAGTGGGGTGATCTAGATTGCATAAAAACTGTTTCACTAGGAGCGTGGTGAAGCACTGGAATAGGGTGCCTTCGGAGGTGGTGTAATCTCTTCCTTAGAGGTTTTTCAGGTTAGACTCGACAAAGCCCTTCCTGGGATGAATTAGTTGGGGTTGGTCCTTCTTTGAGTAGTGGGTTGAACTAGATGACCTCCTGAGGACACTTCCAACCATAATCTTGTATGATTCTATGATTCTAATATGCAGAAGATCTAGCATTCGAGGGTGGCTTCTTGTAAACAACCTAGTTAATTTCAGTGGGAATATGTGCTTAAAAAACAAACGGTCCAGAATAGTCACGAGTTTTCCTAATGGTTGTACTTTACAAAGTCCCAATGCTAGTGTTTGTTAGTCCCAGTTTATACTCTTTGACTCATTAGAGTGCGGACTACTACAGCAACAACAGGTGTTGAACAGAAATGTTGTAAATGTTAATATTTTGATGAAAAAGGGATACATTTACCTTGTTCTTTGACCAGCTCTATAGATATTTGGAAAATTTTCAAATTGTTAACCAAAACACAATAACAATATATACAATAACACACAATAACAACAGACATAAATAAACAAATACCACATATTTCATGAAAGCATTTGAACCCCCCCTCTTTTCTTTTACCAGCTTTAGTTTTGAGCAATTTTGATACAAGTGTATCAGCCTTGATTCAACATTGTGATCTGCATTGGTGTACTTCTGCACCCATGTACATCAAAATGGGGGAACGGACCCTGGTGTTAAAGCCTGCAGCAATCATGCTGTTCTTGCATTTTTCTTTAGCAAATATAAATGGAAATTTCAATAAGTATGCATATGTCAATAATCTCCAAGATGACTACTAGGAGCTCAAGTCTGCAAAATGCTGTTGAAACTGCTGAACATTTCCTAGAACAGTGGTTCCCAACCTGTGGTCTGTGGACCCTTGCTGGTCTGGGACGGTCCTGCCGGGGGTCCGTGGAAAATTTAAAAATAAGGATTGGGCCCAATCCTGCCGTTTCTTAATTTTTTTCCTCTCCCAGGGAGGGGAGTCTTTGACATTTTAATAGATTGAAAAGGGGTCCAATACGCTAAAAAAGTTTGGGAACCACTGTCCTAGAAGCTGCTCATCACTTTGCAGAATCAGACCCTCAGTAGAATGTACAATTAATTTTGATTATAAACACAACATACCTAGCAAATAAGATTGTGAGTTCTTTGGTTCAGGGACTTTATTTTTATTCTGTTTATATCAGACCAAAGGGGCTTGATCCTGACTGTTGATTTAGATATTACCACAATTCATAATAAATTATGGCAATAAGTACACTAAATAAGTCATAGACAGAGAAGCACACATATGGTAACACAAAACACTGTAATCCCTTCATATATATATACTTGCATTACTTGAATACTGTCTGAATTCTGTAGCACGTAATTTTGCTGTTTAAAACTCCAATGGTTTGCCAAGGTTCAGCAGTTTAGCTTGAAGACAATGCAGATAACAAAAACAAATTCTACTCTACTAATTTTTTCTCCAGTACAGGAATTATTCAATTATTGCTTTCAGCTCTGAGCAAGAACAATGAAATTAAATCTGGAAATTCCAGTATTTTTCATGAAATCTGAATCTGTATTTCTTGTAGGTCTTTGGCAAGCAGGGGAACTATTTTTTATACAACAAACAAAAACAACAGATGAGGAGCAAAGCTTGTTTCCCCACAAATGTTAATTTTCAATTTGTTTTTGTTCATCTCCATTGTTGGACTATCACACAGCAACTAAGGTATTCTATTCTGCTGAGGAAGAAAACTTTATAGTGAGTTCTGGAAAAAAAACTACAATGGTGTACCTAATGACTAATACGAGTTAGACTTATAAATTAAAGGTAATTGTAAAATATGCTGATAGAAAGTCCAACTGTAACCACCACTGGGTAGATTTGAACCTGGGACCTCCAGAAGTTTAATATAGGTGCTGCTACAGCTTGAGCTATAAAGCCATTGCTAAGCTTAGGTTGTAGAGCCCACTTATTCTTAGGTCTCACTGTAAGAGTCACAACAAGGGACAGTGAACCAGACCCAGTAGGTGCATGGATTACATGATGAGTAACCATGGTGTTTTTGACCTGTGTTATTAGGGAACAGTAACATTAATTAGGACTATAGTCAGGGACTATTTTGAAATGCAGATATGGATCCAAATTATCAGTAAGTTAAGTGAAACCGGGATCCAGAATACAAGTTTCAGTTAGCACAGAGACAGGCCCAAGATTCAGATCTAAACTTCTGTAGTTTCTGAAGGGTGTGCATGTTTAGATTTGGGGTGCAAGTTCATGTATATCACTAGCAAGAATTCTGTATTTATCAGCAGAACTGACAGCCTCTGCAGGCCTCTGGACAAGGCAGGGAGGAGGGCTGGCACTGGAAGGGACAGGGCCTGGTATTTACATTACTGAATGCCATGTGGGCAAATCTGTGAAAAGGTGTAAAAGATTAATTGTGCATTTGGTATAGCACTATTATTGACAAACTATGAATGGGGAGAGGGTGTGGGCATGGAGTCTTACTCCGCTTGTACAAGTAACCCATGTAAGGATCTACGATCATAGCAATTCCATTATTCTCTGATATTCTTCCCCTCACACACTTCTCCAGACACAAATCACGTCAAACCAAATAACGGTTAGTCCTGGCTTCTCACCAACTCATCCCTGGCTAAGCACACAGAGAACCTAAGGCTTCTTTTCTGCATTCTGGAGAGGGCCATGAGACACAATACGGCATCACTTGCAATGCCAGACTGTACATATTTGAACTAAGAAAAACCTTTTGCTTCTAAACCTTATTTGAATATAGTTCATGCTTTTGGGGCTCAGAGGAAACAGTCACTCTCATGTTCCTGAGATGCAACATTCAACTATTATAATGGAACTGTTGTACTGAAACAGTTCAGTCCATCTAGTCCAGGATGTTCTCTAAGACGGTGGCTGGGCACATTAGAAGAAGGTAATAGTAAAACCCTCTCACACTTTAATGTAGCAGACCAAGTGACCTCTCTGATCCTCTTATTCACAAAGTTACCTTTCCTTTGGCTGAATAGCCAGGAATACACACTTTATTTAATACCATTTTTTAGGTAGGGTAAGTCTTTTTTTGGGGCGTGTGTGTCAGTGATTAAAGGCCAATTTCTGATCCATAAAAGTCAATAGTAAAACTCTCATTGACTTTAAATGGGTCCTACATGCATTTCTGTGAAATTTTCTAGCTGATTTTTTGAGGGGGATCAGTAAAGATAGACAATCAATTCTCAGAAGTCAGGATTTACAAAAAAACGTTGTAGTCACATCCTTTTTAATAATAATATATTTGTATCAAGGTGCGAGGCAGATTAGCACAGCTAGAAAAAACCTCTGGAATGTTCTGCTCAGAAAGCCTTTATGGTTCTTTGTTCTGCCAATTAGCATAATGTCTGGAGATGCTGAAAAGGACAGCGACCACAGAGTGGTTTCTATTAAAATCAAATAAACACTGTATACATAAATAGACGCTGTGCTTTCTTCCTTCCCACGGTTTGGCTGTTTACACTAGCACAGGGTTCCCTGTAAGGTGCGTGCCTGCACCAAGAATATCAGTCTTGGTACCCCCTCAGCAGAGCCATGCAGCCACGGTGCCAGCTGCTCATGGGGGCAGGGCCAAGTGATAGGTGGCTGCCACACCTTAGGAACAGCTGGGCAGCCACCACATGGCCCGCGTGGTGGCTGCAGCCTAGGCCGCGGTACTAAAAATAGCACTGTGGCCCTGGCTCCAGTCCCAGCACACAGGGCAGCCATTTGCCACTCAGCCCAGCCCCCGGCAGCAGCTGGGACTGGGACTGCATGGCGGCTGTTAGGGTTGGGACTGCAGTACTAAAAATAGCACCATGGCTGTGACGTAGTGGGGGTGTGCTGTCTGCTCTATAACCCACTGTGGTATGGTGGTGCCTTGCTGGTTGCTGGGCTTGGGCAGTGGGTGACCTCCACTGGTGGCTATTTGTAGCACGGCCCAACAGGACAGCGGATGAGTCACTAGGCAAGGGTCTCACAACCTGTCCGACAGGTTGCCTCCCAGGGAGAAAGACAAAGGGAGGAAGGCGGAGACCAACCCCTGTCTGGGGGGCAGAGCTGGAAGAGAGTCAGTTTCTGTCTGGAATCATGGAGGAAGCAGCCTAAGCCAGGGGGCCTGGGATTGAGGAGTCTAGTCTCCCCCATCTCAAGGGGGGGCTGAGGCATCTTAGGCCTGGCCCTGTAACTAGATTACATCTGTGCTGTGCTGCATCCTTGGAGAAGCAATAAACTCCCTCAATCCTACTGGCTGGCAGAGTCTGTTCATGCCGCTACAGGGGTGCAGGAGTTGGGGAAACCCCGACGTGCCATCACAATGGCCCCGGCTCCAGTCCCAGCACACACCTGCTGGGCGGGGCAGCATGGTGGGTGGCTGCCCTGAGTGCTGGGGCTGGAGCTGGTGCTATTTTAAGTACCGTGATCCCAGCCCCAGCCGCCATGCAGCCCCGGTCCCAGCTACTCCTGGGGCTGTCCCATGTGCCAGGACAAGAGCCAGGCTGCAGTACAGCTGCTCTTGGGCCAGGACCATGGTACTAAAAATAGCGCCGTGGCTCTGGCTCCAGCTCCAGCACACAGGGCAGGCACCTGCCATGCTGCCCCACCTAGCAGGTGCAGGTGTCAATAAGGCAGAAGGGAAGGGAAGGGGCTGGGGGAGAACTAAGTGGAAAGTGGGGGTGAGAAGAGGAAGGGGCTTCTGCTGAGGGGAGGGGGGGGGAAAGGCAGGAGAAGAATGGGGAAGGCACCAAGGGCCAGG
>CM057846.1:57341663-57375718 GCA_030068395.1 Apalone spinifera | reverse complement strand
GGACAGGTGTTGGGAAGGTGCCAGGAGGGTGCCAGGGGTAAGGGAAGGTGCAGTCGCCTCCTCGCCTTGGGCTACGTCTAGACTGGAGTTTTTCTTCTGCTTTTTTGGGGGGAAGAGCAGGCATGCTCTGTTGGAAGCCCTGTCTTCCTCATTCCATGAGGAAGAAGGGCTCTTCCAAAAGAGGAGGTTTTTCTGAAATTTGGCCTGGTGTAGATGGGCCAAATTTCAGAAAAACCTCTTCCAACAAAACTATCGGAAAAAAGATATGCAAATTTCAGAGCACAATTTGCTTACCTTTTTCTGATAAAACAGCGTAGTCTAGATGTAGCCCCACTCTGATCACCACATTAAAACCAAAGAATGACAACAGAACAATAAACCTAACATGACATTTCCCAACTGTCACTCTGACCGCTGGATCTGGCTCCTGCAACTCCACATACAGAAGGATAGGATCCTTACAAAGTCAAGAAGATTCCATTGATTTCAGTGGAGTTGTCTGCAGATGCAGGTCTGTCTATACAGTGCTAGTTACAAGAAAGCTTTTGCTTTCTCTCTGACCATTTGCCTTTCTGGACTATGTAGACTGTCATCTTTTCAGGGCAAGGAACGTATCTTCATAGATGTTTACACAGCACCTAGAACAACTCAATCCCTATCCTGCTTGCGGGTGTTTGGGCCCTACTGCAATGCAAATAATAAATAATTATTACAAATAATAACTTTGAGGAGCAGAAACCTATATTATTTCCTACAGCAGGTTTCCATCCTTTGCCTTTTCTTCAGTGGCAGAATAACAAAATTCGGAGATCAGACTCAGAACATCTCATCACATAGATGAGACTCAGAACGTCTCTCAGAACAGCAGTTTCCAACCGTAGCTCCACGGACCAGCATCGGGCTGCAAACCTTGTTTGACGGGCTGCAGTACATTGCCAGGCCACGCCGCCAGCTTTTATTTACTTCTGCCCCCCTCGGGTTCCCAGGGAATTCCCTTCCTGTGCACTTCCGCACGCAGCAACAGGGTGAGTGGGGCGGCTGGTAGCTGGGGCTATGGTGAGGCTGTCCCTACTGGGGCAGCCTCACTGTGGCTCCAGTTCCAGTTCTGGCAATCACTACGTGGCCCAGCCAGCGGGGTCAAGCACCATATGCAGAGTAGCTGCCCTAGCCAGCAGGGTCAAACACCAGGTGAAGGGTGGCTGGTCCTGTAACTCCGTTCTCCAATCTCCCCACTCAGCAGGAGTCTCCCCCAGCCTCCAGCTGCTCCCAAGCAGCAGGTACACACATTATTATTATGCACTGTTAAGTGCATAGGAGAATATGAATGTGCAGAATGTGTCCACACTGTCAGACCTGTTAGTTCTGCCTCTTTAATTCTGGTGCAACTGAGGCAAAAGGTTTGAACTGGAGAATGCTCTTTAATGAGTATTAGCAACTTTTTTATTTGTTTTTCAAATTCTTGTTAACCATCGTTGATTTCCCTGAAATACCATGGGCTAAAATTACCACCATGAATATGCAAATATTTCAGTGCCAGTCCACCAATGGTTTTTGAATGAATTTGCCAGTTTGCAGTATAAAAAAGGTTGGGAACCATTGCCTCAAAAGACCAGTTAGTCTTTCACTTTGCATAATATTTAATGGCAGAGGAGGAAAAAGCTCAGCATAGATTCTCAAACAAATTGGAAAGCTGTGTTTTGGAACGATTTGAATAACATATTGGTACTAGCTCTTTGTTGTTCTTCAAGGAGAGGCTAGTTTCAGAGGGGTAACTGTGTTAGTCTGTTTCAGCAAAAACAATGAGGAGTACTCCAGCACCTTAAAGACTAACAAATTTACTTGGATGTAAGCTTTTGTGGTAGATGAACTATGTGACTTTTGTACTCACTCACAACCATTTCCGATTTGGGGACAATTTATACCTTCAAATCAGTGGCATTGCTAAGGGTACCTGCACAGCTCACAATATGCCAACATTTTTATGACTGACCTAGAACAACATTTCCTGTCCCTGAGCACCCTCTACTCCTGTTTCTGTAACTTCCACTCCAATTCATCTGATGAAGTGGGTTTTAGCCACGAACGCTTAAGTCCTAACAAATCTGATAGCCTCTAAGGTGCCACAGGATTCCTTGTTTTTACAGATACAGAATAACATGGCTACCCTACTGAGAAAATCCTAAAAGTAATTATATAAATTTACAGGCAGAAGAACTAAACTACTCTTTCTAGTGGCCCTATAAACTGATATATGAAATGAGGTGACAGTCCCCTTAATTCAATTTGTGATATGATACATTTACAGGGTTAGTCTGAATGAACAAAAGGAGCTGCTCAGAGTGGTTGGATGGTATGCACTTTATCATACTTTCCTAAAATAAAGTTATTGATCTCTAAAAGGCATATCACACTGTACCTGTTTTTGTTCCTCTCCCAAGCCATCCCACATTGAAGCTACAATTTTAGAGACTTCACCAAATGTAGCATTTGGGTTTTGGCCCTTGATGGCTGCTTGAGTGTCTCGGAAGAATAATGCATAGGCAGACACAGGCTTCTGCGGCTCATTAGGGTCCTTCTTCTTCTTCTTCTTGGGAGTTTTGGGTTTCTTTCCCATATCAGAAGCAGGTCTCTTCTCTCCTCCATTGACCTGTATTAAAGATTCACAAAAGAACAGAAATTCATTAAACTGTGAATCAGATACAAAAGTTTCTATTTTCACTGAGGCATCTACAATCCACATGCATTTTGGATTTTGGTCGGGAAAATGGCACTTTTAAGTACACAATCTTTTGATAATCCAAAAGTTGACAACATTTTACAGTGTTTCACTATAAAATGCATTATTAATGTTCTAGGTTCTATAATAGTTTTCCTAAAATGATTCATACATTTTGTTTTATGCCATTATCATACATCAATAGCTTGTCTTGCCATCTTTTTATCTCTTCTGAGTCTTACAGCTAATGGTTGTTGGAAACCTGTAATGAGTAAAGCCATTACAGATTTCATTATACATTGACCATTAGTTTAATCATAAGAACCATTTAACTAGAGCAAGAACAATATAATTTCCACCTTATATTTTTCTTTCCCTTAGAGGACTATTTTAACCTACTGCTCAGTTCATCTCCCACTGAAGTCAGTGCTGTTTCTAGTGACTTCAATGGGCACTGGATTGGAAATCAAGCAAATTGAGATTTTAAAAAATGCTAATTCCATTGTAGTAATCAAAATGAAGGGAAACAACATTTCGGTCATTTAGGATGGAAATTATTTGACCTATATAAAGGCTCAATTCTGGTCTTATTGGAGTCAATGGCAAAACTCGCATTCACTGTTCTGGTGCAGGATTGGTTCTTTAGGTCCTAAATAAAAGATCAAATGAGGTTCATGCCCACAATTAATTTAAAAAGGACTTGTGTTTATGTGTGTATGCACACACTCAAAAAATCTCCAAGCCTTCGCTCCCTCTTGTAGAGGTCATTGAAGCCTGAGGAGATGCAAATATGTGAAAACCCAACTTTCTTTTACCATTTACTCTTTATGTTTCAGAAGGGCTTCCCCATTTCCCAGATGCTGTGGAAAAATATGCAAAGACACAGCCCAGATTCTCCAGGAGGCTTGAGCTACACAGCACGAAGTGGCCTGAGTGGAGTGGAGAATCTGACTAGCTGATCTGTCCCAAAGGTTTTTCATTTAAACCAACTTAGGAGGGAGAAGGTTATGATCAAATAGGTATGATTTCTATCAGGTGACATGCCAGATTACAGGAGTTCCTAAAATAATCAAAGATACATAATGACAGTGGCTGCATAAGTCTGGATATGCTCATTCTGGGCCAAAGCCTTCTCCCTCTTCCTGTGTGTCACCACACTGTGTTCAATGGAACTACTCAAGTGAGTAAAGTGATCAGAATTTGGCCCTTTGTGGTTTTTTTAAGCGGAACAGCAATGTGATAAATGTAACTCAAAAAAGGAAATTGCTTGATTCTAGGCACCTGGCTGGGCAATCAACTGTGCAGTTAGTGGTTGTGGAGTACACCAGCAAGACTAGAGAAAAGAGGAAAGAAGTTATAAAACACAAGCTGCTTGTTTCAAACTTGCAGTCTACTATTTCACTCAATAGTGCAGAAGAAACTACAAGATCAATAATATAGGAAGGTCTGTTATGTGAAGACACAAAGAGTTCCCCAGTTAATTTGACCACCCTAATCCAAATTTTTCAAACACCTCCAACTAACAGTTCACAAATTCCAGGAGCAAGGAGGCTTGACAACTCAGACCCTCAGTTAAAGTTTCTACTATTGCTATTTTTAAAGTTTTTTATTTTTCAATCACAGGGATTTACAAGCTTGTAGATATTTAGGATAGCAAGATGTCCATATCTCCATTTAACAAGATGCTAAGTAATCATAATGTGAACAAAAGGTAAGAGAAAAAAAGTCTTGTAAATAGCTCTGATATTTTATTCTCCAAACCAAAAAACCAAGTGGCTTCAAATATCCCATTGCTAAAACAGGGAGTACTCCCTGGGGAAATTCTGTTTGTTTTATAAAAAATAAGTAAATAAAAAGAATTCCAGTACTAATAACCTTGGAAATGGCTGGGATGATGGCCTGCCTTATGCTCCCATCAGTCTATCAGCTTCATAGACTCCACTGCTAACCGCAAAAGCAGAGACAGATGGGAAATAAAATAAAAAACATATATATTCTGCTAGGCACAGATTCATGCCTCAAAATCCCTAGAGGTGTAGTTAGCTCATGGTAATCCACCTCCTGTCATGCCTTATTGCTTAATTATGGTGATGTATTTAACTTATTTATCACAAGAAAGCAATAATCTTTCACTTTAAAAAAGTCTGCAGTAACCATGTTGCACAGATGATAGATCACAAGACTATCTAGTGTAGGATTTAAGACTATCAAGTAAGGCATATTGTTGATATGTAAATGTCCCTTGAGAAGTTTGAAAATGTCTATAAGTATATTTAAAATAAACTGCAAGAGTACCAAATCTTTTAACGGCGCTAAGAGAGCTATTTTATGCGCACTATGTTGCAGTAATCGCTGTAGTTTAAAATAGATTTTAATCAAGCACCATCTGCATAATAGACTGAACAAACAACACAATATTCTGCTTATAACTCTTATAATATAAAATAAATATTGTAAAACCTCTACCTCATAAAGAGAATATGTGGTAACAGTTCCCTAGTAATCATGTTTCTGTTAGTTAATTTTTGCTACTTGCAGTCCTCAGTCTCTTTTCTCCAAACTACAGTATTTGAAATTCTCTCATAAGCAAAATTCAAATGAGCATGAAAAAAAGTGATCTATCTACTGAGAAATACATATTTGCAAGCCTACAATGCTTCTAGCATCTCACAATTATGCTTAGCAATAAAGGAATACATGTTTAATGATCCAACACTGTGAATTATGGCAAAAATCGCAATAACGCAGTATTTGAATTTTGAAGTGGTCAGAATAAAATGTGTGGTAAATGGGCACTTTGTTATACATGGTTTTATAGTTACTTACAAATACTGATTTTTTAAGATCATCTTTTTATTTGTTTAACTACAGACTTGAATACTGAATTTAGAAAATTGAGTACAGCCAGTTTTAGGATCTGTGTCTCCTACACAAATGAGTTTCTTGGCCAGAGATTTTAGTTCCCACTTGCACTGTTCTAAACTACTTTCAGATCATCCATTTCCAGCCTCAAAATCCTATTAGTGTTATCCTACTCCCTGGGCCTTACTGACATGCAGTCTGGGAAGCCTTCGTTTTAAAGCCACAGTGCTTAAAGGAACTAAGTCCTCTGCAATGCCCCCTGTAATGGTGCTGCTGCTTTTCCCTTCTTTGTGTTTCAGCTACTGGAGCTGTGTGCTTTAGGTCTGAGAATTGTGTATGAAATGGCCACTACTACCAGGTGTGTGCGTGTCTGGAAATACCCAGCAGCTTTTGTATTCATTTATATATATGGTGATCTAAGTTCCCTGTAAGCTGTGTGGCTGCACAACTGTGGAGCTGCTTTCTGAGCTCTGTTCAGAAGTTCAAAGCTCCCATACCGGCAGGGAGCTCAGCTCATAGGCAGGGGGCAGAGCATCATCTCCCTAAGCAAGTAGCTAAACAGAGCTGCTCCATGTTTGAAACTCAGCAGCTCCCAGAGCAGGTAAAAAGTGAGGTAAGGAGGGAATAAGTGGCTGGGCAGGGGGAACAGGGAGAGTAAATTGGCTGAGGGGGAGTTAGAAGGGAGGGGAATTTGGAGAGTCCCATCTGCATGAGGAGAGAGGCAGGAATTCAGCAGTCTCAAGTATGCTGCGAAAGGGGAGATAAGAGGCTACTCCATGAGGTAAGTGGGGGAAGAGGGGGTAGATGGGTGCTGGCATTGGAGTGAGGTGGAGGCAGGGGGGAATTTGTGCTGTGAGGTGGGGGAAGTGTGGATAATTTGTTTGTGCTTTAAGCTGGGAGTTTGGATAGACTGTTTGTTGCCTGCTAGTTTGAGAAGTAGGATTTTATCCCTGCCCCCACCTAGACTGGGGAGGAGCAGATTGTACAGGGTTAGGTGGGGGAAAGAGGCATCTGTCAGTGAGGTGGAGGCCGGGGGCAGGTTGTTTGGGGTGTCTGACTAACTTGCTCACCTCTCTGTCTGGCTGGGTTGAAGGGAGGGAAGGGAAAGCAGGCTGTATGGGAGTGGGGTGCTAGGAGGATATTTGCATGATTACATTTCAAACAAAGTTTACATAGTTGTTAATGGCTTAAAGAAAAAGAAAAAGATTCTTTTAAATGAATTTTTTTGGAGTGTTGCAGATATCTAAAACTCTGATCTTAATGATTTTTTAAATATCCTGTGTTACTAATTAATTGTATTGCATTAAGGCCAGATCTTTGCTATGTGGTAGAGTTCTGGCCCTTATGAGTCAAAAGTAGCAAGTACTAGGTGTGATGCTAGTTGTTTTGTAGGATGAAACCTTATCCACAAGCTCTTTGAAACATGCATCTGTCTACAAACCCTGAAGCCATGTGTTAATTTGTGCTGCGGCTTCTACTCTTTGAGTTGTTATATGTGTGTGTATATGTGTTTTGTTTGTTTTGGTGGTACACATCCACACACTACCTCAATATTGGTGTTGTACATAAGAAATTGCAATCCGCCCAAAAGAAAATTCAACTTGCCCAAGGATAGAAAATGCTAGAGGGAACACTGATGGTGATGGTTCCGTAGCATGGACGGTTTTTAGCATAATTTTTATGCTGTTGACCAAATAATGTATTTAATATGAAGTTCATTTCCTACTGGAGATTTGGTATACTAATGGCTGTATAGTTTCTTAAAGCTGTTTGTTTATATCCAGCACTAGTGATAAGATTCATGTCCAGTGCAAAGGCAAACATTTGCTTATTCCTTTTGCCAGTCTATATACATAAATTGCCCACAAATAAAGTCAGTTTACAATCTCACATCATTTAGATAATTATTTGATTTCTTAGACAGAATTGGGTATAGTTTTTAGAAAGCATGACAAAGCACAGCATCTATTTTACTACCCAATCTTTCACAAGAGGTGCAGCAATTCTTCTTTCAAAACCATAGGGTAGGTACTCAGCTCGTATAACAGGCCTAGCTCAGTTGGCACGGACTTCAGTGAAGCTGCAGAAGTCAGCCTAAAACTTATTTTGACAATAAAGGTAGATGAGTTGAAAGATGTTGGGGTTGCCTGATTAAATTGAAAGAATAAAAAGGAGATCAAGACAATTATTATGATTATTCCAAATAACATGGTACTCAGTTATCACTCAGTCCTCATTCCAGGAAACTCTCAGGCTATGTCCAGTCAGCGGCTCTATTTCAGGATACTGGAAGTATCCTGAAATAGCTATTCTGCATCTTTAAACATGCCCGTTATTTCAAAATATATTTCCATGAGAGTTAAGAGACGTTTCAGAATAGCACTTTATTTTGAAATTTGTTACTGTGTAGATAGCATCAAATTTAAAAATAAGCTATTTCAAAATTAGATCGAAATAAGCTACGCAATTTGCATAGCTCAAATTGCATATCTTATTTTGACCGAAGGGTGCAGTGTTGACACACCCTCACAGACTTCATCACATCTTGCCTCAAAATCTCTTTGTAGCAAGATCTGGCAATTGCCCTGTGACTTCAGTGCATGATTGCCTGGGTAAGGACTGAGTAGAGAACTCAGGAGTTGAGCCATTATATGGGACTGTACACTGACATAACAATCTATAAAACAGAGGCAAAAATCCCAGAGTTTATCACACAACATTGTGTGCAGATATGAGCTATTGGCTCTCCCACTGATCAGAGACTGGCAGAACACATTGTGTGCAGGCCTCCTAACCCAATCCAGTGCAGGTGCTATTCCCTTCACCAGGTGGGCCAAGGATGGAACAGGAGCTGGTTCGAAGGGATAGGAATCTTCAGTTGCCCTTCAGAGCAATTTTAAGATCGCTCTGCACCTGTTTTGTCCAGCACAAAATTGCTAGAGGACAAAAATCTGTTCCAGGTAGTTGGCAGTTTCCAGGGACACTTCTGTAACACCGACTAGTTTTTATTTGCAGTGTTGCTGTAGCTGGATGTTAGAGAGACAAGGTGGATAAGGTAACATCTTTTATTGGACCCACTTCTGTTGGTGAGAGAGACAAGCTTTCGAGCAATACAGACCTGAAGAAGAGCTCTTGTCTTTCGCACCGACAGAAACTGGTCCAGTGAAAGATTTTACCTCATCCACCCTGGCTCTCCAATAGTTTTTATGTAAATTATATTAATACAATAGTTTATTATGTTGATTAATCTTAGCTTTTATATAGGAACACTTGAATAGTTATATTATATCTAACTAAGCCAGTATCCTTTCTCCAGCAGTGAGGAAGGTGCAAGTAAACCACCAGTAGACAGATGTAGAATAATGCACCTCAATGAAGGTGTCAATCTAATCCGAATAGAAATTATTTTAAACCTTGAATCACGTGGTTTTATATCCCTTCCAAAAATGTTATTAGTATTAACTGTTATAACTGTGGAAGAATGTTAAGGGAATGGTAACATATCAATTACTGTATAATTAGTAACTTTAATTCTGGTATATCATGCTTTCTTTTCCTGATCAGTACACTAAGATTGGGATAATTAAAAAGAGCGCTTCTATATTAGCATTGTTTAAACCACTAATTCAGAATATATAAATAGACTTCCCAGGAAAAAAGACACTGTTCAATATTTCCTTAACTACTATGGAAAATATTTGTTTTAATTTGAAACACCTGATTCAGTGAAATCAGAATTTTAGACTTATGATAGTGTGTTATGTATCACTAATGTAATGTGATTTTCTTGATATATTTAATAGGAGCAAGAACTGGAATGGAAGAAGATGGACTGACTTAATTATAGAAAGGGCTGAACCACAATTAAGTGGTGGGAGGTGGGGAGTGGGGAAGGACTGTCAGGGCTTACCAGAGAAGGACCACACTGTTTTATAGCTAAAGGAGGATGGGGGGAAATGAGGTCAGAGATTGCTGCAAAGAAGTGGAGAGCATGCATTTTGGAGCACTGACTCATCTCCTCAGGAATATGAGGTCTGAAAGGTATAAAGGTACAAGCCCTGGGCAGGGGAAGTCTCTTCGTTCCATGCAGCAAGCAAAACCAGCATCCACCCTTGCTTCCCAAAGGAGGTGAATATCAGGTTGGGTTAGGACCTGCTGTGGGCACCATGCAAGTCTCTCCTTTTTAAGAGAACTGGGAAGGAATTTTTCCAGCACCACCAGACTAGTGTTGGTGGCTTGAAGGTTTTTTTTGCCTTTCCCACAGCGAGTGTCAGAGAGAACCTTTCCAGGTAAGAAGAAAAGGTGGTAGGCCATATGTCGCAACTTATTTTATAAGGCTGGATGGATATCCAAAGCAGATACTCCATAAGGAAGGGACTAGATAAATGGCCTGGTAAAAGACTTTAAGAGGAGGTACCGGATAAAGCAACAGTACGAGGGAGGGAGTTTGTGGGTCTCCTCTGATTGGTATGGCAGGGAGCCAACTCCTTCCTCCTATTTTCATAGCCCCTCCTATGAGGTGCTGGATGGGAAGATCTAAGACTTAGGTTGGCTAGGGAACGTGGATGAAAATTAAGGGGGGCTGGGGGATCCCTGGGTAATGATTTGAAGAAATATGGATTTGCCTGCACTGTACATTTTATCTGCCAGGTAGTCCCAGATGTCTATATAATAAAGTTGCAGCCTGATTTAAACCTGTATCAAGAGCCTCCTTTCCTTCTTTTGGTGTACCCAGACAATGAGCATCTAGATGCTATCTTCTAGGGAAGCTAAATGTGCTCAGGATCTCACAGGCTCAATATATATATAAAAATTAACAGATGCTAGAAATACATTCTTTTACAAAGTGAAGGTTGGGCGTGTTTATCTTTACATATTTCATTTTCAAAAGTTCTCACAAGTATTGGAAATGCTTCCTTACAACATTAAGAAGTCTAACATTCAAGAAAAACCTAAGTTTGCAAAATCAAGGGAAAGTTCTGAAATAAGACTTGTAATCAGAACTTTTTCAGAACACAATGAAGTATATTATGTCAATTACAGGATTGTTTTCCAGTTTGAGGCATGACAAATATAAACATAACTAAAACAGAAATCAGATTTACAACCCTTCACTGAACTATATTCCTAAATGACTCACTTTGCATCTGTTTGACGTCTTTGCAATGACTCCCAACTTTTTCCCCACAATGCCCGCAACTATTACTGCTGCAGAATAACAGGGCCATTAACACTCTCTAGTGATTAGAATGCAGAACTCGGAGTCCAGAAACCTCAGTTTTTATCTGGACTTTGCTCCGAGCTTTTATGTGAGCTTGTGGCAAGTCACAAACTTTTTGTTCCTCAGTTTTTCTGTCTGCAAAATGGAGATACTCATCCACTTTTGTAAAGCACCTTGAGATTTTTGCACAAAATGCTATCCAAATGATTATATTGTTATTAATTTATTATGCTATTAGTGACTGTATAGTGTTAAAGATATCCTCAAGGAGTACCAGTGCTACCTACAAAATAAAGGCATGCCATCTATGTAAACTTTCCCAAAAAATGAATTTTAATATTATTAGAAGATATTTTCCTATTTTTCTTCTGGTTGCCATGGTCTTCTATTTACTTATCCTGCAGCCCTAGAAAACTGTACACATAATCCCATGCTTCATTAGCAATAACTTGATCCTTGACCTGGAACAAACACACTTTGTACACATGAGAGAAAATTCAATCTTTATATTAAAGTCCTGTGAGGAATATTCTTCTTTACTCTTTATTTCACTATGCAAACCTTCCATTTTCCTCATATAGAGAAGTGTGATGTTCACTAGCGTTGCCTTCAGGGCTGATTGGAGACTAGAAGATAGGTTTAAGGTAAAAGCCAATCCTTTATCCGCACCAATTAGCCCCTTTATGATTGTGGTACACATACCACATGCTACAATATGTACCTCTCTGATACTTCTCATTTGGATGATAGCAACTTATATATTATAGCCTTCATAATTAAGGTACATATATTCCAAGCAACACTTAGAGAGACTGACTCATTTAACTAATCCTAAACAGAGCCACCATTTACTTTTTATTTCTAGTGCCTAACCATACCTTAGAGGTATCATCCCCTTCATCTTCATGGACTGAACTGGATGGCGAGGGAGTTGCAGACTTGCTTCCAGGTGGAGATGGAGAGTTATGGGGAACACTGTTTCCACCCATATTCAAACCAAGCTGAGCACTGAGCTGTGACTGGTTAATGGTAGTCAGCTGACCATGCTGCATCATTCCTGGCTGCCTAATATCTGCAGGTTGAACCCTTGGTCTCATGGCTGCCATCTGAGGGTGGGAACTATAGTGAGCTCCTTCTGCATTCCGTAAATCTTGCATCTACAAAAGGAAAATTGGAAAGCAATAATTTTCCATCATCATGCCATCATGTCCAAGTTCCCTTTGGCCTTAAAATGAATCCCTGCTGAGCTATAGATTATTCCATATTTAACAGAACTGGGAGTATTTAATTAAAACATATGAGTTGTAAGGAATATACAAAATACAGCCAACTTCTGCATAATGCTGTTTATTATGGGCTAAATCATGCAGGCTCTCATCAACCCTTGGACAGGCAAGGCGGCCATTGACTTTACTGAGAGTTTTTCCTGCTTAAGGATTGCAGGAAATGGCCCTTTATTAACTGTCCTTTGGATCTTTCAAAAGTGTTTAAAAAATATAATTATACAAAATAGATGTCAGAATCTTGAATCAAAGTGCAAGAGGTTTCTTATCAGATGAATTTGAGCTGCCAAGTTTGGATTTAGATCCACATTTCCCCAAAGTTCTAGGGACTTGAACTTCTAAGTTCAGTTTTGCCTTGCCTAGAAGTGCCCAAGACATGTTGATTTTTAAGACTTAGAAAACTGACCTAGGGTTCTATCAATAGATGGAATAATTGACTAATGAACTGATTTGCTGCAACAGTCATATATGAACCCAAAGTGCTAAAGCTGCAAGGTTGACAAATTTATCCATTGTGTTATTTGGGTCACTGCTTTCTAGCATTAATGAGTCTCATTTTTAATTCAAGCAATGAATTCAGTCTCTGCACAGATTAGAATGAAAAGCATTGGAGGATGAAGCTCTTTACTGATCCAGAGGTCAAACGTTCTATACATGGATACTATACAGGATATCTCATAATGCTTATCCAGTGTACTCAAACTCATAGCCCGAGATAAGACAACTGCAGAGAGTAAACAGTTTTTAAGTTTAGGTATGTTGGGGGGTGACTTAAAATTGAAGTGGCTATTCAAAGCTGAAAATGAAATGGATAGTTATCTTAGTCTGTATCATATAATCAAGGTGGAATTTGACAAAAACAACAATGTACAAGTATCATAGCGCTAGGGAAAAGTGATAATAATCCAGTGTACTTATATAAACATAGTTATATTAGTGACAGACTTTTTTAGCCATGTCATCCAAGGTATTTTGTTTTTTACTTTAAATTTATACGCCATCACTCTCTTTCGCTCTCCCTCTCTCACTCATGCACTCCTGTGTGTGTGCATTCTCTCTCTCCGTATATAGTATACCAGTCTGTGAGAAGCTTGTGCAAGAAGGAATTTGAATTAGATTGGGAATATAAAAAAACCTCTTTGCTATTTTTTTTCATTATGTACAGAGTACATGATTTTTCAAAATTTCATTTATAGGCTCTTGGATTGATTTGTATATTTTGGAGAATGGATCACATCAATAAATATCCTGGAATCTAGGATATTTACTATTTAAAATTTATCTGTGGTCCTAAAAGATGTCAAAAACTACTTCAGATAATATGACACCTCTCTTCATATGGTCTTGATATTCCTTTATGAATTAATATCTCTGGAATATTAATATCTCTGGAATAAAAAGGTTTATTAATATCCATCATTCAAGTTCATTCAATTACCAATTCATTGCAAAATACAGTGCACAACATCAACTCAGGACTCAACTCTTGAAAAACATTTACATTTTTAAAGATTGTTACTGACTTTCTGCTCCTTTTTCAAATACCAGCTTCCCTCCTAGTCAAACATATTAGCCTTGAAAGCTATCATTATCTCTGCCTGTAGCAGACAATCTATATCAAAACAGTTGTACACATAAAACAGTAACTACTTCATGGCTGTATCTCTTCTGATCCAGCTGTTTCACTGAATAGCAGTTGGTGAATGGAGAACTGGAACATGGGTAGCCCTGAGGCCTTATTTGCTAATGTTACTCACCAGCTGCTGTTTTATGTGGAGTTAGCAGGCAAGGCTTGGAAGTTTGCCAGTTGCAGCAAGAACAAGGGAAAGTGAGGTATCTCTGAAGCCCTTCCATTTACCCCTGTCTGTCATCTTTTGACACCGAACATTATTGAGTGCTATCCCCAGGGCCACTAAGAAACATTGCTGGAGTTAAAATGTGAATATAGCTTACATTCTAAACCCTTTGTACAGTATTTTTGGGTACCTCTCTAACAATCCAAGGAAACTACAGATCAGTTCTAAAGATAGACCCTACTGGCTTCATATATGACAGGAAGCTGTAAAAGTAAAATAAGTTAGTTTTTCATTAGAAATACTCTAACCAGTGTAAAATGCACTATTTAAAAATCTAAATAAGTATTTTTGTCAATGTTTCAAATAACTATGCATGTATAAGCCTGAATGAAACTTGGCTTCACATTTAATAATACTATCATGTTGGTTTTTTTTTTTACTTAAAATATATTTGCCAACTGACAACATATTATTGGTTATCCAAACTGATTTGTTATTAAAACCTCCCAATCTTGCCAAGCTGATCATTAGAAGCAGCTCCTCAGAGATCAGGACAAACCAACTCAAAGTGGCGCCAGACCCTGCCAAAACAACAGATGCAAAACCCGCAGATCTATCTCCACTGCTACAAGGATCAACATGCTCCACAACACTCTAAGATTCTTGATCCTTCATTATGATATGTACCTCGTTCAGAGCATCAAATGCCCCACCTAGTATGAGTGAAACCAGTCACTCAGGAAGAAAAATGATGAAAGACCTGTTGGAGAACACTTTTCACAGTGATCACAGATCCACTTCTAACCTATCAGTTCTTACCCTCCTCAAAGGAAGCCTGCACAAAATTGTCAAAAGATGAGTCTGGGACCTTAAATTAAGTAATTTTCCTAAACACTAAGAACCATGGCTTCAATAAGGACACTAGATTTATGACATATTACAACAATCTCTAACCAATTGACACACCTTTATCCTATGCTTGCAGAGATGTTAATTGCTCACTACATTTTGAATGGTCTATTGCAACATGTGTTAACTCATTATGCTTAACAATCTGTTCCACCTTGTATTTGTGGTGACACACTATGTGTCCCAGACCTGAAAAAAAAGCTATTTATAGATCAAAAAGCTTGTCTTTTTCACCAACAAAGTTATTGCCATTCCCACCTTGTCTCTCTGGTCATTAAGACCTCTTTATACAGCATATAAAGCTGTATAAAGCAAGAAATATTGCCACCCTAGAATGTTCTGGGTTTTTACATTGCTTTCCTAATTTTTAAATAACATACAATACAGATTTGGAAGGACTTGGTAGAGGGTGACAAAGACGATACCAGACAACATTCATAAGAAGGCAAAAAAAAAAAAATCCACCACCACCAAAAAAATCAAAACCAAAATAACCCTGTCAGTGCAGCTGTGAAGACTACAAATGAAGTGGTTCAGTAGAGAGTTGTTATAAGAAAATTCATTTCAATCATATTTTAGATACAATCAGCTTTTCCTGTGAATTTAAAAAACACATTGATGCAGGTTTCTATTTTACTTACTTTTGCAGAAATATGAGGAAGAAGCCTGAAGAGTGACTCTTTAGTTTGCATAAAACTATTCCAGTTAAGACTCTCAGGCGTGATCTACACTAGTAAGGTAATTTGACTAAGTTACGTTAATTAAATTACATAAATAATGCAACGTAAGTGGATATAGCTTAGATCAAATTACAGCAATGTCTACAACTTTATGTCGGGGAAGACACTCTCCCATTGACATAGCTTCCACCTCTTGGGGAGGTGGAGTACTGAAGTCAATGGGAGACTGCTCTCACATCAACTTATCATGTCTTCACCAGACCCTCTAAATTAACTCTAGCAACTGGAGCAGCACTGATTTATCTGGAAGTGAAGACAAACCCTAAGGAATAAATCTTCAAACCAATGCCCAGCCTGAGAAGGAAGAATGGGTGTAGGGCAGATGTCTGAAGGGAAGGAATCCTTCATTCCTTCTGCAGGAAAGTGGGGATACAGACAAGAGATTTTATGTAGCTGTGGATCTCTTGGCATTGCCTGTCCTCTCCTCACCCACCGTTACCATCTTCTGCATGGACTTCCCAAATCCTCAAATACTGCTCAGTGGTCACAATGGGGCCGTCCATGGAGATGGGAGCAGCTTGTCCATAAATAGATTCTAGATACTTGTATTTTTATAAAAGCAGGCACATAATTACATTGTGCTTCCATTGTGCTCGGTGGTCAACAACCAAGCCCATGCTGGTGGAAACTGCTTCTCCCTGCACCAGCTGTTCCTGTGAGATCCCATAATAGAAGATCAGTGGTGTTGCCTGAAGAGGGCAGAGAAAAGAGCTGGTGGGCTCTACCAGGTGAATGTAGCTGCAGACTGCTATCAAGACTATTTGAAGACCCACCACAAAAGTCACAAAGTGGATACACTGAATAAGTGTATTCCCAGGGCTACCCCCAGTTCTGACAGCATTCTGGCCAATCTTGCCCTGATTTGCTGGCCTGCTACAGTATAAAAAGAAGCTGAAGTCACTTTCTGAAGTCACAGTCCTGAAAGACTTTTCCACCATTTAGATTTTACACTGACAAAAAGAAAATGTCATAGACCCAGGAATGGGCACAGATCTTTAACCTTAAAAAACCTTCAAAATATCACTACTGGCTCAATGTACTGTTACCTGGTAGAATTCCATTGAGTTACCTGTATTTATCTATGGAAACTACATATGTGCACTTTGCTCCTTGGGTCAGAGACATTGGCCTCTTACTTGAAACACTGTGACTCTATGTAGACATTAATAATGGTGCAGAAAAACACATTCTCCATTCTTTATAAGTACTATCCGTACCTCTAACACTGCCATGGGTTATTCTGAAAACAGAAACTCCTATTTCTTAGATTTCTTCCAAACAAAAATATACAAAACTCACTAATGTTATCTGGCTTGGACCCACATTCAGTATGCAGGGTGCAGAGGGCTATATTGCTGAACGTTCTCTGCTGAATAAAATAATGAGGCACAGCTGATGGCTGAATTCCAACTTGGAGAACAAAGTCTAATGTATCAGAATATTAGAAATGTAGATGTTACACAGAAAAAGGATAGTCCATTTTTGACATCCTCAATGGACTCTCTGCTGATATAATAATCATAGTACTTGGTATTTCTATAACACTTTCTAAGGATCTCAGCATGCTTCACAAATATTCAACATTCCCATAAGATAGCTAAGTATTTTTATCCTTATTTTACAGATGAGGAAACTGGGACACATCTTCTGATTTTTTGTGCCTGCTTTTCAATTACAAGGGAAATCTGAGTAGCTGTGCTTGTAAGTAGCTGACTGCAAGTTCAAATAAGATAGTCAGAGATGCAGCTCCTCAGGTTTGCACTTAAAACGTATAGCTTAGGTGCAAATTAGGCACAAAAACTGAGAAGTTCATTTTCATGCTGGCTGAAAATATACTTCTAATTACTTGTCCGTAGCAACTGGACAAAAAAGAACTCAAAGTGCCTCCTTCCTCCCACGACTGTAAATTGAATGTGAAGGATGAACCCTCTATCTGGAATACACCCAATATGGCAATGTCTAACTGGGAGACTATATAAGTATATTATCCTAATATTCTTTTCTGACACAATGACTGAGACAGGATCCATCCAACCATTCTTGGATCTGAGAGATATCACGACAAAGAAATAACTCAATTTTCTGATTTAAGCCTGGATACTCATGCAAGATACAAAGACTTATCAATTGCCATAATCTGGCACTCGCAGATTCAAAAGTTAAGAAGAACATTTGGTCTTTAAGGGAAAAATTAAAGATGCAGTTTAAATTGAATTATGCTGCTATTTTATTTGCAAATGCTCTTGGGGCTAAGAGTTATGATGTCATAGTTTGTCTGAAGAGCAGTAACAAAAGACCACTTTCTTCCCTTAAATTACAATTTCATATATTTCTGAAAAAAGGGAGGGGCGGAGGGAGAAGAGAAGTTAGCTCTTCAGACTAACCTAACAATGACAGTGAGAGTATATACGGGAAACATGAGGCAGTTTACAACATGAGATGAAAACACTAAAGAAATAGGCAAAAATACATGGGGCTGGTGTCACTGAAGCATCTCCTGTGCCATCTAATTCTCCCACATCCCAGGGGGAATTCACCCTGAGGGACAGTAGGCAATATTTGTTATCATGTCCACTTCCTCCTTCAGTGGTTTTCACTTTTGTTTATAGCAAAGGAAATCTGCTAGCGGAGGCAACCAAGAGAACTGATAGTTCTTTGCATCATGTCTGAGTGGTCAGCCTTAAATCAGGGAGAAGCAAGTCATTCCTTTTACATGTCATATCTTATCACTTGCACGAGGCTTGATGTCAGCTATGCTCCAATCAGTTGGTTAGGATACAGATGACAGGAGAGCAAACCCAGACTTCCTTCCGCTATATATTTTCTAATTAGAATTCTGAAATGGGGCATTCCCCAGACACCAGTGCTATGGCCTCTCCAAAGTCATCCATTGTGGGGCTTCACTGGCTCCCTATGAGTTCATTGGAAGAAAGGAAGTTGCAGTTGCTACAGTCTTTACCCAGGATGATCTGTACTCTGCATCACTCAATGCCAATTCTGCTGATATAAGCCCAAGTTAAACCTTGATCTTCAAATGTTCCCAGACATAATCTACATTAAAATGACAAGAATGAGTCCCAAGTACACTAACTCCACGTCTGAGTCAGAATAAAAAAAAGTTATTATGTTGGCTTAGAAATAGTGATATTAAAAAAAGTCCTAGTAAATTTTAGGTGTTTAAATACTTGAAGATATGCCCCAACGTTCATATCTTCAAGTTTTTCACCACAATCATGAATTCTAGATATTTACATCTTCTTCAGTGAAAATTAAGATTTTCACAAAATTATATATCACTCCAGAGGTTAACGCTCTAAGAAAAACAGTATATCTCACAAAATTAATGATAAAAATGAGAGGCTTGGCAATAATGCGAAGATAGAGAGAACATATCAGTAACTTAGAATAAAAACATCTCGGCTATGTCTACACTGACATGAATTTCCGGAAATGCTTAAAACGGAACAGTTTTCCGTTATAAGTATTTCCGGAAAAAGAGCGTCTACATTGGCAGGATGCTTTTCCGCAAAAGCCCTTTTTCCGGAAAAGTGTCCGTGGCCAATGTAGACACACTTTTCCGCAAAAAAGCCCCAATCGTCATTTTCGCGATCAGGGCTTTTTTGCGGAAAACACTACTCTGCTGTCTACACTGGCCCTTTTCCAGAACAGTTTTCCAGAAAAAGGACTTTTGCCCGAGTGGGAGCAGCATAGTTTTTCCGGAAAAGCAGCTGATTTCTTACAGTAGATCGTCAGTGCTTTTCCGGAAATTCAAGGGGCCAGTGTAGACAGCTCGCAGCTTATTCCGGAAAAGAGCTGATTTTCCGGAATAAGTGGCCCAATGTAGACACAGCCCTCATGTGTTATGTAATTATCTTAAACACAACCATTAAACACCCTGGAAATCAGAAATCCAAACTGAAAAGAGATCCAAACCTGTTAAAGTATGAAAATGCACAGTGCAGGCAGAAATGCACCAGGATACAAAAATCCTTCATTCTATTTTGTAGTAAAGCCACACAACGATCATAAAATTATGATAAAAGGATTTTAGTGTCTGTGGTTACACCTTAGTTGAAACAGATTTCTGAAAGACAACATATATATTTTTATGCTTTTTTCTTAATGGTGTATAATTATATTTAGAGAAACATCAGGAATTGCTGACAATCCGATGATCTTTTGAAGGGAAGTGAAGAGTAAAAAATGATCCCCATACCTCGTAGTATTTTGAAATGTGAACTCTGATCTGGATCCAAATTTGATTAGTCTCTCCTAAAGTTATACCAGGGCTACTCACCCGTGGAAGCCCGGGGAGCCACAATGATACAGCACATGCTGAGGGCCGCAACTTAAATGTGGTTGCATGTACATGCAAATATATGCAAATAGCTTCTTTCACACTGATGGGCATGAATACAAAACACTTCCCACAATGCCCCAGCACTCCTGGCACCTCTTCCCTGGAGGCTAGAAATGCTGACATCTTGTACTCATCTGTTCCAGCCAGCCCGTCCATTTGCATCTTTCAATGCTCATCCTGCCTGGGAGATGCCTCACCATTGTGGACCATATTCCTGGTGGAGGCCATGTTCAATGAATCCCACCCGCGGGCTATGTGTTGAGTAGCCCTGAATTATACACTCCTAAATCTTTGTGTCTGGTAGTAGGGAAAAGGGAGAGATGGGGAGGAATTGAAATATAGGTTCAAATACAGCAATTCAGACTACAGTTTTATTAGGGAAATAATTCAATAATATTTTTTAAATTAAATACTAGAAACCTTATAAGTAAATGAATCCTAAACAAGGGAAGCATAAGAAAAGAGATCTGCTATTATGTTTGCTAATTAAAACCTTCTAAAATCATTCTGTTAAAAAAAATAAAGACATTTTAGGCTGCTTTATGTAGCGCTAAAGCAGCTACATAAGCTCCTTTAAAACAATTAAATACTCAAAATTTGATTGCAAATTTTTATAGCACAATAACATGAATATAGTAATATACAGTTTCTATATGATTTGCTACAAAATTTTGTAACTATTAACATTCCTTTCTACTTTATTCTTTCATATTCTTTGAGACATACAGGACCAAGTACTCAAAACCAATCATTACAAAAAAACAAACACCTACGGACTTCTATTCAGTCTAATATAATAACCCTTTATTTAAAATAACCTCCAATAAATTTTATTAGAAGAAGTTATTAAAAGGGTTAAAAACCTATTAAATGTCAAAGAATTTTCCTGACTCAAACTTCTAATAAAGAAACAGAATAGGCTTTCTTTCTGAATTATTTAAATCTTTACTGACTGTGCACTGAACCATGAAATTAGAAAAGTGTTATTAGAAGTGTTCTCTGGTTTTTATAAAAGTTGTAGCATAGAATGTATCAAACCACAGTCTTTAACTAGACTAGTTAAAGAAATAGGTTTTTAATCCCACATACATGGTTTCTACTGATATAAAAGGGTCATAATTAAAACTCTGGCCTGCAAGTTGATGATAATAAAATTATTATTACAGGAGAATACATGTTCATTTAGTATATTCTGGATGCATGTTTCCACTTTAATTTGGACAAATATCTTCGGTTTTGTTTGATCTTGCAAAGTTCACTAATTTGGATCCTCTCACCAAATGATTAGGTTTTAATAATGACTAATTTTAAAGTATTAATGGTGAATAATTTGTGTTATCTTTTTCTAAAGTGTCTAATGCTTACAGGGTCAACAGCAGGTATAGATTGATACCAGACCAGTAGGATCCAAGAAATGTAAGTCAAATATTTTTGCACATTTCCTGATAACAATATTAACTTTCCATTGCATTTAACAAATAAGTACAGCCCAGTTTTATATTTTAGCAATTATTCACATGAGAAAGACAAATATGCCTTTCACATTTATTTAGACAACTCTACAGGAATGTTGAATCAGCAGTATATTCAAACAGATTCCGTCAAACACACCTGAATCAATAGTTATTCTGCAAAGCAAATGAAGTAAAAAAGAGACTAGAAGAGGCTAGGCAAAGCAAATTTGGTTCCCCATAGTGGATCCTGGGGACCTGATGCTACTAAGTCTAAAAATAAAAAACAGACTGAAAAGTGTAAGTGAGTAACAGTAATTCCATTAATCAAAATTCCTATGTAGGGTAATATCCAGTCATGTTGTCAGCATTTCCTGAAGGGTCCTGAGTGCATGAACTAAAGACAATATGCCAGGCCTAGCCATGTTTGGTGCAGGACCCAGAGAAGGATAAGGGAATCAATGGTGATTATCTGCCATCTCTGTGATCCTCTGATTCTGGGACTGACCAGCTCACTGTCCAATCACCAATATTAGAAACATTAGGTTTCTCTAATGGATACCCCAAAGCCCCAATGAGCTATTCTATTCTATTCCTCATAATGCATTCATGACCATATATGAATGAATACTTTCCCATAGTGCATGAAAGAAATATGACTGACATCTATCATGTGGTGTTTTTCTCTCATCCTGTCTCCTTTCAGCCAACGGTAACCAGAATAGAAAAGTACCCTGCTCACTCCCCTTTCTCCCTGTGTTAGGAGGTAAAGGATGTTGGTTTGGAGTCATTATGTTAACTTTAAGCTACATGGGGGATTCCTGCCCATACTAATGGAATCCCCAATAGCTGGTTCAGCCAGGTTTTCTAGCAGCTTTGCAGCATGGGGATGATCTGGAACCATGAGACCAAAGGATACTCAGCACCTTGTAGGACTGGGACCACAAATAGCTTCTTGTAACTGAATATTAGTGTAAAGAATTGACTAGAAAGGCCAGATTTTTTTCTTCAGTTTTGTGTGTGGTTTCCACTGAAGTCAATGCCATGGCACCTGAATTTAACCATGGATATTTTTAAAGAATGGAAAAGAATATATCTGAAGTGAGATATGGTAGAATTGCATACTTAACAGGGACTGGGTTTTATTGCATTTTAAAAGCAGTATTTCACTTTGAATACATAGAAAATATTAGAATTTGACTGAGATGAGATTTTTGTTTTTAAAATTAAAGTGAACTTTTAAGACTTTTAAAATTATGGGAAAACAGGGCAATGTATGATTGTATCTGAGTATAATAATGAAAAATGATTGTTCAGCAAACATTTTCTGCGCATATGACTGATTTGATATACAAGCATGCGTATGTCTCAAACTATGATTACCGATAGGATCCTACCAAATTAACTGTCTGCTTTGGTCAAATGCATGGTCGTAGGATTTAAAAAATCATTTAAATCTGAAATTTCATGGTATTGCATTGTAGGGGTCTTGACCCAAAAAGGCACTCCGAGGATCACAAGGTTATTGTAGGGGGGTTGCTGGCAGCAACACTGTTTTTTGGCTATGTCTACACTATAAGGTTTTTGCTCAAAAACTGGCAGAGTATCCACACCTCAAGCGCGTTTTTGCACAAGAAAATCGACAGAACAGAGGGCTTTTGCCGGTAGACTTATTCCTCTCCCCATGAGGAATAACTCCTTTTTGTGCTACAACTCTTGTGCAAAAAGCCAGGTATGGATGCTCTTGCAAGAAACCCCTATCGGAAAAAGCAAGGCCGTTCTGATGTGAACAGCCATCAGAGCTTTCTTATGCAAGAGCATCTATGCAGTGTTGACACTCTCTTGCGCAAAAGCACATCACTTTTTTGATACACTTTTGAGGTGTGGATGCGCTTTTGCGCAATACATTTTTGTGCAAGAACTCTTCCGCAAAAGGCTTCTTGCGCAAAAACCCTGCAGTGTAGACTAAGCCTTAGATTTGGGCAGCTGGAGAGCAGTCAGAGCTTATCAGGTGGCCAGTTCTGAAGGCAGAACTGCTACCAGCAGCAGTGAAGAGGTAAGAATAACATGGCCAGCCAGCTCTGAAGGCAATACAGAAGTAAGAGTAGCAATACCATAACTCCCCCCCCACTTAAAATTACTGTGAGACCACCACCTGCAACTGCCTTTTAGGTCAGGACCCCCATTTGAGAAATGCTGGTCTTCCCCATGAAATCTGTATAGCATAGGGTAAAAGCACACAAATGACCAAATTTCATAGGACAGAGAGAGAGAGGGAAACATCAGATTTCATGGTTCTAACACTTTTTTTGTGGTTGTGAGTTTGGTGGAGCCCTAATTACAGCGATGGCAGAAGGGCTATATGCATTTGCTAATGACTTGTACAGCAGAAAGTTGCTGAGGAATAGCATAGTAACCTCTGGAAATTCTATGCCATACAAGTTCCTATCTTAAGTGTGTGTTTATATAAGGTGTCCTCCTTTTGATTATGCCCTCCTTTGAAAAAAATGTCCTTCTTTGACAAAAAAATCCCGCGTTCCTTTTTTTTTTTTTTTCCCCTCGACCAAAAAATACCAGCTGTCCAGTATTTCTTGGGAGACTATCTGGCAACCCTAATATACAAGTATGCTTTTTTTGTCAACTCAGTGTCCTCCTCGCACATTTTCAAATTCTGATCACCTTAGTTTATGTGCATTTATTCAGTGTATTTATAAGAGGTGACCAAACTGAAGCTACCAGTCTTGCACATTAATGGTGAGTACCTGAGAAAACTGTAGATGGGCAAAACATAAAATGGATGAAGAATAATTGCACACCAGATTTTGCGAATTGATATTGTGCATCTGATTCTGTGCGTTTTTTCCTCTTCCTCTTCCCCCACCCCCATTTCCTTCTGAACTTGCACATTGCTAATGCTGTACTGTCTGAGGCATTCCAACATTTAGCAACAAAGCCCAAGGACAGATGCTGAGGTTTGCTTTCCCATCCCCTATCCTACACATACAGCTGTCATTACTAGGAATGGTCATTCAATCACTATGAATGGCCAGTCTTTCTGAAGGTAGCAGGGCAGGGTACAACCTGTGGGCCGACAGCCTTGCTGGGCTCTTGGGCAAGGCAGGTGGGAGGGAGGGGAAGGAATGGGGTCTCAGGCGGAAGGGCTGGGGCTGGGGCTAGGCAGCCCATGTCACTGCTCAGAGAGCACCGTGCCTCTCCCAGGCAGCCCTCAGTGCTGCCCGGAGTGCTCCATGTGGTGCTAGCACTGATTTAAAGGGCCCAGGGCTCTGCAGCAGCTGGGAGTTCTGGACCGTTTTGTATCATCGGGCCCCGGGACCACTGTCCCTTTGCCCTCCCCCATTGGTGGGCCTGGACAAAACACTGGGAAATTATTAATTTATGATATTCAGATGGAAACACTTTCTTAAAAGAAGAGTGAACTTGTATGGAATGCAAGAGTATATCCCTTAAGGCTCTACTTTGCTTCTCCATGTGTTTCTGTAGTTCTTCTTTGCTTCAAGAAGAGCTCCATTCGCCCTTCTAAAGGAAGAATTTGCAGCTCTTGCAGTTTCATGGTTTAGCACTAAATCTTGTGCCCAGCTGTAGTAAGTTGGCTAGATATAGGTGCCAGAGATCTCCATGGTGTAAGAGACCCAAAGCTCTCTAGTCAAGGGGCCACTCTGTTACAGCTACTACAGCTGAAAGGCTGAATTAGGATCTGTCCCTGTGTGAAAGGGACTGTAAGATCCACATTGCTCCCCACTCACACCTTAGTCACAACCAGTGACTATGCATACTTCCCCACACAGATGGACTCGGTAGCACACAGAGGTCTGCGCCCTCTACATGGGGTCTTGACAGTCTCCTTTTCCCAGTCCTGGGATGTGGAATCTCTCTGGTTCTGTTGCATGAAGAAAATGTTCAAAAATTATTCTTATTTGAGCAAATCATTTCATCTAGAAACCATCTCTCTCAAAGTGGTGGTATAGCTGTTGCTCCTATACTATACATTTAATATTCATGTTTTCTTGTCTGTTTTTCAATATTTATAAAAATATAAAAAACAGTCAAGTAAATTTTGACCAGTAAGAATGACCTAGATGGTTTAACTGATTTTAGGTCAAGAGAGCTTTTACAATTTCTCTCTGTTCTAAAGCTGTGCCCCTGTGAACATCAGCATTTGTGATATTATTAATATAAGAGAAAATGCTAGGTGTGCAAAATGGTTAACTGACAAGAGATTGTTTTTCATAAATATGATCTTGTTAGCCAGTCATACATTTACTGATATTAATAACTATATTGTCACAATTTTCCAAGCAATGTAAACCTGATAACTAGAAACTCAATGCCATAGTCAAATATTGTGGTTTTTTTGAATGCTAACCATATGTGTTACTGCAAGCAAGACACTTCTTGTAAGTTATGAAAAATGTGCTTGGCTCTCAGGAAAAAAATGTCATGTAATGATCTGCTAATAAATCCATCATTCTTCTGTATAGTATGATTTACAATTTTGTCTTTAAACCCTATTTAATATCTCTAGCATGAACATTCAATACTGCACTTTTCGAAACAGGAAAAACTCAATTATTTTATTCTCTATTACAGACAAAGGATGGTGGGCATCCACCAGTCGCAAAGGATTACTGTTAATAAATACTCAGCACTCATTACATTACAAAGAAATATGACAGAAATCACTCATTACAGGATTTTCTTTTCTTTTCAATTTAAGGACCACCTGTTCATTTTGCTACCTTTGCAATAAATGTGAACTGAGTTCTAGCAACAACAGAATATATAATACAAACATTTTCAAAAGTGAAAACAGAGACAAAGCCTTCTGAAAAGGGGTAAACCTACCTCAGTCACTATGCATAGCACCTTCAATCATCTAAGGGCAATTACAGTTTAGGCATTTTTTAATTCTAAATTCATTTCCTCTGTTCCTTCTAACTCTGAAACACTCTCTTGGCTATCACATCCACATTCAGAATTCAGATGGCAAGTTTTATTGGGCTTTTTTATTTTACTTCCTTTTCACTACCTTTCAGACTTCTACTTTCATTATTGCTCAGCAGCAACTACTGAGTGGGGAAGTGTGTTTTTTTATGATTCTTTATATAGTAACTTCACTTTATTCCTGTATGCCAGATCAGCAAATGCATGCATGTGTGATATGCAAAACACCTTGGGTAAAATGCTGGCTGAAGTGAAGTCAGTGGTAAAATTTTCACTGACTTCAGTGGGACCTGAATTTCATCCTCTATGTACACAATTTGAAAAGAACCATTAAGACAGTAAGGTGAAATTTAAGGAGAGGAAGCAATTGCTGTCCCACAGGAAGGAAAGAAGAAACTTACAGATACTTAAGAGCTTCAGGACAAATGAACAACTGCCAGTTATGGAAACCAGTGCTTTTTTTTGTTTAAAAAAAAAAAAGGTGCCAGTATTCCAGGGGAAAAGTACCAGGCAGTACCGTCACAAAAAAAAGCACTGATGGAAACTATGAGGAAGGAAACAGTGAGAAGGTATAGACTCAAGATACAGAATAACTAGGGAAGGAAACAGATAGACACGGTGTAACAAATATGGGTTCTGAATTGAGTCACAGAATCCGAGAATCCTAGAACTGGAAGGGACCTCAAGAGGTCATTGAGTCCAGTCCCCTGCCTTCACAGCAGGACCAAGCACCATCTAGACCATCCCTGACAAGTGTCTGTCTAACCTGCTCTTAAATATCTTCAGTGACGGAGATTCCATGACCCTCCCCCCCAGCAACTTATTCCAGTGTTTAACCACCCTGACAGTTAGGAAGTTTTTCCTAATGTCCAACCTAAATCTCCCTTGCTGCAATTTAAGCCCATTGCTTCTTGTCCTATCATCAAAGGTCAAGGAGAACCATTTGTCTCTCTCCTCTTTGTGACACCCTTTTAGATACTTGAAAACTGCTATCATGTCCCCTCTCAGTCCTCTCTTTTCTAAACTAAACAAGACCAATTCTTTCAGTCTTCCCTCATAGGTCATGCTTTCTAGATCTTTAATCATTTTTGTTGCTCTTCTCTGGATCTCCTCCAATTTCTCCACATCTTTCTTGAAATGTGGTGCCCAGAACTGGACACAGTATTCCAACTGAGGCCCAATCAGTGCAGAGTAGAGCGGAAGAATGACTTCTCATGTCTTGCTCACAACACTCCTGTCAATACAGTAATTACTCATTTAACATATGCCCACTTAACACATTTTTGCAATAGCATGATTTTTTTAGGGGCCATTTTTTGAATAACACAACCGTCCCCGAAATAAAATGAAAATAATCAAGTGGTGGACTACTTCGCACAGCTGTATAAGCTCGTGAAAACAGTGGTAATATGCATGAATTGCTGAATACACGTGGTCATAGTGCTCCTCCGCTCGCTCATGTTTTTATCTTTGTGTTTTAACAAACTGCGGTGACTTGTGTTGCTAGATATCTAATGTTGACGTTGATGACCCAGCACCAACAAAAAATTGACTTTGCCACCACCACCTGAAACACAACCCCCACCTTTTCCATTATTTTTAATGGGAAAATTGACCTATAATAGCACGTTTTCGCTTAGCATGAACATTTTCAGAAACGCATCTATATTGTTAAATGAGGAATTACTGTATATCCAAGAATCATGTTTGCTTTTTTGCAACAGTGTCAACACCACTGACTCGTGTTTAACTTGTGGTCCTCTATGACCCCTTTCAGGAGTACTGCTTCCTAGATAACCGCTTCCCATTCTGCATGTGTGAAACTGATTGTTCCTTCCCAAGGGGAGTACTTTGCATTTGTCTTTATTAAACTTAATCCTATTTACCTCAGGCCATTTTTCTAGTTTATCCAGATCATTCTGAATTATGACGCTGTCCTGCAAAGTACTTGCAACCTCTCCCAGCTTGGTATCGTCTGCAAACTTAATAATCATACTCCCTAGACCATCATCTAAATCATTGATGAAGATGTTGAAAACAACTGGTCCGAAAAAAGACCCCTATGAAACCCCACTTGTTATGCCCTTCCAGCAGGATTGTGAACCATTAATAACTACTCTCTGAAAATGGTTATCCAGCCAGTTATGCTCCCACCCTATTGTAGTAGTATACACAATCAGGGTTCAGACCAAGTAACAGCCCACACTAATGACACTAAAAGGATGACTCCTCATATCCATGTTACATAGGTTAGATCTCCATGATCATACTACTGGACCTCTCAGCAGCTCCTGACACAGTGATCCCTCATGCAGTGCTGCGGGCTGACATTACATAACAGGAATAGATGGCACAGCACGACGACTCTAGTCGTTCCTCTTCAGCAGAACTTAGAGAGTGGTGACGGCCCTTCCTCTTCAAAGTCATTCTCATCTGTGGGATCCCTCAGGGATTTACACTATCCCTTCTTCTTCAAAATATGGGTGAGACCATTGGGAGAGATAGCGAGATGCTACAGGTGTAGCTGTCAACCATATGCAATGACACTCGGCTATATTTCTCACCCTTAATGTCATAACGCCAACAAGAAACTGAGAAAAGAGCAGCTGCATCAAACTGAATCCAGACAAGACCAAAGAAATGCCCATCAAAAAGGGGAAATGCTTCAAAGAGCTGCCAAGATCCTTATCTCCAACTCCATCAAAGGAACACAACCACCATGCATGAAAGTGATGCAAAGCCTTAAGGACCTAAGCTTGGCTGACCTGGTGGCATCAATTTTCAAAAAGGCCCTCTCTCATTTCCAGCTTGCTAGTAAACTTCATCCCTTCCACCCAGATAAGCACCTGGCCACGGCTATCTAGGCATTGGATTACTGTAATTCATTGCATCTGAAGCTGAGTAGAAGACAATACATAGACTCCAACTTGTAATAACTGTGCCTGCTTGTCTCTTCCACAGCTCAGGCCACTGTGAACACATCTAGCCTTTCTGGCTTCCTGTCAGCTTCTGATGCCAGTTAAAGTCCTTGTTCTTAATTTTCAAAGCCATTAATAGTTCAAACCCCATCTAAATCCAACAAAAATAAAATGCAAGCTAAGGTGAGACTCAAGTGCTGATCTCTGGTATTATCACATAGTAAGCACTGAAAGGCAGAAATCCTTCAACAGACAAGCACTCAGATGCAATGAAGGAGAATACGAACCATTAAAAAAATTAGAATTCACATCATCCTGGATTGACACAACAGAGGAAAAGATCTGACAACAGAAAGACCTGTCTGCAATACTCTGTCATATTTATACACAAAAGGCTGGCTTCAGAAGTGCATACAAGATCTCAAGGCCAGCACACAATACAATAATGTATACCTCCCATTCTACTCTCTCTCCTGGCTCTGAAATTTTATTCATGTTCCACAATATGTTTTTTTCCACCTGGAACTATGACGATAAAAACTACAAAGTCTATCACATATTATCTTAGCTTTCTCAGCAAAAGTGTCTTAAAAAAAATCTGGGTCAAATTTTCAAAAAGTACTAGCTGTGTGTGTATGTAAAAGTGCATCTCTGATTATGCACAAAATTATTCCAATTATTAGTGCAATTCAGGCAACTATATAAGCACACTGTTAGCCAAACCTATAACTAGAAGTCAGTGTGGGTATTTTCTCAGTTTGCATGTGCAATTTTCCTGACTGCATACCCAGTTATCATACCCAGATTTCAGGGCTCAATTTATATACAATTTGATGCTTGATAACTAATGAAGGGCTGATAAGCAATGTGTGCATAGCTGGTAGAATAAGGATATGAGAAGTGCATGGAGAGAAAATAAATTAAACCAAAGAAAGTCAACTTTAACTTATCTTTGTCCTTTGTTTAAATTATACTTTAGAAGATGAGGCTATGTGTAATGTGTTAGCTAGTTTGAATTCCTTCAATTATCCTGTCTTCTCCTGTTTTCAATATTCAACCCACCCTGTCTGTGTATGAGTAGACAAGTATGTATGTGGATAGATAAGATACACAACGATTTTTAGACGGACTAGATATATATTTATAGTGTAATTTACAGTAAGTGAAATTGTCATTTTAAATGTTTAACACTTAATTTTAGTGAATCAGAGATACTCTTCATGAATATAAAGGCAAAACAGGACTCCCACAGTATATATGAAATGTAAAGAGAATAAAAGCATCTTCTTTCTCTGCAATATAAAAGGAAACCCACAGCATCCAACTGACAATCATTTCAACAAATTATACTTCAGTTATCTCTGTAATCATTTTAATAAAAATGGACTTGTTTTCTATTTTATGAAGACCAATGAATAAAAGCAATTTAGAAATAAAAACATACCTAGAGATTTCTTTTAACCTTGGTCATTAACTTCAGAAAAAGACTTTCTTTGTATTTAGAAACTAAATCACTAAGGAGAGATAAATCAAACTACAGGATGAACTTCTCTAGTTCAGAACTCTCTGATCCAGAAACGTCCATGGTCCGGCATAATTTTAGTTAGCTGGATGTCCATTTGCCATGGGTGTAGCCAAGTTTCCTGCAGTTCCATAAAGTTTGTTTACAGCCACCAGTCCTGGCTCTGTGTGTTCTTTGCTGTTATTTAGCTCTAATTTACCCTTAAATGTCCTCTAAAAGCCCAATAAGCAGTGGAAGTGCTTGTAATGCTGCTAGATAATATTGACCTTCGGTGGTCTGGAAAATTATCTCGTTCAGAATCGGTTGGGTCCCAAGGGTGCCAGACTATAGAGGTTCAACCTGTATTTAAGAAATGTGGGGAGGATCATGGGCAAAGGGTCCTAAATTATCTTATATAATGCACTATTGACCCAGACTGCAGCCCCTTTATTTGCAAAACTTCCACTTACATCTATGTAGAGAACTTCTTCACATAGAGAGCTGGAAGATCAGGTATTTACAGAATTATTTAAAATGAATTTTAGTTGATATAATAAATGCCTTCAGAAGCTAGTATCTGACATGGAAATTAATAGTATCCTCACTTCATAAAATATAAGTTAGCCTGACTGTGAAAAGAAACTTTTAAAAAAATTAAATATAGATAGTTTGGGACATAACATTACATAGCTTTCCAGAAACTCTTGGAAATTATCATCCCAGAAACCTGGATGGTTCTACTCTCAAAACTGACTATATAAGAATGGCACCTTACTCAACAGATAAATTATAACTATTTTAATAAGCCTACTTAATGAATGGATAACTCAGACATAACCTTCTTAATGCAACAAATTTGCTTCCTGTTGTTTTTCAGATTGATGTCTGCATGTTTTACTGATAAAAATAAGATTGACTGTATTTTGCTCATGCTAGCACTGCAGGTCAACACAGTTTTGGGACAGTGAGCTGGATTCTATTCTAGCTATCGATTCAATTTTAAACTAAATTCCAGTTGCAGTGACAAATTCTGCCCTCAGTTACATAAGAACAACCCAGTTTAATGAATAAGTGGTAATACTTTCACAGATGCAAATAAGATCATGATTTGAAGGTAATGGGGTTGCAAAGGTGTGCTCAGAAGCAAAATTAACGAGCAGAATATGAGTGAGAAGAACACCGTGTGATTTAATTTTCTGGGTGGAATAAGCAGGCCTGGAAATGTGAAAAATATATTTTTCTTGTAAGAAAACTTTTCTTCTAAAACTGAGAACAGTTAGAATGAAAATCACTGATGCACAATAACCATGGAACCACGCAGTGTCATTTGCCCAGCTATTTTTTCAGAGAACTGCTTTAAACAGTATTTAATATAAAATAATAGATTATAAATCCTGTCTATTAGTAAAGTATTTAACAGATAAATAGCCTGTCCTACAATTTAAGAGGCATACTAGAGACAAAAGGAATACCTGAAAAATCTCAAATTCCTGGTGCACTTAATCCCCTTTGTTACAGTGATGTATTCATAACTTCCTTCCTACTCCTCATACCTAACCCAATTAGGTATATCCAAACTTGCACTGTTCCCAGCTTTAGAAAAGATAACATCAACCTAATAATTCCATCCCCATTTGTACCTATGGCTTGCAGAAAGTCAACACACTGCCCGTTCTCTAACAAAGATGAAAATCAATCAGAAATCTTCATGGATTCGGGAGATCAGTGAGTGCTGGGAGGCAGGAAACCTTCCCTAAGGTCTCAGAGTAGCAGCAGAGTTGCTCCACTGCCACAACTACAAATTGAAGCAACCACCTTTCCCACAGAATCTTTCCCTGCATGGATGTTGTAGATGTTGGTACATCAGTTCATGTAGTTGCAGAATCATTGGTCTTGCTTTACCCTCAGGCCCTCTTTTGCACTGGGAAATTTACCCTGAGCACTGGAACACTTAAGGTCTTTGAGTTACTTCCTAAAATCCTGCCCCTCCTTTTGAACTGAAGAATCAAATGAGATCCATTGCTTTAAAGTCTAACTATGTGCAGAGAGTAGGTTGGGCCTGGGCATGGGCTGAATTTTCAACAGGAGAAATGACTGAATGTCACAAAGAAACCTGAAAAAAATTTACAAGGAGATACATTTTTTTCTGATTCACTGAAAATAAACAGTTGTCTAGTCGTAATCTAAAGTAAATGTAAAGCATTGCTGGGTGCTAACACATAAAAACACCAAACAATTTTTAACCAAAGTTTGATTAATCAGAAACAACACTCTACAGGAGAGTTATTTTCAATGTCTACATTTACTGAATAGCTACCAATTCTGATAATCTTTCAAGTGTTATCCGATTGGGCTAATGTGACTCGTAGCAACTAGTAAGTCTACGACTAAAAGCATTCTTAGTAATATGGACGAAAACACTGCTTTTACTGGCAATAGTTTTAATAATACGCTTCACATCACGGTTTCTTTGACAAATCGATATACCAACTTTTTAATTTTAAAATACCAAAAAAAGAAAACTAGCTTTGTACAGTCACCCATGATATCTCTTAGCATATAGACTCACATGCAAAATCCAACAAAAGCAGTAAGAATATTTCTATTGGCATTAGTGGGTTTTGGATCAGGCCCATACTTTTCAGATATCCTACTATAGTAGGGTTCAATAGATAAGGACAGTGTTTTCAGAGAATTAATGGAAAGAATTAATGGACACAAATCGGATATCCGAAAAGGCAATATACAAAAAACTGCTGGAGAACACTTTAATCTTCCTGGACACTCATTAATGGATCTCCAACTCGCTGTTTTGTTTCAGACCAATTCCACAAGCCAAATACACAAAGAGGGGTTGGAACTTCACTTTATTCACAAGTATAATTCTTATGCAAATGGTATGAATCGGGATATTGGATGGTTCACACATTATCTTCCACATCTTAATGACTTAACCAACCAACCAATCAATGAAGGTGCTAATGGTTCTTGATGTCTGTGTAGAATCTGGTGTTGGTCATCTTCCTTTCCAAGTGCAAGCTAATGGCTCTTATCAGCCTCTTTTGTAATTATTTAGTCTTTAAGGTGCTGCTACCAGACTATTCGTTGTTTTTTAAGTTTTTGCTGTTACAGTCTGACTCGGCTATCCCTCTGAAGCTTATCTACTCACAGTCTCTTTTTTTCTTCCTCCCCTCCATTTTTTTCCATCTTCCCCTCTCCCTCCTTCCCTTATTTATTCTTGGATCTGGACTTCCAACACTCCTGTTATCTGAAGAAATGGTTTGTGCCACGAAAGCTCATGATACCATCTACATGTTTTGTTAGTCTTTAATGTGC
>CM057846.1:57258997-57339219 GCA_030068395.1 Apalone spinifera | reverse complement strand
CGATGACCTCTCGAGGTCCCCTCCAGTCCTAGTATTCTATGATTCTATGATTCTGTGATCCCCAGTCTCACTCAGTCCTTGTTTTCAGAGAGTTTAAGAGATGTGGGCTACACTCTACACACATGCGCTACGTCCTTTTGCCTTCTCTCCTCCTTGGCGGTTCATAACAGTTAGCTATAATCTAGCAGTCTACAAGCAATTACAAACAACATCCTTCTAGTTAAAAAAACAACCAACCAAACAAAAGCTCCCTTCCCCCAACTTACAAGTTTTCTTAATGCCAATATTTGGATCTGTAGTTGCTTACCAACCATCATCTCCTTCAGGGGACTTGAGACCAAAATGTTAGGCTTGAGCAACTTGTTTTTGTTGAACATTTATATTGTTTTAAATTGATATACCTTGCAAATATTATTTTGCGAGCCTCTGACGTACCATAAAGGTGTTTGATTGTTTCCAGAGATAGTAGTAATTACTACTTTTTGCATGAAAGATATAAGTTCATAAATTACTTTGAAAATAAACAGAAAAGATTTTGCATAATTAAATCTTGGAAGTGAACATAAAAACATCTGTTTGATTATGCAGTACAGAGCAGTACTACTTTTAAAATGCTTATTTCGTTTTAATCTTTGAAATTACTCACGATATTCAGCAATGGCAATTATGAGAATAAGGCAATTTACTTAAAGCACCAAGAAAACATGATTGGCATGATACATAATTGGTATATTTCTACTTAATCTACATTAATGTAAACAATAAATTTTTTTCATAAACAAAGGTTGTGTGACTCTTCATTTATCTTATATGACAAGAGAGCAAAGGTTGTTACTTAATGAATGGAAAGAAGCAACAAGGTCAGATTTAAAAGCCTCGCAGGTCAAATGTCTGACATCGCTGAACATTGAAAAAAACATGGTAATTACTATTTTGGTCAAGTCAATGAGGTCTGTTTGTGATTTTAATAAGAAAAGAAAAGAAAAGAAAAGAAAAGAAAAGAGCATAATTGAGTAGTATAAGAATGGGCAACTGTATAACAATGTAGCCCATAAAACATATATTTCCCCAGCAAGATCTCTTTTAACCAGGAAGGAGAGAAAAGACAAAAACAATATGAATTCCATTAAGGACATCACATATATATTTAGTTCACCTGAAAAGTACTGAGATAGCACAGTGATAAGCACTATATTTTTATGACACACAAATTGATGAATTATTAATTCAAAAAGTTTTCAAGTACTTCAATTACTAAATATCCCAAATTCAGATGATCTTGAAAATAATTTTGAAACTCTGTGGACAACAGGAACACAGGCATTGACAAAGGGCTTAGAAAGCTAAATACTTTTATTTTACATATGCATTGATTTTTGCTCAAATGGAAGACCTCTGTCATTTAACAGGGTTATTCATAGATACAAAGAGCTGATCAGGTCATTAATAACAATAGTAAACTGATCATCATTCCTATAGGATTTGACAGTGGCTTTTTTTCAAAGTAGCTACTAATGTATTGATGCCTCTGAAGTTCATTACAGCAGTAATAAATCATTAGACTCCAGAAAATGATTTATAAGTTGGCTAAAATGCATTAGAATGGACTGTCAAACCTCTGCACTAAGATGATTCAGCTTGTACTGAAGAGGATTTTTTCCAGGTCTTCGAAACAAAATTACTGAAAGTAATCATATTACAAAGATAAAAATAAAACAAATTCCTGTAATAATTTACTTGAATAATAAGTTTCAATCTTTGTAAAAGGGTGAGCGAATTTTACATTGACTCTCTAGTAACATACCATGTTGGCAGCAAATTCTTACCCTATAAAGTGTCAGTGTTAGCCTCTGATGATTATATTTGCTTTTGGTTTAACCAAAAGTATACTGCATGCGTAACTATGGTTACTCCCTAAGTGTGTCTGTGTAATAAGAATTTATTATAAAGCATAAGTAGCCTGTCAAGGATCTTGCACTAAGCTTTAAGATTAGTAATGGTATCACAAGATGTATATGGGCCAAAATGTGGTGCTTGAAACATTCATGCTATGTAAATCTATTGCTATATTATTGCATACAGCAGTGATAATCACTGTTTAAGTAGCTTAACTACAACTCAGACCTAGTAGTATTTAGTTGTAAGAACATATTTCAATTTCATATGCTAAGATGTTTGCATTTTAATTAATGAATATCATTTTTTTACTATATGGGTTATTTCATAATATTGGGCAAAACTCCCATTAAAATCAATGGGAGTACAATCAAGGCCCATTGTATATAGTGTTAATTATTATGATAGTACTCAAGAGTTCCAGTCAGGATCTGAGCCTCATTATGCTAAGAGCTGTAGAAAGAGATCCAAACCCAGTCCTAGTCTAAAAGAACTTTAGTGATCTTATTCACAAGAACTTTAGTGATATTAATATAATCAATAACAGACCTGATACTACAATCTCTATTCAGATTCCAACTGGCCCTCCCATGAGAGCACCACATGGAAGAAGTGAGGAAGGACCTCTCTCATACACAGCAACGCAGATTTTTATAGTTCCGGGATTGCTCCCTCATTGCCAACAGAGGGATGTACAATGCCCCCAAAGGGGTTTCCGGAGGAAGATGGGGGAAGGCAGAAAAAAGGTAAAAGCAGGGCCTTTCCATTCTCTCATGGCAGGTGCTGGCCAGTAAAACCAATGTGTGTTTGTGTGTGGGGAGTATCCATTGGGGCATGTAGCAATGGTGTATTCCCCATTTGCAACAGAATACCCTGGGAAGCATTCTGTAGGCTGTTACCTGGCTTCCCCTCTGGGACAATGTAGCTGTGCACCATTTCACATTCCCACTTCTAACACAGCTGTGCCTACATGGCACAAACAAGCCCTAAGTGATTAGATTTTACCCATGAAAGTCATCCTTACTTGTGCAAGTAACTCTTGCATAAGGAGCCCTTCAAGATTAAGTACATTAAAGGCTTGTCTGTAATGCCTGGAATAAAAAAAAATAATGTCTTCTGGAAATACATGATAAGAGTTATTCTGAACTGCACAGAAGACAACACAATAAGGTGTTATCCTCTCAGTGTAATTGAATTAGAAGTATGTATTGTATAAAGTCACATAGAATTTAGGGCCAGATTTTCAAAAGACCAAGTCTGCATGCTTACAAGCTTAATGTGTGCCTGCAGGCAGAAACTGGAGTACTCCTGCCTCTACCTAACCAATCTGGGGTGCCTATTAGAACTACAAGCACTCTGAAAATGAGGGTATCTGCAAACAAAGGATTGGGCCCTTTAAAAATCTTAGCGATTTGAAAAAAATCTGTTATTTAGTATCTACTAATGTTATAAATTCTTTTTTTAGAGTGCATAGGAAATCTCTAAAAAGGCTATTCTCTTTTGTGTATTTGCAAGAAACACCCAGTGAACAAGATGAGGGTTCTGTGACTAGAGAGGGAAGAAGGGACAGAAATGCCACATTTTGAAATTTTCTTAACTGAAAACGTAAAACTCCAATTTGCATAAAATGAAGATTTTCAGGAAAAAAAGCAGAGGATTTCTCCTACCAGCATGGGGGTAGAATTAAGTTCCATTGAAAATTTGGTGACATGCAAGTATATAGTGAAGATCTGATAATTTTTTACCTTTAATATATTATAATGTGACTATTTTAAGATGATAGCATTGACAGGTTTGTTATGGAGTTTTGTCACATCTGCACAGGGTTAATTATGCATAATAAATAAACCAACACTTGAATATCAACAGACAGATTAGTTGCTATCTTGGAAATCAAGCAAATACCACACACCTCACAAAAACCACTCAAGTATAACCAGAAGTATTTTAAAAATCTCACAAACGACAGAACCTCCTACTAGAAATTCCAGCTGAAAATGTTCAGTTGATTCTTGTTGGTGCCAGTTGTCAACTAAAGGTTTTTTTGGGGGTGGGGGTCAGGAGGGGGAAAACAGGCTTCCTGTACTACTGTGATTCTCCCCATAGACTTAAAGACCTAAAAGAATTTTTGATTGTCCTAGATCAAAGCAATTTATGAAATACTGGACAGATAAGAAACCATAGAAACTAACAGAGACCAGTGACAGGATTCTAATGGAAAGTTGCATTTAGAGAATGGGTGAGATTCTGTGCTGCATCCCAAAGAGGCACAGCACAGAACTAATAGCTCAGGAAGAGGGGACTTACATGGCTGTAAGTGACCCTTGGGCCCTCTTGATAGTAGGCTGGTCCAGGAGTTGTATTGTCCCCAGATGTAATTTGAACAGTCCTGAGGGATCTAGTCGTGGCAGCTTGCCTCTGGACAGCAGTAACACCCACAATCTCTGCCACATGCCCCATACCACCTCAAGCCCAACTCCTAGCACACCTCCTATGCCAGCACTTGAGAGGGGTTTTGGATTCCTCCCCCAGCCAAATCTGAGGCCTTTACACTGCTCCAGGCACACAGGGGCCAGAGCAGAAGTGATTTGTAAAATGTTGGCAGCAATTCCCTCTTATACAGCAAAGGAAAATCAAGAAACAAATAGCCAATATAGTTCAACTACAAGATGAGTAGAACAGGCTGTGGTAAAAATTGACAAATTACATTCCATCACTGAAAATAAACATTGAAGACTTGCTCCTCCTCTCAATTAAGTGAATGGAGGTTTCACTGTGGACTTCCATCAGCAGCAGAATCAGGTCCTCGAGACCCCTGGTTACACCGAGGGAGTAGCAAAGAGATACAGGTCTGTTGTGCAGGCTCATGAAGCACATAGCATGGAACTATGTTGCTCTCTCATGGTACATTTCTGAAGTATGGGAGAATACTCCAAAGAGAACTGCAGTAGTGTAGAAACAAGAAGAAAACAAAGACTAACAAAAACAAAACAAAACACCAAGTTACCAGGAAAAAAACCCTTAAAGTAGGGGAAACTGTTTGTACAAGGTATTGCATCAAAGCAAACACCTCAATGTTTTGAAACATGGCAAGAGAGAACAATAAAAAGTTCCTAGAAACTTGTCCAGCTCCCTTGCACAGTTTCAGGAGCTCTGCTGCCACCAAAGAATGTTTTAATATCATAGTCTCTAGAATCATAAGTCACTGAAAGATACTCCTAAAAGTTTTGCCCTTTATATTCTGCATTCCCAGTAACACTCTTAATTATGAAGGGATAGAAATTTTGCTAATTTAGCAGTTGTGCTTAACACCACCTCCTTCAACTGGAATATGGATCTGCAGTGGGGTAGGTAACAAAAGACATATATGATATTTCTCAATGTATACTGGAAAAAAATCTGGCAATGTATGTGGGCAAGAAACTATTAAGCTCATGATACCGTCTACATGTTTTGTTAGTCTATCAAGTGCTACCAGACCAGTTTTTGTTTTTAAACGTAACCTGTACAGACTAACTCGGCAACCCCCTGGAGCTTCTTTATCATATCTGTATTATGTTTTTTTTCTATTAGCAGACAAAATTAAAAGTAATTCTTCCACACACCGCCACAATGAGCAAAACAGGGACGCAACATAGCTTCTGACATCTAAGACAAAAGCACAAATCAAAGTTACAGAAAGTGCGAGGTTTAGGTGTGCAACATGAAAAGTGTAACCAGATGGTAGAGTAGTAAACAGAGAACACAGCAGTGCATACATATTACAGAGAAAGCCAGTATGGAAAACATTTCAATATGCTGTATTTTTAACTCTGTCTTCTGACTGACCTCAGTAATGCTCTATAATTTTATGGCACCTTACACACTGTTATTTGTGCTAGATAAATACTATTCCTACCATTTGAGATGGGGACCCTGTAGTCTTGATGAGGCACTCATAAGACCATAGGTAGATAGATGAGGACATTCAGGGTATGTCTATATTGCACTGTAACTCAAAATAAGATACGCAGTTTGAGCTACGCAAATTGCGTATCTTATTTCAATGCTATTTTGAAATAGCTTATTTCATTATTTGGCGCTGTCTACGCCAGCACTATTCCGAAATGTCTCTTACTCCTTGTAGAATGAGGTCACAGGGGCGTTGGCATAGCAAGCCTGAAATAATGGGCTTGCGGTGAAGACATGAGCTAGTTATTTCGGGATACTTTGTGTTACACCTTGGTTCGGTAATGTGGTGGAAGCCTCAAGGGTTAAAGCTGACTACCCAGTGAAAACTACTGGATGATGGTGAAACAAAAGAACTTTATTAAGTGGAATGATTCTTTTATTAAAACCAACAATTAGCAAATGGCTTTTTAAACTAACAATTGCCCAATGCTTTTACAGGGTAGAATACTTGAACACAACTATACCTAACTGATTACAATTCCTTGATTACAATTCACTTATATTAAATCACTATTTCTAATTCGCTTAAGGCAGCACAGCATGCAAGCAAAAAATACAAAAACAAAGCCAATATAATGATAACAAAAATTCTGTCCACAGCCAGCCCCTCTATGGTTATTTTAGGCAGCTGGTGGAATTAGTTATTAATCTACCTCTACAACTTAACAACTCCTGGGTTTCTATTTCTAACACTTATACTTGGCCTAAATACAACACCCCTACACAACACAAGATTATACAATTTACACAGTGTGGTTAATAGAACTCAGTTACACTTTACAGAATTACACAGTGAAATTAACAATTCAACTCTTAATTAAACCAATAACTAATATATTTAAGCAATACTTACAAATCCAGCAACGATAACAATGTAAAGACACACTAGAACTCGGAGCATGCTCAGGACTTGTGCACCCCTATCTTTGATTCGAAGGGTGGGGAGGCAGCTTCAGGGTGATCAATCCTTCAGCCGGGCAAAAAACCACGTGCCCTCAATATACGGAACCTCCGTCAAACAAAGGGGTTGAGGGTCTTTTATAACATAACCTGATATCCGGTACCTTATTAGGGTCTGTTCCTTGGCCGGGCCTGATAGGCTGGTAATGAGGTAACGTGGAATATTTCCCTATAGGATTTTTCATGATGCCCGCCTGATGGCCCCGTGGAAAGTGCCAGGTGTGGGCATGGTTAGTGTGCATGGCAGTTGCATCTTATCTCCCTATGCCTACCTCCCTACCTTCAAGGACCGGTCAAGAGAGTCTTATTTATCTCTTGCAGCTGTGTTCTATCTTTTTCATGCTCACCTCCCTGTTCTATGATGCTTACAAGGCCAAATTCCGTTTTCAGAAAGCTGCATTGTGCGCTTACAAGTTATGCTTTCTCAGAGCGTGTCAGCGGCCTACATTTTCTGTGAGGGGCCTTTTGTGTGGCAGAATGGACTATACGTGAAGGCCATGGTCAGAAAAGGCCTGCTCTACAACACTTTGGTATCCCAAAATAGCGTTGCAGTGTAGACATAACCTAAGTGATATGCAGTAAGGCTATGTCTAAACTTTCAGAAAGAGGAATGTAAATGAGCAGTAAGGCTATGTTTAAACATTCCGAAAAAGGAATGTAAATGAGCCTGATCAAAAATGCAAATGAAGCGCGGATTTACAAATCTCGCGCTTCACTTGCATAATTGAGTGAGGGTGCTTTTTTGAAAAGGGTTTTTCGAAAAAGAAACTGCAGTCTAGATGGGGTTCTTTTGAAAAAACAACAACCCTTTTTCGAAAGAACCTGTACACCTCATTTTTTCAGGAGTACGGGTTCTTTCATCATCCCATCTACATTGCAGTTTCTTTTTCGAAAAACCCTTTTTTGAAAACGTGCACTCACGCGATTATACAAATGAAGTGCAAGATTTGTAAATCTACACTTCACTTACATTTTTGATCAGGCTCATTTACATTCCTCTTTTGAATGTAAGAGTCTAAGAGTCTGATGCAAACCCCTTGAATTCAATGAAAGTTTTCCCATGGATTTTAATGAGCTTTGGTTTAGACCCTAAATCAATCAAAAGTAATATAAAAACTAGGGTCTTTTTGATTCAGACTCAGTCTTTGCTTTCCTAATCCAGCTCATTTGTCCTGTCAGTCACTTCATCACTGTGTGTCTTAGGCCCTGATCCTGCACTGAGAACTCCATGGGCTTCAAGAAGTTGCCATGGAAGCACAGGGGTCTCCCTGTACTTTTCTCCAGTGCAAGACTAAAACCTTAGTTTCTCATTCCTCCCTATTCACAGTCCATTAGAGCAGTATTTCAGAGACAAAGAGCAAGCTGACACCCTGGTCTGGTGTCTATAAGGCTGATGGACTATTATCTGCTAAGCGGCCATTCTTTGGCAGGCAAAGGGGCAAGAGCAAAAATCTACATCTTAGCAAATGAACAGCATGGAATTTCCTTCTACCCAAAATATCTGTAGATTTGTTACCAGATGGAAATGCTTCTCAAAGCGGGGACAGGACTATGAAAAGAAGAGATATACACTTCAAGATACTCCTCTTTCTCTCTCTATCCATCATATTCACTGTACCTGAAAAGACAGGGGGTACGTCTACACTAGCCCCCTAGTTCGAACTAGGGAGGCTAATGAGGGCGACCAAAATTGCTAATGAAGCCTGGGATTTAAATATCCCACGCTTGATTAGCATATTCCCAGCTGGTCGCCATTTTGGAAACTGACTAGTTTGAAGTAACTGCCCGCGTCTACACGCGGCAGAAAAGCGCGATTCCGAGATAAACCCCTTAGTTCAAATTAACTGTTAAACCTCGTGGGATATTTAAATCCCGCGCTTCATTAGCAATTTCGGTCACCCTCGTTAGCCTCCCTAGTTCCAAGTAAGGGGCTAGTGTAGACGTACCCAGGGAGAAGTCCTGTTCTAATGAGGGTTGTTGTTTTTTTAACTGACTTAATTCAGAGCAGGACTTCAATGTTTATTTTTGATGATGAAATAGAATTTGCAAATTTTTATCATAGACTAGACTTAGTTTTTTGGCTGAACAAGACTACATTGGCTATTTGGCTAATCCAGCTTTATTTCAGAACAAAAAAGTTCCTTGGAATGTATAGGAAAAAAAACTTGCACTCATGTGCAGCTATTTTATTTCTGTTTTGTTTGACATGGGCAGAGTTCCATATCTGTGCTTCTGGTCATTATATTCAGTTTTTAACCCACACTTTCAACCATGTCTGGATCTTTATTTACACATGTTTATCTACCATATGTCTCATTTTGGCTGCTCAATCCATTTTAGATAATTCCTTAAAGAACTTGGAATATACAGAAAGAGTACTTCAGAGTATCAGAACAGAAAAAAATATCTTTGGCTAAAATTGGAGGGGTTCAAGCAGCTTAACTAACATAAGAATTTATCTTGTACTTACAAAAAACAGCGTGGCAAAAAATCTCCACGAGTTTCTCATCTCCAATTCATGACTGTTATAGTACATTCAATATGACCCAGCAATACTCCTTGCCTGGCCGAGAGCAGTAAAGCACAACATTTAGAGTTACAAATACAGCACTTCATAGCAGGTCTCAGCAAAGTGAAAGGACTATCACAAGATGGCATTCTTGGTTGTGACATGCCCAACCAGCTGTAGTTTGCCTTAGTTGAAATATCACTGTCAGATATGCCTTTTATTCTACTGATAGGTCGTTCACATGCCACAAAAGAGTGAAAATCCCTTACATTATACAAGATTTCTAATATTTGGCCTTATGAAACAATTCAACAAGATGAAAAACGTGATTACTCATAACATGTTCAACTCTATTTAGATTACTCATTAGAGAAAGATTTGTCAGATGCACGCATCTGATGAAGTGGGTCTTTGCCCACGAAAGCTTATGCTCCAAACACTTCGGTTAGTCTATAAGGTGCCACAGGACCCCTCGCCGCTTTTGCTACAGACTATGTTTCTGAGGCTTATTTATTCTAGTAACTGTAAGGAACAGAGACATCCCAAGCAACATGCTCTGGAATGGTCAGATTCACAACAGAGTATATATAGTTCCTGTTTGGTCAGGTTGCGACCCCATTTTCCTTACGTGCCTCGGACATGCCTCTGACCTAACATTTTTCTTTTAAATTCTGAAAACTGCCATAGCTCCGTAAGAGCAACAACTCTGATGAAGAAGCTGCAGCTAGGTTCCCACAGAGATCCATATTCAAATCCACTTTTTGTGGCTATGTATGGGTGGACATTAGGGATGTCTGAGTGTAAAAAACTCCTGGTTTAAGCAATATTATTGGTTAACAGTGTTGGTTACACTAAGTAAACCTCCTCCCTGGGAGTCAGGCAGGCAAGGGCCACCCGCTCTGCTCCTAGAGCTGCAGCTTGGAGCCTCACTCCCAGGGAAGCTTTTCTGTAGGCTTAGCTTTATACTGCAGAGCCTGAAGCACGTGTAACTGCTCAAATGTTTAACAGTTACACGGTTACCCTATTACATGATTTTTGACATCCCTAGTGGACATGATATAAAATAAGCCCTCATTATTTTATTTCTGGTTCCCATTTCATAGCATGGGGCTTTGTAACAGGAGGTGAATGTTTGAGTCAGTGTTGCCCAGTGCTGCAAAATTGTGGACAGGATTGACTCCATGTTCTCCAGCTGACACATACTGTAAATTGTATCAGAGAGGTAGCCGTGTTAGTCTGAATCTGCAAACACATCGAGAAGTCCTGTGGCACCTTATAGACTAACAGATTTATTGGAGCATAAGCTTTCATGGGCAAAGACCCCCTTCGTCAGAGGCACATTAATTTACTGTAAATTGTCAGTAAAGAATTGTCATAAATTAAATGAATCTAATTTCTTACTAATGTAGGCTCCCTTTACTGTAAGAGCCTCTGACTTTTACTGGGAGGATCCTTTGTATGGCAATCTAGCCCTGGGAAAGTGCTGTCTGCACAGAAGACAAACTAACTCTGGGTCCAAAGAGAGGCAGAGTGATCTGCCCAGTGAACCAGAGCTGCTGGCATTTGGTGGGGCCTGCTCCAGCAACAGAGGGATTTTGCAGTTGTTGCAGCCTGGACTGACACACAGAACCTGCACAGGGCTGTCGCCACTCCAGCTGCAGATCTCCAAGTGCTCCCATGGAAGCAAGCGTCTGCGACTCTGAGATCCAGAGGAAGGCACACTCTGGGGTGGGATAAATGGGGGCAGTATAAATGCCAGGTAGATAAGTTTCCTTTCTTTTGGTATACTTTGTTCATTGATTTTATTCATATTTAGTCTGTTTAACCCTGTTCCTTTGTTATGTAAAGGTGTGTTAATTCTAATTTAATCAATTAGATGTATATTATTTATAATTGTTGTTTTGGACTTAGATCCAGATTATTACTGGAATAATTTTATTCCTGGAGATTTCCAAAGCATACCATTAAGCGTGTAGAGGGCCACCCAGATGGAGGCACTGCCACTGCATATAGCTTTAGAAGCAAGGGACTGCAGCAATGGAGGCTACGTCTAGACTGCAAGTTTCTTTCAGAATCTAAACACAAATAAAGAATTGCCAATCTGGAACTATATACTTTTTTCTATATAAAAGGAACAGCGATTAATTCTAGGTGGTAGATGCACATTATTTTTTAAAATTAGACCTGCCTAACAATAAAAAGGTATTAACTATAATTATTTTAAACTCATTATTAAAACTTGGCAAGATTTCTGGCTTCCAAAAGTTACTCAGTTGATTACTTTTTTTATCAACACTTTTTGTTGTTGTTGCTTTTAAGTCAACAGCTGCACCGATTCTAGTAGGGGAAGATGTTGTTTAATCAAATTTAAACTTCCACCCACACTTCCATCCAAAAAGAATGAACGTGTCACCTAAACTAGTCCTAGTTATTGAAAACTAACATATAAGGTGAGATACATTATTGAAATACCTCTCTATTTTATAAAACTATTATAAATATCAAGTGTGATAAATTTCAATTTTTGTATACAAAACTATGTTCTATAAATTATCCCAGATGAGATTGTGCAACCACCTAAAAGCAGATTCAAACCTGAGACCTCTGATGCTTTGCAAAGGAGCCTGTAAAGCTTGAGCTATAAAGCCACCTGGGCCACAGCTTAGACTGTAGAGCTCATTCATTCTTATCTCTTACTGTAAGTGGTCTTAAGAGCCACTACATGACTCAGTGACACCCATCCACTAGGTGTGTGGGCTTCAATTGAACAGACTAATAAAATACAGTAAAATAAGTTATGTTATGGTTAATAAGTCATTAGAACACAGAGAAGAAAAGAAACAAACATTTGTTCTACTATAGTTACAGAAACAATGAAACATAATAAATGAACATGAAATAACGTCTTTGTGAAGTAGCATTACTAATCCACAGGATTCAATTGGATAATCTCTTTATAACACCATCATATTAATAATATAATAAATTATCTATTTAAATGGAACATTTAGCTGTATTTAGCACAGTTTTGTCATGTTGACACCAGAAAGTTAACAAACAGTAGGATACTGAATTAGAATGAAGCAGTAAAATAGACAGCATCTGAATCATTCTGGGAGGAAAATGTGTATTTTCACTCACCTTTTTGAATGATTAGAAACCTATCAGACAGTAAGATCACAGTAAACATGCACCTTCAGTACATTCTAAGTATGTGCAATTTATGAGATTTAAGCAAATATCTGTGAGAGTTTTAATTTGGATCTCCCAATAACTACATGGGATTATTGTAAGTGTAATAGCTTTATGTTCAAGTGGGATTGTGCAGTATTAAATTCATTGTTAAATAAATCAGTCAAGCTGTCTCTGAAATTTGAATCTGTACCTTCGTAGAAGTTGAGCAGTATTTCACTGTGTTAATGTTTGATTATCAATATACACTTTTAAAGAGGCAAGATCACACCACTTAATGATCGGGTTTTGATGTTTAGGGTTTTTTTTTAATCTTTACTGGTAGAGAATTATATTTTACCACGATTAGGTTACTGTGTACTAACATTATATAGTTATTAATACATTTTGGTCAAAGAAGAAAATATTCTAGGAAAGTTTTGCATTGTTGTCAAGTTCACTAAAACTTATTTATCTCATATATACATATTTGGTTGACAATTTTATAGTCATGTTAATTGCAAAGACCCATTTCAACTTTTTTATTGTCAGCCATACTGGGTCAGACCAAAGATCCACCTAACCCTGTCTTCTGACAGTGGCCAATGCCAGGTGTCCCAGAGGGAATGAACAGAACAGGTAATCATTAAGTGATCCAAGTGAGTATTATCTCATCCTCTTCTTTAGATACAGTCAAGAATTTGATGGTCACTTTTGGGAAAAGACAGACTTTTCCTCTCAACTATCTAAGGGTACATCTACACTGTGGGACAAAGTCGAGTTAAGATATGCAACTTCAGCCACGTTAATAGCTTAACTTGACTTTTGGCACTGTCTACACAGCAGGAAGTTGAAGGAAGAACATCCTTCCTTCAGCTTCCCTTACTTCTCTTGAAATGCGGGTTACAGAAGTTGGAAAATTATTTTGAAATAACGGGCTTGCTGTGTAGACTCACACTTTGTTAGTTCAAAATAATATGAGTTATTTCAAAGTAAGCATGCAATGTAGACAGAGTCTAAGTGACCTTCTTCAAATCTACTGCCATTCACAGCCTGATCTTGTAATCTGTACTTATGTTCTTTCATAAGTATTGCAAGATCAAAATCTGGGATTGCATTTAGTGTTGTAGATTCATGCCTACTCATATTCACAAACATAAAGCCACCAATAGACTACTATGATCCCTAAATTCACTGGGCAGGAGCAAGATTATGGGTTTTACTAACACAAGTATTCCTATGGAAGACAATTTGACTATTTGCGTGAGTAAAATGAGGAGAATTTAATCATAATTTTAAAAACAATAATTATATTTGTCATTTACCCAGTTAGGTAGGAAACAGACTACAAAGTAGTTTGAGTTCAATGACTAAAATTTGAAAAATAATGTCTCATTAAGCATAAAAGCTTCTGGTTCAATGTTACATACTTAACATTTTTGTCTATTATCTCATTGTATGAGCTGTATGAACTACATATAGCAAAAATATTTACAAAATGTTACAATCTGACACCATCTATTTATACAGACTGACTACATTTCTTAATCCAAAACATCTGATAAATCAATATTGTAGGCACCAGAATTTAGTAGCTGTCACTGAAAGAAAGCCCCAGACGAGTGAATGAAATATACACATTTCTCCAGTGTTGAATGGAAGCCTGTGATGAACATGTTTTGAGCATAAAGATAAACAAAGACGATGAGCATTAGATAGAATTGTACAAGGACTTTTGACCTTCACTTGAAACTAATGTACCACATTGCAGGAAAGGGAAATGTAAATAAGTTTTTCTTATGCTGAATTACAAAAGAAGCCCAAGTTCTTATTTTTTTCCACTCAGCCACATATTGGCTACCATGTTGTGCTTAAACTTTTTTCAAAAGACAAATTTAAATTTACATGAACTACTAACTAATTTCACTCTTAATTAGAAATCACTAATGATGTACCTTATATAAGATTTTATTTCTGACTTCAAAAGGAGGTACCTAGGATTGTTTGGTGTCTTTACTTTGAAGAAAATCTCTTTTATTACTTATTTTAGTACAACACATTAAAATCAAATATCTCCTGTAGCAAAACGATTCAAGTCCCTGCAACTCAAATAATTTTCTAATAAAAAATGCATGAGACAAATAAATGCACTTTATGTTCCACAAGAAAAGGCAGTTTCAACAGGCTAATGCTCAGAGAAAATTCATTTTATCAACCAGCCATTTCATTCTTTGGTGCTGTTACAAGCTCCTTCCAGTTGCTAGGCAACCATAATTCATAGTACCTTTTAATGGATACTCTGCTACTGCTGAGAACATTAAGGTGAAGAGAATAAATGCCTTGGGTGAATCTTGAAATCTTTCATTATGCATGTCATTCTATTTCTGTAATGCTATAATGCTGAAATGTTTCTGTGGCAGGAAACTGAGTTGTGGTAATTGCATATTCGACTCATATATGTTTTGTAAGCAGAGCAGCACGTACTTGTCTAAAATGAGTTATTTCAAACATGATTGAAATTGGACTTTTCTACTTCTAAGGGTAGTAAATAAATCTAAAGGGAAAAAGAAGAGAAAAATAGGTCTAGAGTAAAATGTCTTGAAATTTCCAGTAAGAATGACAAAATCCTATAGCAGAAATTGAAAGTAATCAAACAGACTTGAGCTTGATCACAGTGGTATATGAATGTACGGGATACACAATTTAAAATGCAAAACCACAACAGCAGATAAAATATACTCAATATAACTGCTATTTCGTTAAAAAAAAAACCCAAACAGTTTCAAAGACAGATAAGCTAGGTCAAGCACATTGATATGTATTATTAAAATATATACAAGCTTTTTGACTAAATATGGATAGCTAACCAACGAGAAGTCCCGTGGTACCTTATAGACTAACAGATTTATTGGAGCATAAGCTTTCGTGGGAAAAGACCCACTTCGTCAGATGGACGGACGGATAGTATACTGTACATTTCTTACCTCATTGGGACCCTTGCATACCTTGATAAACACTTACTCATGTGAGCCAGCTGGATCACCAAGATGACTAAGGGTTTCATAATTAGACTCTTGCTTTGCAAACAAATAAAGACAACAAGCGTTAAAATAAACTGCTCAGATACTACAGTGATTGTGGTAGTATAAAATCCTAATATGTATTTGCCCTTTATGGTCCTGAGAGAGGCCAATCAAATGCCATGTTTTCATGATACTTAATAGTATTTTATTATTTCAAATAATGTATGCATCTCTCTCTTATATTTCTCTTAGAATATCTATATTAACCTTGTTATGTTAATTTACATGTACCTTTTAACTTCAGATTTCTCGTTACCATATCTAGGCATGTATCTGTAAAGGCTAAGAAACCATCAATTAATTGAGAACTTTCTTCCTCAACCATTTACAGCACTTCCTTGCCAGATGTCAATAACCTCAAATTGATCCTGAGGCACCACACATTTTACAAAATAGCAATTCACTCTTTGAATGTTAGATCAAAAAAGAGCATATATAGATAGTAATTCTCCAACTTGAGACTGTTCAACTAATTTCATGTTGGACATCAAAATGTAATCCACTGCTGTTTTACAAATATAAACCTGTTTTGCTTTCTGCTTATTTGTCATATCTAGTCCTTTTCCCATGTGCATTTTGCAATTATCTTTACTAGCTGGTTGAAGTTGAAAATTTTGGACCAATTCTGCTTTTTGTTACACAGGGATAAGAGAGAGAAGAATATGGCCCCATGTTACTTTTCTGCGGAACATATGGTGCTGTATGACTACTACTATGTGATGTTGGAAACCTCCTTTTCTGAATTACCCTCAGGAAATACAAAGATCATATATTAAGGGGACGGGGGGAGGAGGGGCAACTCCACAAAGGGATGAAGACAACAGAGTAATGGGAGTGGGTACTGGAAAAGAGAAATTTAAGGTAATAGTTGTACTTGGTCAACAGCAAAGGAAAGAAAGATGTGGCAGTTGCATGGGAGGAAAGTGATCCAATAAACTTTTCTGACGCTGAGGGACATTACACAGCAGAAATAAATACATTAAAAATGTAAACTTAATAGTTCCTTCTTTTCTGCAGTGATTACATGGCACCTACTTTCCATCTATACCAAGTATCACTGTTTTTTCTTCTTCCTTCCCACCTGTCCTCCTTTTTAATGCCCCACCCTCTTTTTATTAATGGAGGATATCACACAATAACTACCTGGGAAGCGATAAGCTTCTTCCCTAGAATCCTGCCTCCCTCTAAACCTTATCATAAAAATGTGCATTGGAAAAAATCCCAGAAGATATGGAGGCTGAAGATTTTTGATCAGCAAACTCTGCTGCATCATCATGGATATAATTTGCAATCCAATCATTTCTCATACACGATTCCATTACTGTAGGCTCTCTCTCTCTCTCTCTCTGTAGTTTCTGTGCAATGACTTGCACTGTTTGCTTTATTTTGTCAAAAGATGGCTACTTTCACCATATTCACCACTATCCAAACCCTAGTGTGAGACTTGTGAGTAGCCCTAATTTTGAATGTTCTTAAAAGACAGAATGCTGAACAGTATTAATATATAATCACAGAAATGTAGGAATGGAAGTTACCTTGACAATTTCATCCACTCGAAGAAGCTGGGGCTGTGGCAGAACCACATAAACCTAGACTAGGGGTGGACAATAACCACCCCATGGGCTAGATGTGGTTCACCACGATTGGCCAATGGTTAAACCATTGTTGCCCACCCCTGAGCAAACCATGTGTTTTCCCAAACTATTTTTTAAAACCTCCAAAGTTGGGGGAATTCTATAACCAACATTTGGAAACCTACTCACAGCTTAACTGCCCTTATAGTTAGAAAGATTTTCTCAATATCTAATCTAAACCTGCTGCAAATTAAGTCATTTGCTTCTTCCTCTGCCCTCTGTGGCATGAAGAACAATTGATCACCATTTTCTTTCTAACAGACATTTATATATTTGAAGACTGTTGTCCAATCCTCCCTTAGTTTTCTAGTCTCAAGATTAAACATGTTCAGTTTTTTAAAATCTTTCCTCATAGTGCAGGTTTTCTAAACCTTGCACCATCTTTGTTGCTCTCTTCTAGACTCTTTCCAAGTTGTTCTTTCTTAAAAAGTGTGGCATCAAGAATTGGACACAAAACTTCAGCTGAGGCATCACCATTGTTAAGTAGAGTGGATCACTTACCTCTCCTTTCTTATATCTAGGATTCCAGGTAATATACCACCAACTGATATTGTTTTTTTGTAGTTGTATCACTTTGTTGTCCCTGGCCTCTGTTTGTCAGAGGCAGGAGAAGGATGGCAGGAGACAAATTGCTTGATCATTGTCTTCGGTCCACCCTCTCTGGGGCACCTGGTGCTGGCCACTGTTGGCAAACAGGCTACTGGGCTAGATGGACCTTTGGTCTGACCCAGTATGGCCGTTCTTATGTTTGTTGATTCATATTCATTTTGTGATCCACTACAACCCCCAGATCCTTTTCAGCACTATTACTACCTAGACAGTTATTCCCCATTTTGTGGCTGTGCACTTCCTTCCTAAGTGAAATAGTTGGCATTTGTCTTCATTGAATTTCTTCTTGTTGATTTCAGGCCAAGTCTTCAATTTGTCAAGTAATTTTGAATTCTAATCCTCTCTTCCAAAGTGCTTGCAACTCCTCTCATCTAGGCATCATCTGCAAATTGTATAAGCATAGTCTCTACCACATTATCTAAGTAATTAATGAAAATATTGAACAGTCCAAGACCCCAGCTCACACTAAATAACCTCTCCCAGTTCAACAAAGAATCACTAATAGATACACTTTCAGAGTAAGGTTTTAACTAGTGTGCAATCATTTTAGAGTAATTTTACCTAGACCTCATTTCTATAGTTTGCTTATGATAATATCATATGGGACTGTGTCTAAAGCCTTACTAAAATCAAGATACATCATATCTACTGCTTCCTCAATCCACTACACTGGAAAACGTGTCAGAAAAGGAAATTAAGTCAGTTTAGCATATTTTGTTCTTGATAAATCCATGATAATTAATCCTTATAACCCTATGATCTTCCAGGTACTTACAAACTGATTGTTTAATAATACATTCTAGTATCTTTCCAGGTATCAAAGTTAGGCTGAACAGTCTGTATTTTTTCAGATCCTCTTTGTTCCCTCCTTTAAAGCTAAGTGCCATGTTTATCCTTCTTCAGGCTTCTCAGAGTTCTTCAGCTCCAGACTTCTAGAGTTCCTTATGGACCCCAGGATGAATGTCATTAGGCCTTGCTGACTTGAATACATCTAACATATCTAAATGTTCTTTAACCTGTTTTCCCCAATATTAGCTCATGTTCCTCTCCTCCTATTGTTAATATTAATTTTGCTGAGCATCTGGTTACCATTAACCTTTCTATTGAAGACTGAAATAAATTAGGCATTAAACACCCCAGTTTTCTTGATGTCATCAATTTTACTGTTTCCTTCCTAAGTAGAGGACTTTCTTTACTCTTTCTCTTGCTTCTAATGTAATTTAAAAATCTCATCTTTTATGTTCCTTGTGCCTTAGTCTTTCTAATTTTGTCCCTTCATCCTTATGCTATTCTTTTATATTCCTCCTTACCAATTTGTCCATATGTCTAGTTTTTTAAAGATTCTTTTCCTGATTTTCAGGTCATTAAAGTGTTTCTGATGGAGCCATACTGCCCTCTTTCTATTCCTGCTATTTTTTCTTTACTGTCTCCTTAAAAATTGCCACTTCTCCAGAACTCCTTTTTCACTTAAGATTTTTTTCTCGTGGGATCTTTATAAGCTAGTAAAGTCTCCTATTTTGACATCTCAAAGAACGGATATACTTAAGGTCAGAAGTGACCATCATGATCATCTAGTCTGACCTTCTGCACATTGCAGACCACAAAACCTCAACCATCCTCTCCTGAAATAGACCCTAACTCTAACTGAATTACTGAAGTCCTCAAATCATGGTTTAAAGCACTTGAGTTACAGAGAATTCACAATTTACACCAGTGACCTATGCTTCATGCTGCAGAAGGTGAAAATTCCCCAGGGTCTTTGCCAGTGTGACTTGGGGGAAAAATCCTCCTCAACATCAAATATGGTGATCAGTTAGACCTGGCACATGTGGGTACATATCACCTGGCCAGTATCTAGAAAGAATTCTCAGTAGTAAGTTGTAGCCCTCCCGATCTAGTGACAAGCCTCCCAATCTTTGGGGATTTTTTATACTGGCAGTCGCCAATGGGTCACATGCCATCATAGGCAATCCACCATAACATCTCCTCCATCAACTTATCAAGCTCAGTCTTGTAGCCAATTAGTTTCTTTGTCACCATTGCTTTTCTTGGTAGATTGTTCCAGAACTTTGCTTCTCTGATGATTAGAAACCTTCATGTAATTTCAAGCCTAAACTTTTGATGGCCAGAATATATCCATTTGTTCTTGTGACCACACTGATGTTTAATTTAAATAACTCCTCGCTCTCCCTGGTATTTATCCCTCTGCAGTATTTTTAGAGTGCAATCACATATCCCCTCTGCCACCTTTTTGTTAGGCTAAGCCATATCTTTTTTCTACTATTCCTTTTCCTTAGACTCATTAAATCTATGTTTTCATGATCACTTTCACCCAAATTGCCTTTCACATTCAGATTCACTACCAATTCCTCACTGTTTGTCAGAGTAAAGTCCAAAATTACTGTCCTACTGATTACTTCCTCTTTTTGGAACAAAACATTGACCCTAATAGACTCATTCTGTCTATAGTATTTAATAATTTAATTCTACAATCCAGGACACCAAAAGAATGGGAATGATTAATGGGCATGTATATGTAAATCAAACATTTCAAATCAGAGCATTATTTTAAAATATTCCTAAAAAAATTCCCATAGAATTTTGCAATGATTTCATTTTTATCTGTATCTAGATATAGGTAATGGCAAATCCAATGTTACATTTTGTCTTTCCATGAAATAATTTCTTAGATACTGCAGTTAATTCTGGGTGGCTATTTGTTTTTAAATATTTTACATTAGTCTTGCTTGAAACAGATTTAATTGCAAACTGACTACATGCTTAAGGTTGATGAAACCTAATATTTGTAAGATAAACATAAAAGTCAATACTGCCTCAGGTGAATTCTACATTTCCTCTGGTAGAAACCTTCTCTTTTAGCTGGCATATTCCAATTCAAGGGTCAAAATAATTTAATATAAATAGGCAATACTAATATCTAAAGTTTCATTGTGAGGTGAAGAAAGTGGATGCTCAGTATCATTTATCAAAGTAGGAAGAGAACAGCAAACGGAGACCTAACCAGTGGAAGGTCACAGCCAATAACATTTCTGCAAATAGAAATGGGCTTCACAAGCTTCAAATGTAAATTACTGTTTGCTGGAGAATTTTAATGGAATTTTACGTCACATTATAAAATGTTTAATTGTAACCCCATTTTAATAACACCATCTGATTAAATGAAAAAGACGCCTTGCTGATCGCAATTACAATCTGTCAAGCTGCATATTTATTTACAGTTTGGTTTCCTAAAACCAGAAGATAAAAAAAGGAACCTCTATTCAGCTTGTCAGCAAACTATAATTATTGCGTATCCTTCTGTCAGTTTCTGCATAAAACTTTTGGTCTTAAAATGGATCTAATTACATCTGCATCAACATTTTAATAAATGCTTGCTTGCTTTTCTCGCCCTTCCCCCCATTTCAGGGGTATCTTTGTTGTTACCTAGCTTCAAGGCATTTGTTTTGCTATAGTATCTTCCCCCCCCCCCCCCACAAAAGCATTATTAGAATAAAAAATGTTCCTTTCAATATTGTTTTTGCCATGTATCCACTATAGTGTCTGAGACTCTATTGTTTTTTCTGCTTTTGGCATGGATATTTTGGATACTAGTACAGGAAACTCTTTCCAGGTGTGCCATGCAGCTCATCATCTGCAAAGTCTATTTATTGTAATTTATGACCTTTCAAAGGAAATAGTTTGCCAGACACAAGAAATGAGTCCAAATGCCTGAACACAACTGTATGCATCAACTAGTTATAGAAATTACTTCTCATAGAAAGACCTATTAAATCATCTATTCCATCTCCCAGTCAATGCAGGATTTTCCCTAGTGTATACATTCCTCAGCTCTAATAGAGCAGACTACTCCACAAGCATTAGATTTTTGTTGTGATGTTCATCCTTAATGTTCCTGTGCTTATTTTTATCCCACTATTTCTAGTTACATGCTCTAGATATCACAATAATTTATACCCCCACACTAACTTTGTAAATAATGGATGATTATAAATAATCAGGATGTTGAAAATGGGGAGATGAATGATTCTGTAATACTGCAGCTGAGTTTTCATGGAAAATTATTTTGCTCAAGGTAGGTGATGTGCTAATAGGATTTGGTTAAAGATAATGTGCTAATAGATTTGGGGAAAGCTGATTACTTTTGCACTGTTGTTGAAAGTGATCAGGTCATCTGCAAATGGAAGAAGTCTGAACTGATATATTATAGTGCCTTTCACTTATTGATTTCCTAATTCTTCTAGCCACATATGCCAAACCATATGCCATATACAAAGCTTCTATACAGATAATTCTAGGGCTTGAAGGTTCTGATACAACTCCTATTAATTGAAATGGGTTCTGGATCAGGCCCTCTTAACCCGGTCTATCCTGTATATGGTCAGGTTGTTTATTTTTATGCAAGAACTCAGTATTATTCAGTTGATTCATCCTGCAGGAATTCATCCTGTATTTTTAAGGCTCCAGCAACTTGTGTTAGCAGACCATTAAAATAGCATGCAATCAGTTCACAAGAAGGTCAAGATTTCAGGCTGCATAAGTAACTTTAAATATGATGCAACTTTGTTATACTGTCTTTTTTTGCATAACCATGTATTATTTCTCAAATAACATAATAAAGTATCACATCATATCATTTTTCTACAGCCTCAAAATGTCTTTTATTGTCTTTTCATTTTCATATTAACAATAATTTAACATTTATAATGGTCCTGTGTGGGTCTTGACCTAAACATTTTATTTCATAAAAGTTTTATTTCTTTAAGGGCCTGTATTTTTAAAAAACATTGTCAGAAACCAGAGCTATACATATTAGGTTGCTTTTTCTAAAACACTCAGGATTGGCCTAAGTCTGCTTCCATTGAAGTTATGGCAAAACTCTCATTAGCCTTCAACATGATTGAAATTAGGCCAGAATGCATTTGAAAATCCCACCCATTGTTTTCAATCAGCAATACAACCTTCTAAGGTTCACTTCAGACCTTAAAGCATTAAACTATGAATATAACATAATTATGAAATAAAGTGGCCTATTTCTGCTGGCCAATATATTGTCTTATTGTATTGGAGCCACAGTAAAATTGCAGAATTCCCCCAGTACTGTATATTGCATAAAGAAAACCATGGATAAGGGGGAATTTATTGTGTTACGAAATCTTAAAAGATAAGGGCGGCCGCTTTAGCGCAAAAACTTGCCATCTGTCTACACTGGCTGCTTGAATTTGCGCAAGAGCACTGACTTTGTAATGTACAAAATCAGTGCTTCTTGCGCAAATACAATGATGCTCCCGCTCGGGCAAAAGCCCTCTTGTGCAAATGCTTTTGCGCAAGAGGGCCAGTGTAGACAACCCAGAACCGTTTTGCGCAAAAAAGCCCCGATGGCTAAAATGGTGATCGGGGCTTTCTTGCGCAAAACTGCATCTAGACTGGCATGGATGCTTTTGCGCAAAAGCACTTTTTGCGCAAAAGCATCCATGCCAATCTAGATGCTCTTTTCCGCAAATACTTTTAACGGAAAAACTTTTCTGTTAAAAGCATTTGCAGAAAATCATGCCAGTCTAGACATAGCCATAGTGTAAATAGAAAGATGTACTTCTCAGCACACATCACTTTGCTTGTATGTTGTTTCCCTCCCCCAATCCTTCTTTCTTTGCCTTTTTAGGCGAGCAAAGATGCGCTTTGGGAGTCCAGATAGTGTTTTCCTCTATGTATGGATGAGATAGCAATACAGAGAAAAAATAATAATGCTAAACAATAAGGATCACAAGAAGTATGTCTTACGGTGTTCTCTTTATATAAACAGGACTCTGTCTACCACACACAGAGTAATGTGCAAGATAATTTCATAGAGTTTACAATCAGAAGGGAGCATGTAAATCATCTAATCTGACCTGTATAACTCCCACTGAATTTCACCCATATATTGGGTACGTCTAGACTACAGGCTTCTGTCGACAAAGAGCATCTAGACTACATCCAGTTCTGTCGACAAAGCAAGCTGCTTTGTCGACATGAGAGTGTAAACGCAAAGGACACTGTAGATGTAATAACACCTTCTGTCGACAGAACTCTGTCAACAAAAGGCGTTTTTCCTCGTAGAATGAGGTTTACCACCGTCGACAAAACTGCCGAGTTCTGTTGACGTTATGTCGACAGAACTCGGCGGCAGCGTAGACGCAGGTATAATTTTGTCGACAAAAGTCCACTTTTGTCGACAAAACCCTGTAGCCTAGACACACCCATTGAGCCCAATGACTTTAGTAAGGCTAAAGTATTTCAGTCCTCAGAATATTAAGCTATTGTGTGCCATAGACAGAGATGACACCAATGCTTGAGGTCCCCACAATGGCAGGGGATGATTCACACAGGTATTTTACTTTGTAGAAAAACTTGACATTGTACTGTAGTAATTGCAAAATATTGCGCAATCTCAAATAGCTGAACTATTTTTGCTCAAACACGCTCAACAGTGGATAGAGTTTCCTCAGTATCATGAACATTGAAAGTAACCATAATGGGGCAGAAAAAGGCAGCATTGTAGACGGGATCAGGAAGAGATTTCCATGCAGAAGAGGGAGCATGCAGGAATGCATGGGCATGGCAGAAGAACACTGCTTTAGCTGACCAGGACTATGGCATATGAGATGGTTGAACAGACACTGAAACAACCCTGATAAATGTGCTGTTTTTGTATCAAAGATACAAATGAGGGTCTAGGCCACTGGATGCAGCCCAGTGATCCCTAACAGCTTGCACAAACATTAGCTCAGCACTGACTCAATGCCAGCAGGAGTAGTATTACTGGTGGATCAAATGGCCTGTTAGCAGTGTTATGCTGAACCATAGAGCTGGCTATATTTCAAGAATTAGTGAAGCTATCCCTCAAATATCTTTGCAGGGGTCTTGCAGGGTTTGCTCTATCACTTTCAACTTGTCCAGAATGTGGTTGTATGGCTGCTTATTTGGTTTAACTATCATGATCATAGCATATCCACTACAAGATCTTTACTCTGGTCCTAGGTTAAGTGCTGAATAGTTTTTATGTTTGTTTCTTTTGAGACCCTTAAATACCTTGCTAGCTTTGCTTTCACTGCACTCCACTATTCAATGATTGGCCATCATATCATATGTCACAGCCCCCCGTGTTTTATGAAAACTGATTTATGACTATGAATATGCAAAACCTGAAGACACTTTAGGAAAAATGCATTATGTGACATTTTTAAAGTTACGATCTGCTGAACGTGGTTCTGATTTCTGCACATGTATCATTCTTTTATGTAAATTAGAAATATGAATGGTAAACATGTTGTATTAATCTAAGTCTTCTAATGAATGCCATTAGTGATTCTTAAGGAAGCATGGTGCCCCAGTGCTCAAAAAATGAGCTGAAAATGGGCTTGTTTTTCCTGTAAGCCCAAAATGTGGTTGGTCTTAAAAAGGCACGTGACCATGCCAACTGGTGCTGGAATCCATCTTGAATCTGGTATTCTTCCATAGGAATGGGGAGTGTAAAATAGAAGATTCCCTCCTTGGAGGAAGTCTATTTAAGGATTTGGAAAACAATCAGTCTTTTGTCTTCAGAAGGCCTTTGAAATGGCACCCAGACCCTAAGAGGATACACATGAAGAGACCTGAAAATAAAAACTCTTAAGGACACAAGAAGCTGTAGAACCAGATCAGAGAAACATCAACTCCATATTGAAGCAAATAAGGACAAGACTGAGGAACATAATTTGAAACAATTTCTTTGAGTGTAAGTCTACAATGCAGCGTTATTTTGAAATAAGCTATTATGGAATAACAACTCAGCTCCTTGACTTTCATGCACACCTTCTCCTGGGTGTGTATTTGGCCCTTTGGGGCCAGGCTGTCAGCCATCCGCCTGTACACCTGTATCTGGTGAGAAGATCCTGAAGGTTTGCCTCCTCTCCCCAGACCTCAATGAGATGTAGGATCTCCGCACCAGACCAGGACAGTGCCCTCTTCTTTCGCTCCCAGACACAGGCTTGGGAGCTGGCTGCTGGCTCACTTGCAGCCATGGAGGGCTAAGTGGGAGCACGAGGGTCTGCCATGGCAGCAGGGAAGGCAGAGCAGGGCTCTGCTGTGTTGCCCAGTGTTGGCAGGCTTGGTTTGTGCCACAAACTGTTTCCCCTGTGGCTGCAGCTTTAAAGGCTGCAGGGGAAAGGGAATTATAGAGTTCTGATGGGTAACTGTGAGAAGCCCTGGAAGCCAATTATTTTGAAATAACCACAACTACACTGTGTACACACACACCCTATTTTGAAATTACTATTTTGAAATAGGCATTATTTCTCGTGAACTGAGAGTTTATTATTCCAGAATAAGAAGCCTATTATTATGAAATTATTTTGAAATAATGCTGTAGTGTAGATGTGCCCTTAGTGTATTAGGATTAGCTGGCTTGCTTTGGTCTGTCTGTTTTCACTTGCAATCACTTAAATCTTACTTTTTATACTAAGAAAACACTTTTGTTTATTATCAAGCCCAGTGTAAATACTGTAATTGTTATGGTGGGGAGGGGTGCGGGGGAAGCAACCACTGTGAATATCTCCCTTTCATTGATAAAGAGAGCTTAACTTATGAGGTTTCTCTGTAAAACTCGTATACAGAGTTAAGATGGATTTATTTAGGTTTCGGTCCTCCTTTATTCCTGTGTGCAATCAATGGCCTTATAGCTGAGCTCTCCCAGAGCTAAGCTGGTTCAGCATCTGTGTGGCTCTGCTGGGAGCTGTTACCCCAACTCTGTGCTTTGGCTGCGGGAGACCAGAACTTGTGGCCCGCCAGGACAGGGTGATGGGGAGCCCCATAGGGCAGGTAGGAAGGCTCTGTGGCATGAGCAGCACACTGGGTGACAGCCCCAAGGGGACCTCTGTGAACAAATTCATCACACATCCTTTTGATATGTTAGATACTATAATTTATAATCACTCTTCTGAAATCTGTCTCATTCACTCTTTTTTCAATTTGGGCCTCTGTGTGATCATATTTTGAATGAATGGGATTTTATTTTATTTTTTTTTAAATGCCTTTGTTTTTATTCTTTTAAATGCCTTTGTTTTTATTCTGCTTGAATGCCTTGGAGGAATGAGGGGTTAATGTAAATAAAAAACATATGTAATGTTATGCAATGGGCATATGAAGTCTTAGTTAATTAATGACTGTGGAGCAATTTGACATATTCAGAGGAAAGTTGCTATAGAAGAGCAAAGCACTGTTAGTGCTATTGTCTAGTGCATTTTCTAAATAGCCCAAACTTTTTAAAAAGAATAATCAATCGTTATTTCATAATGCACACTTTTTTTGCTCAAGCAACTGAAGCTGTATCTAATAGCTAGATCAGCACTAAGCCTATAGTTCTGAACACATTTTATGCTGCCTCATAAAGAAAGAGAGAAGGGTAATTAACTTCATTAAAGTAGTATCCTACATTTGAGCGTAAGTGTACACGTAAGAACTGCAGTTTAGTTACAGAGCTAATCTCTAAAACTCTTTATATGGCAATGAAGATAATTTTTAAGGTTACTAGAGATTCCATCTCTGAATACACGTACACTGGATTCTTATCATGGGTTTCATCCTTTAAGCTTGCCATGCACAGAAATCCAAGTGACTGTATGTGGAGCAGTTGCAAGCTTAGATTCAAAATTTCTAAAAGTAGACCACTCAACAGAGGGGTTGCGGGGACCCAGAATATGCAGCTCCACAACAGTGCTAACACTGCAGTGTCACAATGAGACCCGGTTGAGGAAAGCCAGGTAGCCCTTTGGCACCTTCTGCGTCTCACTCTCCTCTTACACCAGGGAACAGGAGAGACAAATGCAACATCTTGTGGCTAGCTACATATGTTCCATCCCCTTCTAGTTTTCATGATAAAGTTTACTGCTGCAGTCAGCTAAATACATTATTTTTGTAACTCAAATGCTTTGCTGCCAAATGCCAGGGATTGTATCCTTGCTGATAATCCATGAGGTTGTATGGGGATGTGAACTTATGTGGCTCTCAGAGATATGGTCAAAGTTTCCTTAGACAGGTAAAGTGTGCAGCATGCTGGCTAAGTCTGTTGCGTGTCCTTCAGTGACCAGCTCACAGAGAAGATAGCAGCCTGGTACTTGGAATTGTGGAGTTATTCATTTTATTCAAATGGCAGAGGCCTGTGGTTGAGTTCTGGATTCAATCCAGGGATGATATATGGTGTGGATCCTTCAACTGGCACCATCAGTAGATAAGAAGAGGCCTATAGATGCTAGATCTAGACTCCTCCTGTCTTTTGCATTCCCTTTTCTGAAGAGGGTTTAGGCAATAATGGCTTTACTGCTAACACTGCTACCAGCAGCATCTCCAGATCAGGATAGTCCTATGGAGACTAGTCCCTGTAGCCAGAACCTCATGCCTGTCTTCCTTAAAGATCAACAAGACCATAACACACCAATGTTCTACCTTCTACACTGACTCACCATCTTGAACTTATTTTAATCCTTTTTGCAAACCTACAGCTGCCCTTAAGTAGGTTAATTAACATTAACACTCATCTCTCCATCTTCCATATATCTAAATGTCCACAAAAACTGCATAGAATAATTCGTTATGTGGACTAGCCTAAAATGAATAGTTCTTTGGGGCTGGGACCATCGTTTTTCCATTTTACACATCACCTTGCACTATGGAGTTCTGGTCCATGCCTGGGGATCCTACAGTGTAAATAAACAATAACAAGAAGATCATAGTTGTATTGCTATGTATCACCTTGATTCAGTAGGTCATGTCTAATGTTTAGACTGGAGCAGAGGCTCTCTAGTCTTCTGCAAAATATCTAATAATTGCAGGGCACTATGAAATAATAACCAATACTGAAAGATATTGACAAATGTTAGCTTAGAAAGATCCATCAGACTGGGTTGCCTTTGGTTAGAATTTAGTACTGAGCCCTCCAAATAAGCAATTGGGAATAATTCTCTAACATGGCCCCAAAGATTCCTGGGCAGCGGTCATGGTCACAAACTCCTCAAGTCAGCCGTGCTATAATACTCAGATTTTTTTCCTATTTTGTAAACAAACTGCAGTTCAGTATAAGTTCATCCATTGCTATATTAGCAAAGTAACATTTCTCTTAAGCTGCAAAGAAGTCTGAACTGTATTGTGTAATATACTGGGAGACTACCAGGTACTGAGATAGAGGAGATGGTGCGTTTCCAATGTGTCCTCATGAAAGCATTTCAGTGCAAGCCTGTATGAGAGTGACTATAGGTCAGTCCATCCACTGGTAAGTTGAGGGTGAGATACAGGGTCAGATACTGTGAGGGTAAGCACACTGTCTTTACGGAAGTCCCAAATCTGGATGGACGGAGGGAAAGGGCATTTGCAAAGTGTCTGTGAAAATAGCACAGCATATTAGCTAACAGGGAAGGAAGAGAAAGACAGAAACAGGCCTAGAGTCAGAAAGGGACTATATTTTATTTAAAAAAAAAAAAAAAAAAAAAAAAAGAGTGGCTAGTGGTGAGGGTGTCCACCTTGAGGAAGGTGGGTTTGCTTCAAAATTTTCTGTTTAAATTAACATTTTTCTGTTGAAATTTGGATTTAGCAGGAACACTACCACAGGTTAAAAAAACAACAACAACAAATAAAACATGTTATTTCCTGTTGTTTGGTAGCTAGAATCCCCTACACTTTGAAAGTGAAATTTCCTGCCTTACTGAGCAGGATTCCTCTCAATGCACACCTGCACACTTGTTTTTTAAATTGTGGGGCTGTCCTCAAGCAGTAACATTTATTTTTAGTTTGGGAAAAAGAAGAGCAAATTATTTTCTTTGAAACAAAAATCACGGCAGGTAAAGTTTTGTAAAAACTTTTAAAAGAGATAAATGGAAAAATGAAAAAAAAAATCACAGCTATATGATTTGAGGAGGCCATTTTTATTAGGATTCATCTGTGGTTTTGTAGAACACTTATTACCCTACAGATGGAAGAAGATAAGCTAGAGAAAGGGAATTCAAAGTGCAGCCATAGCGCACAGTGCAGGTCAAGTCCTGTGTACGGAGTTCTCAGATAAAGTCTTTGGCTTCTCCAGTCACCACTAGAGAGGTGCAGCCTCTGCAACATATGGGTTCCAGAACACAGGTGACTGCTTCTGATCAATAAAGTGTATTGCACGTGGAGATTGCTGTTCTCTGTATGCTATAGCTCTGTACTCCCTGGGCTGAGATGAAGGTAAGGTCAGTGCGATCCATTTAAGATTCAATATCTTTTCAGTTGTTCTCAGGTAGAATAAAGCAAAGCAAATGCATTCCACTTAATTAAAGAAAAGTAGTGAAGCAGGACAGCAACAAAGGAGACAGGCCTTTCAGCTTGATGCACAAGGTTCCCCTTATACTCTGTAGCGAGGGCTCCTGCCTTCTTTTCCTCTTCATAAAAGCATCTTCACACTTTTTTGAAACTGACATTCTATTTCAACTGCTTCAATAGGCCTTAACATGACTACAGTGTTTCTGCCAAAGCCTGAGTGAGTCTTCAGAAACATTTCATTATCTTGCTGTTTTTGACATCTACACACTATGTTAAAAGCAGCAGATTAAAGTCAGCATCTCTGCTGCTGGAAATCTCAGAAATTCTGACATTTCCATGTTTTAGGTTTTCTCTATTTGCATACTATCTTTTCTGTTTTGTTTGGCACTTGCAGCTGTGATGCTGCTTGTGCATTAATCACTCATGCGGGAGCTGCATGAACAAGATGCCAAATAACTTACCACCAGGCGTTAACTCCATAATATATTAACTATCCATCCATGCAGTCGAATCGTTAGCCTATACCCATCTCTTTACATCTGCAGTGATAGCTAGTTAGCAGTGGATAAGATTTAATATTGTCATCATTCGCTTTGTTTCACCACTTTGTGTAATGAATAAAACATGAATAAAGTTGGATGATGAGTAATTGCTATGAAAAAAAGTTCTCCAAAATATTTTCCCCAAAATTATCACAGCAATTATTTTCAGGATAATGGTGGAAGATTGTTCTTCAAAAATGAAATTTCTCACCTTACTATTCTATTTGAAATGTTACACAATTTTTGTTTACTTTGTAAAATATACTAATTCCAAGAGTCTCCATCACTAAACTAGTTACAATGGTTAGTCACCCTCACCGTTAATGCATGCTTTGTTTCCACTTAATCTAGCTTCAGTTTCTAGCCCCAGGATCTGTCTTTTTTCTAAGCTTCTGTCTTAGAAAAAAGATAACTCCATGCACAGGACTTGACCTGTATTGTGCACTATGGCTGCAGTTTGAATTCCCCTTCTCTAGCTTATCTTCATGGGGTCTACACAGCATGCTTATTTAGAAATAAGCTATTTTGGATTTTTATTTTTTTTTTTACAAAATAGCTTATTTCAAATTAGCATGTCTGCACTACAGGGAAGCCTCAAAATCAGTCCAAGGCAGGCTTCCCTAATGTGGATATGCTATCTCCATTTAGAGTTCTGGAGACACTGGGGAGTAATTAGTTTGAATGGCCCTGGGGAGGAGCTATTTTGAAATAGCAGCAGTGGATCATCCACACTACTGCTATTCCGAAATAGCTATTTCAGAATAGGCATTATTCCTCGTGGAATGAGGTTTCAGATTTCGAAATAAGCCGTCCGCTATTTTGAAATTATTTCAAAATAACAGAATTGCTGTGTAGACGCTTACATTGCTATTTTGTAATAACGGCATTACTTTGAAATAACTGAGCTGTGTAGACACACACTTAGAAAGAAGAGCGCACTATTATCAGATACCTTCTCCTCACCTAGGACATAACTGTTTACAGAACCCTGATAAAATCATCTCTTAACCTTTTTTTCTTCACAGGTCATAAAAACTGTCTTTCCAATGTCAGACCACTGGAAGAGGCAAGAGGAGTAAGGAAAGCGAAACATTACGCATCAAGTCCTACAGCAGCATAAATCAGCATAGCTCTATTGTCAACAATGAAGCTACACCAAATTACAAAAGCTGAAGATCTGGGTGTACATTCCTTTGGCTATGCTGCTCAACACCACACACACGCACAATCTACCATGTCTCTCAGCTTGCCAAGGGTAATTTCAATGAAAAACCCAGACTTTTCAGAACTGTGTAAAAAAGATCAACCCTCCAAAATGAAAGGGCTTGAGATGATAAAAATTCATTTCTTCAACAAGAGGTGTTCTATTACCTTAGTTTTATGATTTGGCATTTCTGATGGCAATAATTCACAGTAATAACATTTGGGTAACAGCAGATCTGTGTGGAATAAGAGTAAATTTTCATCTAAACTGAAAACCAGCCTTGTAATGAGGTTCAAATGTGAAGTATTCACTGCAGGCTAAAAGTATCTGGTACCAGTGACATATGAAATATAGGGCAGAAAAAAGGACTATATTCTTCTATTCAAACACAATTCAAATGTCAACAGTTAGATTAATAACGGGAAAATCTTTTGTTTTGTTATGGTAAAGAAAATTATCAGTTTTGTTCATCAGCAATATAAAATTTCTGTTTGACTCAGTGCTTCGCTCTAACATTCAAAGGTGCCAAAAAAAAAAAAAATCAGCCGTTTAGGTGAGCCACAAGATTAGTCATGAACACAGAATTTAAAATAATATGTATGGAGCTGGTAAAACAAACTATTTTAAACATGTCTCAGCTAGGCCAACAATCACCTACATCAGATTTATTAGCAATTGCTCTATTAATAAGAAATAGTAGCTGCATTCTACGTAAGGAAAATGAAAACAAAATAGTGTCCGATTTCCTACACTACATTACAATGGCATATTTTGTTTAAGATATTACACTCTCATGGGCTGCACAGCTAAAAAAATAATTCATGAAAAAATATGTAATTGTGCAGGCTTTGATGAATTGGGACATAATGTTAAATAATTATTCATTGCCTTTATTCTTCTGTCAAAGTGGGAAAAATAATTTCTTTTTATTGCTTTTTTTATATAAGGACACAGGCCCTTGTGACATCCATTTTATTTTAAACTAATGCTTCTGTTATTCCACATCAGAATAATTATAGCTGACATCATCTTTTCTTTGGTATCCTAAAAGAGCTTTAGCATTAGTCCACTGTTACATATTTTATGCACAACATGAAACAAAATACCTCAAGATTTTTGAAAATATTTATTTTAAAAACAGCAATGAAATTGTCTGTAATCACATTTTCTGCTCTCCTTTGAAAGCTACATTATTCAATATGCCAGTGGTCTTTTCCATAATAGCAACATATTAGAAATTCATGCTGCTCTAATACATCTGAATTCAGTGATGTACTGAACTCCCTATAGACCTAAAGAAACATTTCTGTTCTAGTTTCATATGTCCTGCACACTACCTACTGATGTGATGGTTGTCAAAACAGTTGTACAGTAGCCTTTGAATTCAAAGTGTGCCTTGACTGTCTACTAAAACCAACAATAAACCCAACTATATACATTATTCTAGCTTTTGTTGCCAGTACAAATAGAACATTCTGGAAATAAAGCCACCTATTTTATTACCTTTTAACATCTCTTCAACTTTAAACTTCAAAACATGAAACTTGAAGCATTCAGAGGAATTGAAATCCCTTTTATTTTTTTCTTGTAAATGTTCTATACACCATTATAAGCCACGCTCTTAAAAAAAAACACCCCAACTATTAATATGAAGGCACTCTAACAATATTGGTGTTTTCTTAATGTAAAAGCTACACCGTGAATTTTAATTCGGATTGGCTTAAGCAACCATAAGAAAGTCAACAAATTCTGGGTGTGTGTCTATAACTTTATATTGAGCAAATGAATGTACAGAAATATTTAAATTCTTCTTTAGCACCTTAAAAGGCATTTTGCAGATATATGTACCCTCTCATGAGAAATCTGTTCAGCCAGCTTTATTTGCACATTTCTTGTGGGTATTTATTGCAGTCTTAAGGAGCATTTCAAGAAGATTATACAGCACACAGCAGTCTAGAGAGGCTGATATCCACCACAGAAACAGAGACAGATCTATCTAGTTGTAAGGAGCTGCCTCAATTGTAGTACACGGAAAAAGGCTCCTTTTCACTTCCATTACAGACAAATCAACCTGCTACAAGATAATTAGTGCAACATTATTATCTGATTAGCTCAGATGTCTAAGAAATCTTAGATTTTAGCCATATCTTAGTTATGTCCATGTTAAACTTCCTGTAAGTAACACAGTTCTTGGCTTTGACTTGAGGAACCAGTCTGTGTTTTGCAATACCAGAAGAAATTCTGTACAAATATTAAGCTCTGCTAAACCTACAATGTCTTGAGAAATTTGTATTTGAAGATACTGTAAAAAACGAATGTGTGCACATTACTTCGGTAGAAAACAGAGACCCGGATAAGAATCTTGAAGCAAACACGAACTGACAGCACAATGTAGGAAAAAGGAAATCTTAGTGATGTTTTTGAATAGTAGAGAGAGACTTCAATCAATCTCAAAACTTCAAAGAAGGCTAATTCCCAACTTGACTGTCAGATACTGTAATGGCAATGGGAAAGTCCCATCTCACAGCATTGTAACGTTTTTCAGAAAGAGAATTCCCACAGAGTAAAAAATCCATAAGAAATTGATCCTTAATGTGAATTCCCTGAGCTGGTACCAAGTTCTTATTTTGTGTGCTTAAGCACTTATATAGATGAAAACTCTTACAGATACTGAGCCAAATCTTGCAGTCTTTACTCAAAGGGTTTTCAAAGGGAAGTTTTGTCCTGAGTGAGGTCTATACTATGTTTTAGTAAACCAGCAGTTTTAGGGTGAGTTTGTTGAAAGAGTGCTTTTGGTGCACGCTTCATTTTGACTTCTTCTAATCATACTGAGCCAAATTCCAAAGGCATTATTTTTTACTCAGTCCTTACTCAGGCAAATTCTCATTTTACAATGGCAAACACTTTCTAGCTGAGATGAAAGGGAAATGCCATGATCTATACCCCCAGTATTTTCTGCTTTTAGTTGTTTACTTCCATCAGCTTAACATTAACTAAGTCATTATCTAAAAATGTGTAATCTGAGCTGGTGTCAGCCAACTCCAGACCACCAAATAGCTGAAACACAGAATACAAAAATGTAGGCATCATTACAAACAAATATGAATACAGGTTGAGACTAGTTTAGCAGAAAAGATGAGAATAAATGTGCCAAATTCAATGCAACTGCACCTGCTTCCACCAGAGCTGAATATGGCCTAAGCCCAGTACATTCTAATAAAGAGGATAAATGGGTCAGGTGAGGAACAAACCCAGAGGTTCAATGGTGAGAACAATTCTACTGAAAAAAATTATTAGTGACCTGCGAAATGGAGTTAGTTGCCTGCTGTCCAAATTTTCACAAGATCGATATTAGTGAATATATGATCATAAGAATTTGGAAAAGTTTGAGAAATAGATAAAGGAGTTTCAGTGTCAGGAAACATGTTCACATACTTGGGCATATACTATTGGTAAGGATCAGTGTTAGACAAGATAGTAAAAAGGAAACTTAAGGGTGGAGATGAGTAATACCAAAAAGAATGATGTGCAGAAAGAGAAACTTTTAAAGTTTCTGTGTTATAAAAATGAGAGAATATGTTTCAAATGCAAATAAATATAATACTGTCTTTTCACAAAATCCTCTGTCTTCCATGGTGTTGTAGAACACTAAAAGCACAGTGGAACCACTATATTCATTGCAGAGTTAATTCCTGTTATCTACACTTGAGTTAACTCCACAAGTGAGCGTGCAAAATAACACTCCAGCTGAACGCAATGTTTGTGTTAGCTGTCAAACTGCTAACCAGAGTTGTAGCATGTATCACATGACAGGCCAGCCAACTCCAGGTCAAAGCTCTAGCACAACTTGAGTTAAAGGGTTCTGGTGTACAAAGGACTTGAGTTAGAGGCAACACTTGAGTTATAAGAAACAATTAAGAGAAACTGTGTGTGTGGGAATAAGGGAAAGGCTGCAAACTGGTAAAGCTGAGCATGAGATTGGAGAAGACAGACTTAGGTCAGAAATAAAGTTAGAAAGGCTTTTTTCATCCAAGAGAAAGTTGTTCAAATATAGCTCAATCTTCAACATGACTTTGTGGCAACAGATACAATACTTTATTTAAAGACAAAGATGGGCCTACAGTATCCTTGGAACACAAAAAATATACTTTAATATATTGTAGTCTCAATTAATAGGAACATGTGTTTGGCATAAGCCTGAGGAATCTATGCTTGTTTAAGTACACAAATTCCATGTCCATGTTTTTATTTGGAAAAGAAAAAAAAACACTGTACTTTTAATTTTATATAAATATATTGTTTGCTACTCATTGTGGACAGGTACTTTTTGGCATCTGGACTTGAAACTAAAAATACTTCATCAATCTACTTCCACAATAATGAACATTACTCTTCAAGGATATAAGTCGGGGTGGACAAGAGACTGCCAGCGGACCGAATCGGACCTGCCAAGCCACCAAATCTGGACTCAGGCTGCCTCGCTGGGACCCTTAAGCACAGCGGCAGCTGCTTTAAATGTGGCTGCTCTATTCTGGGAGCGAGAAGGGAGATTTTGTGCTCTGTCCCACGCCTTAGCAAAATCTCTCAGCAACCATTGGCCAGTTTCCAACCAATAGCAGCTCAGATATTTTGCTGGCGGTAGGGGCAGCCAATGAAGCCTCCTCCCTCCCTCCCCCTTCACTCTCCCCAGAGTGGAGCATCTTGTGACTGCAGCCTTCAGGTTCATGCAGGGCTGCTGACTGGAAACTGCCCAGGTAAATGCCTCCCACCCCCCAACTACCTACCCTAGGCCACCATCCAAATTCTCTGTACCCCTCACCCCCAGATCACAACTCCCTCTCAGACTCTGCACCCTTTCTTGCAACCTTCCCCCAGGCCAGAATCCTCTCTGGCACCCATATCCCCTCCCTGCCCTGTACCCCATTCCCCTGACTCAAGTCATCACCCAAGCCCTCTGCAGCCCCTTCAATCAGGTCACAAATCCATTCCAGACCCTGCACACCCTCCTAGAGGCCCTCCTTCAGGCCAGAATCCTCTCCTGTACTCATACTACTCCCTCCTGGACTCTGCACCCCAAGCCTCTGCCCCAGATAACAACTCCCTCCTTCACCCAAACTCCCTCTCAGACGCCACACCGCCTCTCAGACTCCACATCTCCTCCTGAACCTCAGTCTCCTACCCAACCTCTGTCCCAGAACCCAAACCACCTTGTTAGATATGTGGCCCTTGACCACTTGCCAAAATCTTGGAGTGGTCTCCCATTAAAAATTATTGCCCACCACTGATATAAGAATATACCTATATTCTGCAGAATGGAAATTGTGGCCCTCTAACAAATGGATCAAGGTGGAAAGTTATCACGGATCATAAGAAGGAGGAGATGTCCATAGCACAGGAAATGATATTTGGATTATCATGTTTAATTTAACTATCATTAATCAGGATTCATTTAGTAAATATGGTGCCTTTCCATATTCCACCCAGTGCATACTTCCCTTAATTTACCTCTGTTTCTGTCCTCATCTACATAAATTCTCCAAAGCAGAATTGCTTAGTTATACTATTCAGCTTTTTTGTATTTGCCCTTGATTCAATAATCCACTGTGACACTCTACAGACTCTCAAGGCCTTTTCTTCATAGTTCTTTGCAAAAGGCTAATGTGGAACATCAGTGCTTAAAAGAATGCTTAGTTTCCAAACCATAGCTCCCGCATGAAAGAGATCAATTCAATGAAACATTGCTTTTCCTCTTTATTAAAGTGCCAAGTGCTAGTTCTACTTTCTCTAGGAACTTCTGATTCTCAGAACCTTTCCTACCATTCAACTCTCTTTCTTTTTCCAGGAGGCTGAATAATGTATTTTGCAAGTTTCATAGCAGTACAAGCAAAATTTTAAAAATATCCCAGATATGTATCCTTAATCCTGTATGACATTTTTTCCCTCCCATACAACATACCCACAAGGGTCATACTCTGCTCTGAAATATGAGGGCATAACTTCTAAAGTCAGTAGCAACTGAGAAGTACAACTGAGGCCAGAACTGGTAACCTGGTGTACAGCTGGCATACAAAAAGGTTGCCGCTTCTTTAGGTCTCTTGAAAAACAGGATATTTAAACTGACTTTGCATCTCTTGCAAGCAATGTAACTGATAGAGAAATGACAGAGAATATAATTTTTCACAGGACCAGCCCCATAATGACTATTTGACAGGATCAGGTCAAACACTTAACTCTTCCAATCACTTGAATGGGAGTTTGTTGTGGACAAGGACAGTAAATTGTGAAAAGGCTACAAGATTTGGCCTGGAGTGAAAAAAAGAGAGACATTTGCTGTTTTCCTAAAGTGCAGCAAACAGGAGAGGAAATACCACATTTCTGTACATCCCTCTGTACAGACTAATCAGAATGGAAAGAACCTGGTAAGGAAACACAGAACATAGTCATTCAGGGCTAAATCCTGCTTCAGCTGAAGTCAATAACACTGGCCTGATTCTCTTCTCAGTGACGTCAGTGCACTGCAGTAATAATTCTACTGGAGTCAATGAGGCAAGATTTCATTCTTTGTAACCAGAGTAAAACTGGGGCACAGCAGAGCTAGTTGTGATGATGTCAGGGAGCCCTGGATACAGCCTACTGACAGTAATTTAAATATATATTGCAACATAAATTAAATTAGCCCTAAAATCAAAGACTAAAAATTCTTACCACAGAAAGTGAATTTGAAAGCAGTGTTCCATCTTGGCCAAGCATGTTGGACACTGTAATTTCAGGTAGGTCCATGTTTTGTGGATGGAATGGAAGCAGGCCATTATGATTCATTGGGTGACACAGAGAGTGGTACCCCGACTCTACTTCATTCAGGTGCACCAGTGAGTGGTCAGGTAATGATGGAGGAGTGATGGGAGGTATATTAAAATCTTCACTTTCAAGACTTGGACCAGGAAAAGACTGTAAAAAATACAAATATTGTTGCAAATCAATAACAAATTAAAACAAAACAATAACTACACACAAACAAAACCCCAATCATCTCAAACTGTTACATAATAATTTCAATTTATTTAAATACTGATTCATTACCATGGTAGAGTTTCACCATTGTGTATGGAATAAAAACTGCCTCAAAAGCATAACAACCACTGTTACTTGCACAGCTCCCATTAGATAGACTTTTTTTTCAGAAGGTAAATTCAAACAGATTTCAAGGGGCCCATTAAAATTTTCCAAGGGTCTTCATCTAGATGAATACTTTTCATGAGAATTGTGGAAAAGGAAAGCCATTTATAAAATTAACATTGGATCAAAATGTTTCATGAACTGTTACATACAGAAAAAATAAATTCTCTCCTTTTGTTACGGGTTTTAGTTTTATATAACACCCACACATTTATTCAGCTGCAAAAGAAATAAATCATACAGAAATAGCATGTGAATTGTATGAATATTCAAATATATGTGTTATATACATATACATTAATTATAAATCATGAATAAAATATAGATTTTTTTGGAATGTATAAAGAAAGACATACATATATTTACGTTATATCTAAACAATTTATTCTATGATGGGATTGTTAGTTTTTTTAATGATTGTTATTATTAAAAGTTGTGCGATTTAATCTGATGCAAGGTAAATCTACAAGTAAAACTGGAGGAATATACCAACACAGATAATTGATTTGTATTTGTTTTGTGATCTTCCTGCAGTATGTAGTCTCATTTGAGAATAGGGAATGGGGATATATTTGAAGGGGAAAGTGAGCATTATGATTGGAAATAGCTAAAGCAGGACTGAATAGGAAAGGAGAAATGTGAGGTGAAAGCACTATCTTGGTGAAAGTGGTCATGAAATAATATAGTTCATGATTCTAAGGAAAGGTAGAAAGGAAAGCAGAATAATAAAGATAATGGATTCAAGAAGACAGACATTAGCAAACTCAAGCTATGTCTACATTACAGAGTTTTTGCATAAAACGGCTGCTTTTCCGCAAAAACTCGTGAAGCGTTCAGACCTCAAGTGTTTTATTGCACAAAAGAATTGAAAGAACCGAGGGGTTTTTGTGCAATTGGTATTCCTCTTTTTATGAGGAAGGTGCATTTTTGTGAAAGAGTTCTTTCACAAAAAGGCGTGTGTGGACGGGGAAGAGAGGGTTTTTGCGCAAAAAGAGGAAAGAGAAAAAAACACAGGTGCCCTTGTGCCATTCTGTGCATGCAAATCAGTGCTTACTTTCAAGAGATGTTCATGCAGTCTGGACGCTCTCTTTCGCAAAAGTGCATCACTTTTTCGATGAGCTTTTGCAGTGTGGAGTGCTTTTGCGCAAGAAGTTTTTGCGGAAGATCTCTTCCGACAAAAGTTTCTTGCGCAAAAAGCCTGCAGTCTAGACGCAGCCTCAGGGAGTTGACAGAGTAAGCCCATAGGAGGCAAGTCTAAGGGAGAAAAACTGTTCAAGAGAGATGGTAGTTTTTCAGAGAGACATTATTAAGGACACAAAAACAAACTGTCCAACTGCATAGGAAAGAAAAAAGTATTGCAAGTGACCACACTGGCTTAACCAGGAGATCCTCAATGACTTGAAACACAAATAAGAGTCCTACAAAAAATGGAAACTAAGTGCAATTACAAAGGGTGGATATACACAAATAACACAAGTATGTACAGACCAAATTAGCCCAATGCACAAACTGAGATTAAACTAGCTAAAGACATAAAGGGTAACAAAAAAACACTTCACAAATACATTGGAAGCACAAGGAACACCGAAGACAGGGAAGGCCTGTTTCTCAATTATGTGGGTGTTTGTGTGGGACTATAACAGGAACTGTGTAAATGATGGATAACTTTTTTGTTTCAGATTTCACCAAAAAATGTATTAGCAACTGGACACCTAACAATGAATGCCATGAAAATGAGGTAGGGTCAGAAATTACAACAGGGGAAAAAACAAGATACATATTAAACAAGTTAGATGTCTTCAAGTCACCAGGCCTGATGACACACGTACTCCTAGAATACTCAAGGAGCTAACAAGATATCTGAGCCACTAGTGATTATCTTTGAGAAGTCATGGCAGACATGAGAGATTTCAGAAGATTGGAAAAGGGTAAATATAGTGCCAATCTATAAAAAGGGGAATAAGAACTATCCAGGGAATTACAGACCAGTCATATTAACTTCAGTACCCAGAAAGATAGTGGAACAAATAATTAAGCAACCAATTGGCAAAGAAGATAAGAAAGCGATAAACAAGCATCACATGAATTTGTGAAGAAAAAATCATGCCAAACCAACCTGATCGCTTTCTTTAATAGGGTGCCAAGCCTTATGCATAGAGGAGAAGTTGTAGATGTGGTATATCTTGACTTTAGTAAACTGGGGAAATACAACCTAGGTGGAACTTCTATAATGGAAAACCGTTTTTAGAAAGTAGTTTTTAATGGTTCACAGTCAAGCTGAAAGGATATATAAAGTAGAGTCCCACATGGATCTTGTTTTGTTCAATATTTTCATTAATTATTTAGATAATAGAATAGAGGGTACCCTTTTAAACTTTGTGGGCAACACTAAGCTGGGAGGGTTGCAAGTGATTTGGCTAGGATTAAAGTTTAGTCTGAAATAAATTGGATGAAAATTCAATAAGGACAAATACAAGTACTCACTTTAGGAAGGTACACATCTACAAAATGGAAAGTGACTGGGATAGCAAGGAGTACTACAGAAAGCGACTTAGCTTTCTTTGGCAGGATAACAGGCCTTATGAATAGGGGAGAAATGATAGATGAGGTATATCTTGACTTTAGTAAACTGGGGATATACAACCAGAATTCCTGGGAGAGTGCTTTTGTACCCCCTACTTTTTCCAGCTCCATACCTTCCTGCCCTCTTTGTGAAAGTTAGGGCTCTGTGAGTGCTAACCTTGTGAACTCTGAGTGCTCAAGGAATCCAACAACATTTAGCTCCTGCAAAGAGCAATTTTGTCCTTTTCCCCCTGTTCTCCTTTTGCAGTGATACACGAGTGAGTACATCAGAGCAAACTCAGCAGCTATTAGGAGCATATTTATTCCTTAGTCTAGTGTAACATCACACATGGAGACAAGCATATATGCAAAGTCATATAATGAAAGGCCAAGAGTACAAGCAATATTCAAAGAGGCAGACATAGAAGAATTTTGTTATTTATAGGTTCACCAAGACCCAAACGGCTCACTATGATCATCTAATCTGATCCCACAGAACTTCCCCAAAATAATTACTAGCAAGTATCTTTTAGAAAAACATCTGCACTTGATTTAAAAATTGCTATATTAGTTGGTCACCAAATCAAATTAATAGATAGCAAGTTTAAAAACAAACAAAAGTAGTATTTCAAGTTCATGGAGGATAGGTCCATCGATGGCTATTAATGAGGCTAGGTGGGGATGTAAAACTGTGCTCTGAAGTGTCCCTAGCCTCTGCCTAAAACTGGGAATGGATGAAGGGGAAGGATCACTTAATGATTACTGTTCTGTTCATTTTCTATGAAGCACCTGGCATTGGCCACTGTAGGAAGAGAGGACACTGGGCTTGAGGGACCACTGATTTGACTAATCTTTATCACAATTCCTGAAGTTATTCTGAACTGGTATAGCATGGAAACAATATCTTAAAGTGGATTTGCAACCAAAGATTTTACACGTTGCTACTGATTTGTTCAGGTATTACTAGAAACCTGAGCAAAGTAAGCATCTACAGATTGCCACGGTGAAAGGGGTAGCTTTTCACTATGAACATTTTCACCAATTAAAGATCTGTCCCTGAATAAAGAGACCTTAGTGTAGGGTAAAGCATCAAGGTTATAGAGAAGTAGAAACCCCAAGGAATTGAAACCAAGTAGGGGAGAGTGGAGGACTAGGCAGCAAAACCACCATATATGTATGAGAAATTTATATTATCCCTGTCAGGTGGAGTGACCTCACATTACAGAATTCTCAACCTGGAAGACTATGCCAAACATGCTAACCCACCCACTTAGCATGTGCTGTGGCTCTCCATGGGGATTTTGTTCCCTAGTAGAAAGGAAAATAGTGGCATATTCAGTTTCTAAGTTTTATTTCTCCTTGCATTTACAGACTATGATGTTGAAACTCCATGAAGGCGGGAAATGTAGGCATAAAAAATAGAACCTCAATGAATGGAGTAGAAACATGTCATTAGCAAAGAAAACAGATTAGCTTTATTCAAGTAGTATAAAAGTATGCTAAATAATGAATAATAAGGTTATTGTGGATATTGGATAGTGTGTGGTAAATTATTATACTATAGAACAGTTAAAATAAATGGTCCCTTCCACAAAGAGCTTACAGTCTAATCTCACATAACACAACAGACAAGAAAAGCACAGCAACAGAGAATGAATGACGAAGGAAGGAAAGCAATAACATAAGAACATGAGAACAAGGTTAAAAGAAAAGCTAGATAAATTCATAGAGGATAGGTGGTCCATCAATGGCTATTTATTAGGATGGACAGGAATGGTGTCCCTAGCTTCTGTTTGTCAGTAGTTGGGAATGAGTGACCGAGGAAGGCTCATTTGATAATTACTTGTTGTGTTTGTTCCCTTTGGGGCTTATGGCATTGGCCAGCGCTGGAAGACAGGATACTAGGTTAAATGGACCTTTGGTCTGACCCAGTATGGCCGTTCTGATGTTCTTATGATTTCTGCATATATTTAACAAAAGAGTTTTCACTTTAGACTGATATTGATTTGCATGTTTCAAATGTATGTTTAACATGTAGTATCCCTTCAAACAGAGCAATAACAACAGCACTGAATTTAACTACGGGTTTTTCTATGCTTACAGTGCTACAGTTGCGCTACTGTAGCACGTAGTGAAGTTGATACCTACGCAGATGGGAGAGCTTCTCCTGTCGGTATAGATACTCCCCCTCCCTAAGAGGTAGTAGCTATGCTGACAGGAGAAGCCCTTCCATCAACATAGTGCTATCTTCACTGGGGAGTGAGGTTGGTATAACTGAGTCACTGTGATTTCCACACCCATGAGCAATATAGTTATATCGATATACGTTTGCAGTGTAGACCAGGGCTAAATGGTTATTTCTATGTAATTATGATATGTTAACTATACTATAATACAAACAATACACCAGTCACACAAAATCTGACAATCCTAGTTGCAATGCGCACACATTAACATACATATGTAGACTAAAAATCATAAATACAAGGTTACCATTTATGTCCTCTTCATTAGATTAAAAATAAAAATAAAAACACGTTATTCTATGATTAGCAATTGCAAGCCAGTTATATAATATTCGATATGGCATATAACACATATTTGTCAAATTATATTCTTTAACTATCTAACAATAGTAGTAGCATAGTAAATAAAATAATAAAATACCATGATACTATATAAACTTGTGAAAAATAATTTGTAAAACATAGTAAAAATATTCCAGTAAAAATATCAGATATACTTTTCATATACAGATAAGAGATTTCTTCAACTGTTTTTATCTTTTTTGTAAGGAAAAATCTGGTTCTATAAAATACTGAGAGACAGCTGTTGAGTAATTTAGTTATAAGGATTATTTTGCTAACCCTGTATTTCCTTCTCAATGTGGGCACTATCCTGTTTGGAAGGAGAGTGGGATTAATCCATACGCTTAATCCAAGAATAATTTGTCTCCAATAATTTGTCTTGATTGTGAGCATTTTGTGGATGCTTGTGGCCTGCTGTGGTCTCATATCTACTCCCACACTTTCTTATTTGTAGTCTTCGAAAGATCTGCTTATCAATAAATGATAATTTCACCATGCACACACAAACTAATGAAAAAATATTTTAACTGATAATCAAAATGTGCAGATATGCAAAATAAGAAAAATTCTCCTTGAGAATGTATTAGAGTTTGATTTAAGGATATTATTTTGTAAATTTTGATATGTGATGTCAATAATTTATGTTTTAATTGTTATAAATCTTTAACTTTTTAAATTTCAATATCATCTGTCCAGGCCTAATGATGGAAGGAGGAGGGCAATGGGTGCAGTTGCCCTGGGATCCAGCAATTTAAAAGGGCCTGAGTTCTGGGCCTTTATACTGCCACTGGAGCCCCACCCAGCATGGTTCTAGAAGCACTGAGAACTAGCTAGAGGAGGCACAGTGTGGTCTGGGCGTGCCGAAGGCTGGCTGGCCCTAGTCTTGTACATTCTACCGAGGACCTGCCTCTTTCAGGAGGCCCAGAGCTGAGTCCCTCCTCCCATTGCTCAGGGCTCAGCAAAGTCTGTTGCCAGCCCTACAACTGTGCCAATTACTCACGGATCCTCCATAGTTTCCCTCAGCTGTGAAAATATAACTAGATAAAAATAAAATAAATACTTAAAACCTGTATTTTTGTGCATCTGTGAAAATTTAAATTGAGGGAAAAAATATACATACATACATACATAAAATATACATTGATATGACTGGTCAAAATTATAAAAAAAACTGAATTCTGCCAAGCCTATTTATAATGGATTATCAGTATTACATTTTGCATATCACTTTAGTATAAAGGTCTTAATCATTTTCTTCCCAGGTTCACTGCATATTGGCACAATTCTACTATATTCAGGTAATTAGATCAGTGGTCCCCAACCTGTCGTGGCTGCTGGGCGTGGAGCCGCTCATGCTCCGCGCTTCCAGGGGTGGGGCCACGCATTCGCTGCATGCGCGGGCGCTGGGCTGCCCACTCACCACACACCTGGGGTCGGCACCGTGCATGTGCCAGGGGTAGGGGCCGCCCCTGCACCACACACACAGCACCGCACATGTGCCACACACCCCGGGGTAGGGGCCGCCCATGCGCCCTGCGCCTGGGGCCGGCACCACGCATGTGCCGCACGCCGGGGGCGGAGCCAGCTCAGATGTTTCGGCGGGCGCACATAAATGCCCGGGTGGGCGCTATGGCGCCCACGGGCACCGCGTTGGGGACCACTGAATTAGATGATTCCTCTCCATTCTGCTCATCAAAAGAGCATCAACAAACTGCCTTCCTCTTCAACTTCAAATAAGAAACAGTAGCAAGGTGTCTTTTCATATCCTCACCACATATCTGCAAGGGACTTTCAGCACTGGATCTCCCTATCACCATGGGGGTGGAGTTATTTTTCAGCTGTTAGGCAAAGAAGAGAGTTCCTAAATCTGTATTACATCCAGGGAGAGAGTCCTTTATGAACAGCATTAAATCCCATTGCAATACTTTGTGTCTACATCGTAAATAGGGGTTGCCAGATGGTTTCAACAAAAATACCGGACACGCTTATTTAGAAAATATTGGACATTTATATTTCCTCATTTATATTTTCTCAATTTGTTTCCTGAACAGAAAGCTCAAATACTGGACTATCTGGTTCAAAACCAGACACCTGGCAACCCTAATCATAAAGAGGATTTCCATCACAGCTGAATTTATCGTAAGCAGGTTTGGGAGCATTTAAAGTTAAGATGGTCAATAATGGAAACCTCAGATCAAACACACCTTAAATTTTAGCTGGGTGTCTTTGAACCTTCACACACAGTTTTGGCTCCAGAACAGTTCTCAAACCAAATGGAGTCTGCATTCCATGGTGCTAGTGTAATGTCTGTGAAATCTCACCAGAAGTTATTTTTGTGAGATTTTAACTGATCTCATGTTACTGATGCCATCTTGGCCTGCAATTTCCGGAGACCAGCTCGCAAGATTTTGGCACAACTGAACCCACACTTTAACCTGATTCTGCTGCCAACTCAAACCCAAGTTTTTGCTTAAATCAGCATTCAGATGTGTACACCAAGCTAACTTGGCTTCTTTCTCATTTAAATTTGTCTTTTGTGCCAATTAGCCTGGGCAAACATAATATGGATTTAAATTGTGCTAAGTTCTGAAATGGAGGCAAAAAACAGATTTTTGCAGGTCAACTAGACAAACACCAAACTATTGTTTTAGAGGATTATTAGTCAAATTCAAGTGTAGTGGTTCTTATTATTGATTGGACTCATTTTGGTAACATGCAAACCAACCCCATACTTTTTTTTCCCATTCTCACACAAGTATCCACCGAGTAACAGGAGTGACACATGAAATGGCTGCATGACTTGACCATTGAGAACAAAAAACCCCTACATATCCAATGATGATGGTGACTGCAAATTAGAAAGTAAACCATATTTATGATTGTATTGAATAGACTGTACCAATATTTAGAAAGAAAATGGAGAAAGATAAATGAAAGCTAAAGAGATTTTAAGCAGAGTGACCACAGGAGGCAGCAAACATCCAATATCAACCTTGTTTGGAAAGAGAAAAATATTTACAAGTTATACCTCCCTGGTCGGGAATCTGCCAGACCAGAGAATGTCAATGCCTGCCCCTCTGCTGCTGTGCTTTGTTCTGGTGGCAGAAGGGGGGTCTGCATTGACCAAGCAGGGGCAGGGGAGGGGGTCACTCAGGGGGAGAGGCAGGGTGGCTGTGGAGCCCTGTGGCTGGGGGGCCGGAATGTAGTGAGCCCACGGCTGCCAGGTTGCACTTCCTGTCCCTGGCTGCAAGGCTCTGCTGCAATCACCCCACCAGGGTTGCCAACCCACAGAAATTTCATTTACAGACAAAATGGGAAAAATTTACCGACAGACACATTTTTTTACATTATATTCAGACGACATAAATGGCCAAAAGTGAAAAGTAATCGTTGGCATTCATACATCAATGTGCTGACGCTAACTTGGCGGGATAATGGAGATGATAACACCACGTGGATCACGTGATTCACGTTACGTCACCTCAAACACTGAGCTAAATAAACAACTACAACGTCCAATTTCCGCTTCTCTGCAGTAAAATGGCTGAAGCAGCATAGAAGAAATGTAATTGCTATAGAATAATTGCTGGGTTTTGAAATTTTATTTCACTTTTATGAAATTTACGGACACCTACATTTTTTTACGGACTTTACAGACATGTCCAATTTCGGCTAATTTTTTATGGACTGTCCGTAAATTTACTGATGGTTGGCAACCCTACATCCCACCTCTTCCCCTGAGCATCCCATCTCCGCGCTTGAGTGTTCCTTTCCTGAACTTGAGTGTTCCAGAAGCTCGGGTAGAGGAGTTGCGGAACGTGGGGCCCAGCTTTTCCCTGTAAGTGCTGCACCCGGGAGCACCCACAGGGTTGCCGGACCACAGATGTTGCCAGGCTACGTAAGTCCAGATCATAGAGGTCAAACCTATACATAAGAATGCAGAAGATATAATCGACCAGCTCAGTTTAACATAAATGCTGGATGGGCTGCATCACTCATTGTACATACACTCAAGAAAATACGGTGTTAACTATAAATCCTTAAAAATATGGTCTTCTCATATGCATACACTATTTAGATAAAATGAATATTTCTAACAATGTGGAGTGTGCCTTAATTTATCATTTGCAATAAGGCTTCTCCATCTGAATGATGGAAAAATGCCAGTTTTTAAAAGCTAGATGCTTCAGGCTGTCTCCTCTTCTATTACTGAACACATTGTTACATAACAGAAATAGTTATGAATTGAAAGGAATATAAAACAGCATGGTCATTAGAGGAGGAAAAACAATAATTTACTTTATACACATTTGAAAGTTAAGATGATCTATCTGACAGTGCTATTTCCAGGAATAAAAACAGGATAAACCTCATCTCTAATTTCTTAATGGAGGACCTTCAGAAGTAAGCGTGTTTCAGCTTTTTTTTGTCTCTGCAGGAACCAGGGTTGATAACTTGAGACTATAATGCATTACTGTGGAACCTTCGGTCTCTTGCATAAATCATCTTAACACTCAGCAAGAATTGTCCAACAGTGCCATTGATATGTTCAAGTCAATGATCCTGCAAACAATTTTTTTTACATTTCTTCATGTGTTAGACAGCAGCAATAAATCATATTCATTTAAAAACACACAATATACTTAATTTATCAAGCAACAGCTATCAAAAACATATTACTGGGGAAGGTACAACTTTTTTTCTCCCCATTGTGTTAATCATTTTCTCTAATTTACATTAGGTAAAGGGCAACGCCTAAAGCAAAACATTAATTTTCCAGCACGAGATGAATTCCATTTTCAGTAAGGAGAAGAATATGCTGACAATGATACAATTGATTTAAAATAAGCACAATTTCAAAGTCAACAGAATTATGAAAAGGAACAGTGCTTTTTCAAATGAAACATTCCACTCCTGACAGTCTCTTTTCATTGTTTAATTGAATTTTAAATATTGTTCTATGCAAGTTTGTTTGAAAATGAATGTGCTTTGTTTATTAACAAAATTTTATATTTAAATACTTTTAATGGGTGATAATGAGCAAAAAACATACAAGAATTGAGCTGTAGAGATGCTGTTACTTGCTAAACGCTCCAAGGCTTTAGAAAAGCTCAGGCTTTGTTAAAGGATAAGACAGATCTAGGCTGGGACAGTTTAAAGCTAGCCAGGGCCAAAGTCACACATAGTGACTCCTTCAGCCCTTTCCCAGGCCCACCTCCACCATAATTCTTCCCCATACTCTGCATTCACTCAAAGAGCTGACTTACTGACTGAAAAGGAGATCTTCCACTGATCATCTTTGGGTAGGTCGGGGTCTGTGCTGAAGAGGAGGGGTCTCATTCCCCATCCACCCATTTGCCTGTAGGCAGCCCCTAATAGATCCCAGCAGGGCAATAATGAGGTATCTCCGTGAGCACTCTCCAAATACAAAAACCATCTGTTTTGGAGTGGGAGAACTTCAGAGCAGTGGATTATCGGATTGTTAACAAGAGAAAGTTCACAACTCTCCCAGCTATATACAGAATCAGGACACAAGGTTGCATCAGTAGGGCTGCATTTCCAAGATTTTCTTTGCAGCGCTGTTTTTTTTATTTAATTAAAGTGGGATTCTGAAGTCACTACGGGATCCAAGAAGTTTGGGTCTATAGGCATATACCCCAACTCCCTCTGCTGTAATCTGGCTCTTCTACTAGACTAGGGGTCGGCAACCTTTCAGAAGTGGCATGCCAAGATTTAACTTACTCACTTCTATTTACAGATCTGTGTGTTAGGGGGAGGAAGAGGCAGGAGTAGACTGGGCACGGTGATCAATTTTTTCTGAACCAGCTGCTGCTAGGGAGAATGATTTAATTTAAACTATCAAACAGATTAAGCATTTTAACTTTCTCATCCTAGTTTATCAAACTTCATTTTAAATAAAGTAAAGAATTTATGTCCAACAAAAAAGGTTTCAATGTTTTCTTTATTTATGGCAGGAGTGGGGATGCTTTTTCGGGTCGGGGGCCACTGACCCACAGAAAAATCAGTTGGGGACCACACAAGCGAGAAGCAAAAAAACTCCTCCAAAACCCCCTAACTCTCATTGATGTGGTCCCCAACTGAGACATCTCATTTCTCTGGGACTGGAGGGTGGGGGTCTGGGCATGAGGGGGGATGCTTACCTGGCTTCTCGCCCCTTTTCAGTGGGGAAAGCCTCAAGCATCACTGTGCTGCCATTCCCCCAGCAACATGCGGAGGGGGAGGGAGCTCAGCCCCGCTACACAGCGGGAAGCCTGTGCAGCCACGAGACTGCAGCACCATCTCTGGCTTCCCACTCGGAGGGCATGGGGGTGTGTATGTGTGAAGAAAGCCCCAACCTTTCCTGCCAGACCCGGTGCATGGATCCATGTGCTGCTCCTCCTGCAGTGCGATAGGAAGGGGTGGAGGGAGAGAGAGCAGCAGTGCACAAAGCACACCTGCCGAGCGCAGGCATGACCTGCCTTGCAGCTCCCCAGCCTGGGGCTGAAGCAGCATTTCCAAGGTGCTGAGGTCTGGAAGAGGCTCCCACTGGGTTTTGCTTTGGGCCTGGCTGACCCCTACCCCATCAGCAGCTTCTGTAACAACAAGCGGCTGCCTGGAGATGGAGGAGGAGGCAGTGTGGCTGGACCAGGGCCCCGAATGGTAGAGGCAGTCCCACAGGGGGAGGGAGGCAGCTGTACAGTGGTGAGGCAGCCACAGTAAGTGGCTTGCTGAAGGCTCACTGGGACTCGAAAAATGCTCCGGACTCCAGAAAACTTGAGCCACCAAAAGCCACCCTGCCAAAGCGCCCAGAGCACCTATGTTCTCTGTGTGTTGGGGGGAGGTAGGGAGGCTGTTGCTGCTGGGCCACGCTCGTGTGAGCCTCTTCTAGACAGGGGAAGGGGAAGGGAAATGGTAATGCACAGAGCCAGGCGGGCTTGTGTTCCCCATACACTGGATCGAGTGGGGAGGCTCACATGCCAGTGAAAATCATCTTGCATGCCACTTACGGCACACGTGCTGTAGGTTGCCACCCTGTACTAGACCATACATTTCTCTGCATTGGTCGCGTGCATTTCCCACATTTCTTTTTTTTTTCTTGTAGATTTAGTATTTTTGTAAACGGAGTAAAACTCTAGTTTTAAAAGAGTTTTCAAATGCTTTTAGAGGTCCTCTGAGGAAAATGTACTCAAAACAGGCTTGAAACAAAGCACCAAAGAATAAAATTGAACATATTCAGCAACCGAAGATAGGAACTAATTTTTTTAAAGTCCTATTTTCACAAATATTACTGCTTGAAAATGTATATGATACACTACATTTAACCTTTCAGAAGCCTCATTAGCATCATTGACTCTAAACTGGCAATCAAGTTGGTGTGCTTTTCAGGTGTTTACTTTTTCAATATGCTCTTAAAATAGTATTACTATAGATTTACATTTAAGTACTTCCTCTTAGTGGGTAAAAACTCAGTCTAAATTTACATATCCTCATTGAAGTCTGTTAGACCTCAATCACCAAAAGTTGTGCTAATGCTGTATATAGGACACAGAACGAAGAAAGATAAAGATCCCCTTCTTTTCTATTAAAAAGATTGAAGGCCTGAGAAAAGAAAGCTTATGCCCTAATAAATCTGTTAGCGTGTGTCTACATTGCAGGCCTTAACTAGAAATAAGCTACACAAATTGAGCAACATCAATTGTGTATTTTATTACAAAATAGCTTATTTCGAAATAGGAAGCGTCTACACAGCAGTTATTTTGAAACAGAGCACTCTTCCGCTGACTTCCCTCATTTCTCATACAATGAGGGTTACAAGAGTCAGAGTAACAAGTCCATCAGCTTGACAGTATTTTGACACTATTTCGAAATAGTCTGCATCTACACAGCAGGCAGTTAAGTTATTTCAGAATAGGGCTAGTTATTTTGAAATAGTGTTGTGGTGTAGACACACTCTTGTGGTCTCTAAAGTGGCACAGGACTCCTCTTTTTTTTTTTCTTGGAAAGAAGAGTTAATGAACATGTCTGGAAATAGGCAGAACTGAGACATGGCTGCTCTTTTTAATATTTCTCCTCCAAACACAGAGAAACACTCATGGAACTTAAAGCTGACATGAATAGTTCTTATTCACCCTCATCGTCCCATTGACTTCAAGGACCTGATCCTGGGTAGGAATAATGGGACCGCACATGAGCCCTAGGTTCTGTGCCAGTGGGTTCCAATGAAGTAGCAGGGCACACTGGAGCAAGGATTATTCATGTGAGGAAGGCTTGCTGTAGTAAGCCCTCTGTTAATACAGTAATGTATAAGGTAAGCAGTGAAACTGCTGAGAATTAAACTTGCAATAAGCCCAAACTACTTATATTGTACCAGCTATCAGTAGCTACAGTAGCTATTAAGACATTTTTAGAAACTGCAAGAAATATGTGAGCTATTACAAGATATAATTCTGAAAAAAAGACTTCTATGAAACAAGCCAATTTAAGAAGAAAACAACATAAACAATAGTAACTTGTGTGCTCAAGTGAAGTATCTTTTTAATTTTGAGTAATGAAGATGTCAAACCAAATGCTAGAGTAGTTTAACTTAATTAGGTGGCCTATTTTTCCAGGCAGCCTTTCATTTCCCATTGAAAACTCAGCTTGTATGCAAGGCAACAAGAGCAATTTTGTCTGTAATGAATACCTCTGGGACTCCACAGAGTAATCATTTGAATGTTACATTGAAGACTGGTTTGAGTAACTAGTTGGGGCTTGTTGAGATGCCAGACTTTGTAAGACTAACTAGATTAATCAAAGCATGACATCTTATCGTTTTATTAGGTCAGAGGTCAAGAGGTCAAACTGACTTTACTCCTGCAGCCTTTGCCAAAAGGGACAGTCGAATAACAATTGGTCTAATTTGTAGTTCAAATTCACGTAATCCTCATAAACATTTATGGACCAAAACATTTAATTTTCTATAAAACTCAACTGAAAAATATTGCCTCTAACATTTCCTGTGGTTATTTCCCATGTACACTACTGGCCTGAGAAGAGAGTTTCCTGGAAAGGAAGCTACATAACTAAAATATATGATGTCTGAAATCTGTTTTCACATATTAAAAAAGTTGTTCATGAAGGAATATAGGACAACGTTTTAAGTAATATTTCACATAGGTTTCCCATTAAACAGAAAATGTTCACATGCTGTGTATAGGAAAAAAAAGCAGCATGGTTGCTGTTATGATCTGGGGAAAAATACACCCAGTACTCAGACAGAAAATGCATCATTTGATAATTGATTTTCTGTTTATCTTCTTCATGGCAATACAATGGCTATTGTTATTTTTTCATTTATTATTTAGACAGGGCTTATCAGTGGAGTTGCTAAGGGCCACCTCCTAAATTGCATCTTTTTACTTACTTCCTCTCCTGATGCTAATTCTTAAGAAAAAAATAAATTGTGATTTATACTTAGAATAACCGTTTATACAGTCCCATCAACTGTTACAATTTTATGAATATTTGGTGTTTATATTTAAAGTCCAAATCTCAGCTTTGTTTTAAAATTTATCTAGCCCTCAGTGTTGCAAAAAGAAAGACTCCAAACCCCAAATACTTAAAACCGGAAAGCAAATACAAGATTTTATGTTTAAATGTTTACAATTTTTTATCCAAATGATAATTTGTGAAGGCTTTGAACTGTTAATACTGTAATGAAGAGTATATTTACATAATTTCCTCAGGGAAAGACCTTTGATCTGATCCACAAATATACCTATGAACAAAACCCCTCAGATTTAGGTGCCTAAGTCCCAATTTTAGGCCCCACCATGATCCACAGAACTTCTGCTCAGTTGCCACTGAAACCTGTAGGCACCTAAAGTCAGCACTTACATTACTGCACTAAAAGTGCAGTAGGTGCTTATGTTTTTACATCTGGGTACACAGGGCAATCCAATAGGCGTGCTCAGATGCCACTTAACGCGATAGAAAACAGTTGGGCTACGTCTAGACTGGCATGATTTTGCGGAAATACTTTTAACGGAAAAGTTTTTCCGTTAAAAGTATTTCCGCAAAAGAGCGTCTAGATTGGCACGGACGCTTTTGCACAAAAGCACTTTTTGCGGAAAAGCGTCCGTGCCAGTCTAGACGCGCTTTTGCGCAAGAAAGTCCCGATCGCCGTTTTAGCCATCAGGGCTTTTTTGTGCAAAACAAATGTCAGCTGTCTACACTGGCCTTTTTGCGCAAAAGTTTTGCGCAAAAGGGACTTTTGCCCGAACGGGAAGGGCAAAGTATTTCCGCAAGAAGCACTGATTTCATACATTAGGAAGTCAGTGCTTTTGCGGAAATTCAAGCGGCCAGTGTAGACAGCTGGCTAGTTTTTGCGGAAAAGCGGCTGATTTTCCGCAAAAACTGGCCAGTCTAGATGCAGCCTTGGAGGGTGAACAGAAAAGAGGAAGAAACAGGACTCTTGTAACCATTAGACTAGATGTAGAAAATACGGGAAACCACCCTTTCAAACCCACCCTCTGCTTTATGAGAAGGGATCTCAACAAAATCTACCACCTGTCAGGTGAGTGCCCAGGACTATAGAGAGATTCTTACTCCTCAGAAACTCCCATTGATTAGCTTAGGTGGGAAGTTGCCTAATGTGCTGGCTTTGTGGATTACATTCTAAGATGCCTATCTCTCCATGCATAGGGAGCCTAGATACCTAACTCAGGCTTTATGGATGCTAGTGTTGTTCTAGTGATTTTCTAGGTGCCTAAAATTTAGACACTGTGACACTCAGAATTGCAACACCTAAATACCTTTATAGATGCAGGCCTTTGCTTTCTTTGGTGTTTGTACAGAACAAGATATGCTATAGACACTAATCAAAGAAATAATAGGTAATAACACATACAAATATAATAATATGTGCTTTTATAGGGAAAACAGAATAATTTTCATTCTCTTCTGGCACAGAACTCTGAGCCCATTTATTTCTACATATAATTTGCTTCAAGTCATTTCAGTAGAAGGGGCAGGGGAAGAAATATTTTGGCTGAATTATGCCTTTTCCATGTATTTGAAAAAGCCCTTAATTTGCAGACCAATAGTCTATAATTTATTCTAGTCACTTTAGTTATTTTAAGAAACTTGAGGTATTCAAATATGGAAAAAATTCCAAGGGCAAAATTCTGTCCTTGAAGGCACATACAGTGCATCCATCTCCTACATCCTTCAATGGGGGTCCCACATAAGGATAGAAAGGTAGATTTTGTCCGCAAACATACCCAAGTGCACTTTTCAGAGCTATTTTAATTTCCAGCTTTTTAAAATGCGTCTTAGTTCGAAAACTCACAATAAGCTACATTTTAAAAATAATCACTGAAAAAATTTCTGAAATAATACTTTCCAGACCCTAAAATCAAAGCTACTATAGAAAAGTTTTTCTGTTCTTGTAAACCCAGCTGATGATGCACCTTAAAGTACAGAATAATCAAGATTATACCTTAGTCATACCTCATGTGGGGACCCAAAATGGTGCCCTGAAAATCTCTCTCTCTGCAATATAGGAGTGGCATGTGTGTGACTTCAGCAGGCTTCCTACCCACAACTACTTACGCCAACCCATCATCCCTGGCCCTCGATCTTTTCATCAGCCCCCAACCCCGCGTGCCTTCCTGGCCACCTCCCCCTCGTCACCCGAGCTGGCTGCATGAGCTGCAGCTGGTCCCCTTCCGAACTGCGCCAAAGAGTCACCTGTGCACGCTCGTGCTTCACCTGCTCCACTACCCCACTCTCATGTCCCGCCCAGACACCAAATGGCGGGACCTCCTACCACCAATAGAGGGTGGATCCCCGGTGGGCCAGCTTCTATTTGACCTTGGTTCCATGGCCCACCAGGGACATCAGTTGGAGAATCCCCCATGGTGCTGTAAGCATGGACATGTACTTGGCTCAGTTCAGCCCCGTTCCTGACACTTGCCCCTTCTGTGGTGTGAGGGAGACCCTGACGCATGTTTACCTCAAGTGTGCCAGGTTACAGCCCCTTTTTTTGCTCCCCAGAACCTCTTGTTGAGGTTCTGGCTGCACTTTTCCCCTCACCTACTAATCTATGCACACCTCATCCGTGGCCCCACAAAGTCACGGGACCTCCTGGTCAGCCTCCTTAGTGTAACCCCAAGACACAGACTCTACTACTTGGAAGACAAGATGGGATTTGGCAGCTATGTGTAGTCCATATACATGCCCCCTTACCATTCATGTCCATGGAGCACCAACAAGCCACAAAGGCTCAGAGGGCTCGGTGCAATAGAGTTTTGCATTATATTATGTTTTTTGTCTCGAAGGAAATTGAAAATAAATTATGTAATTTTATACTGTGCTGTATTTGACCCACAAATTATATTAGGAGGGCTTCTATGAAGAACAATTCTCCTCCATGATTCCAGTGACAGGTATACATAGAAGATGCTATACTAATAAGAATTTGCTATGCAAGACAGTTGGCATAGCTTTGTTTTAAAATGGTAAATATTATCATATTGACATGCAATTAGCAATGAAAATGTCATGTAGCTTTATTACATGTTTGCTAATATGGCCGATGTAACTTATTTAGAAGCTGCTTGCAATGTGCAGTCCTACACAAAGTATATTATAGCCAAAAATGCTATACTTACATATGTATATAAAATATATCCAGGGATAGCAGTGCCAAACAGCCTTTTGGGACAATCTAAAAGAGTATCATTAATTTTCACTATATACTTACACTTCTGGCTCAGTTCCAACACTGGCTTTCCGTAAAAATCATTTCAAGTATAGAATTATGATGTTTGCTTGCAGCAACATCACAGAAACAGTAGTGAGCCATATGTTGCTACTTAGCAACTTAGTCTATAAGTCCCAAAGCATGTACTGATTTGAAAATTGAACAGAAATGATAATTGTTGAGTGATGCTGTGAGGCAAGTTGTCTTGGATTACCAAGCTATGCAGATGTTTGATGTTATGTAGGAAAAGGAACAAAACTGTATTCTTCCTTTTTGATGGATGGATTTTTATGATGTTAGCCTAAAGGGGATAAATTGATTAAAACTCCTTACAATAACACAAGGTGATGTTTCCCTGAATATGAACACATTCCATTAAACAAAAGGAATTTGAAGTTCAGCTTTCAAAGATTGTTCATCACAATTTTAATGTCTAAACTTTATTTCACTCTGCAATATCTACTATTTTGCATCATTGAATTCTTTGTGGTATTGGGTTTCAGCAAATATTAGAGACTAAATTTAAAATATGAAAAGACCATTATCTAGTTAATGTTCATAGCTTCCATAATTAAATGATAGAAATATTAGTTTTAATACAGTGTAAATGGTTTTTTTTAGTGGAAGACAAAATGATTGGATCTGAAACAAGGCATCTAGTAAACAAATTCTGAAGTTTCATAAAAGATTAAAAGTAGTACAGTTATTTTTAAACCCTTCAGTTTAAATTATCCAAACTATGTATACACAGAATAAAAAAAATTAACAGAAGAAAAATCATTCTAATGTATAAATGTGAATTTGCAATCCTTTATTCAAAACCATTTAAGACAGACAATGATGCTCTGAAAGGTAGCAGCTGCTTTATAACAGCAATCATTCACAGAGTTTGTATTTCTACTGTTTCAAACAAATTCAATTAGCCCTTGCACTTCAAAACCCTTAAGGCATAAACGAGATGATACTGGGTTGCTTTAATCTAATAGTAATACTAAACTTGTCAGTACAGTTTTTGGATTAATGGTTAGAAAAAAAATTAGTAATATAATTTTTCATTTTTTAATCAAACAATCCTATTCAAAACTACCTCTGGATCTTGGAGGGCTCTTTGCTGAATGAGTTCAATCATATAAGAATCTTAAAGTTCCAAAGGCATTTTTGCAATAAATTCAACAGTGGACAAGGGAGGTAATGTGGTGGGAACATTCACATTTTAAAGGTGGGCTTTTTGACTGAACAATATACCTCAAAACATATAAAAGGTAGCTAAAGAATAAAAGAAAGAGAAGAAACCTATAATTTGAAAAGATAAGCATGACTATCTAAAATGCTTCTTTACAAAGTCATTTAGCTCTCAAGTAATAATGTCAGTTTCCAAGGGTATTCATTCAACTTTAGGATTACACTCATCTACCAGATAGTTCATTTACAGACAAGATACAGGCTGAAGCTCTCTAGTCCGCATTCTCAGGATCTGACTGGTACCGAACCAGAGAATTTACCAAACTATGGGAGGTGAATATTGTCTAGTAGCATTACCAACACTTTCATTGATTACTAAGCTCTTAGAAGACATTTAGGGGTAAATTAGAGCTAAATAACAGCAAAGAACACTGAGAGCTAGGACTGGTGGCTATACACATACTTTATGGGCCTGCAGGAAACTTGGCCACACCCATGATAAGTGGACATGCAGCTGACGAAAACCATGCCAGACCACAAATGTTGCCAGAACAGAGAGTGCCGAACTAGAGAGGTTCAACCTGTACAAACTAATTTCTCATGTAACAAGATATTGCCATGTAAGCCCATAATTCTTGTCATGCAGAGGAGTATCAAACTCTCCATCATTTGAGATGGGCATTGGGCTACAACATGGACCACTATCCTGATTCTTCACAGCAATTCCTGTGACAATCAAGCTTAAATAATGGACCTGTGCTGCTGAGACTATGATTCACAGGCACAGAACTGAAATGTATGGAATGTAATAACAGAATCCCTCAACATATAGCTGCATACACCAATGCACAGAACTAGATGTTGGGCTTTTTTGTTGTTGCTTTCTTTTTGTTTTTGTTTTAGATGTCTAAAATAAATTAAAACAAAAGTAACTTAGATGAAAACAACTCCAAGGAGTGGACATAAGCTACATTTTAGTGGGATCTGATAACTTACAATTTGTTCCTTGCAAATTCTCTGTAAAAAAGACTCAAAAATATAATTTTAAAAAACATCATAGATCATATAATACTCTTGTGACTGCAAGATAAATACCAGCAGTAGAATCTGAGAGATGTGTTATGATAACACTAATGGTGCAACACTGGCAAAATTCCTCAGCCATGCAATCTCTATAAAAAAATGCAATTCTTCATCTACAATTGGCCTAAGAGTGATAATTAAAGCTATTTGTGATAGCATAGCTTATAATGATTAGCTTATAATGATTAACTTGTCTGCAGTCAGATAAACAAATAACCTGCACCTGTAAAGACTTTATTTCCTGAAGGTAAAACAACTGTTTAGGAAAGATCATGCTGGCAAAACAGCTGCTTGCATTCTGGAGAGGAAACAAGGTAGTATCTTTCAACAAACGCCAACTCTGGTGTTTTATCAGCTCTATCTCATTAACTGGAAACAAGGCTTAAATGCTTTGTTTATAAATTATGATTATTCCTGATTGCAGCAGTTACTGATAGTGCCACTCATTTGCAATGCAACTCTTTGGATTTGTTTAATTATAATTTGAAACAAGGCAGAGAAGATTAATTAACCCACCTGGCTTGCTGGCACATAGTCCTGGCTCGGCTCTGTCATACTCATGTACATGTTGTCACCGTCAAACTGCGAATGAAATAATAGTAAACATTCAGCAATCTTGTTTTTCAGCATCAACTAGAAAACAGTCGCCATAAAATAATATTACAGCCTGGTTTTGGAAGACTTGTAATTGCATGTGTGCATCTTGTCTTTGATGTTCCTGTTGTCATCCTTATTGACCCTGGATGTCAGTGATTTGGAGTAATTAGTGCTCTAGTAATTACAGCAAGCAAGCAAGCAATGAATGGTTTCCTTTCATCTGCAATCTGTTTTAAAACAAAATGGCTCATTTTGTGCACCATGTATACATTCTGCTTTTGGTTGCAATGAAGTAATAAGTAAATTGCTGTTTCTGACAAGAGGAAGATGATAATGGAAAATGTACTAAAATGCATCTTAATGGATTCTGACTTTACATTTTGATCAAGAACAAGTTTGGAAATTTAAAAACAAATTAAAATCCACCTTATTAAAATGCCTCCAAATCAGAAATTAAGAAGCAGGTTATCAGATAAAATTCAGACATTTGAACTTCTGAAATACAGAATTTACAAAACTAGGTGGCAAAAGTGTTTGCGTGATGTGTAAATAAAATGAACATGAACAAATATTACTGTAAAATTACCCTTCAGAAAATTATAATAAAACTAATGGAAATTTTGTGGAAACTGATTTTTCTTCTTGTAGAAACAGAATTAGATGCAACAAAAACAAGATTGAGAAAAGCTGATTAGGAATAGTAGATCCACATAGAATGAAACACCTAGAATGTAAGGCTGGTCAAGTTTCAAAACATAATACCGCTTTTTTGTACTATGTAATCTGGAGACCGTCCCCATAAAACTCTCTTTATATTCTTTCAAATGTCTGCCTCAAGTTTTCAGTCTGAGTATTTATAGTCCTGCAATTTCGAGTTAGGAGAAATCTTTCCAATCCTTGGAATAGAGATGCAGAGCAGCAGGAATCCCCTTTCCTCAATCATCAACTGAGAATTTCCAGCTGTCATTAATTCTGTTTGAAATAACTTTCACCTGACCCCATCTGCGTATACCCAGAGCGACATATTTTGGAAGTGTGCCATTATTTTGATGATGTGGCAAAAATGTGGCAAGATACATAAGGGATTCTTAAAAAGAAACGTTCAGCCTTTACCTAACCCTATTTCTACTGAAGTCAATGAATCTACTCATTGACTTCTGAGAGAGCAGGGTAGATCAAAACTGACCATTTTTGAAAATCCTACCTGTAATACACAGTACATCAACAAGAACATAGGGAAGTATCCTGAACAACACATCTGTGGTCTCACTGAAAGTAAAGACTTCTACTCCAGTACAAAAGTGCCCTGGGAAATATAACATCCAAAGTTTCACTGGAATTGTGAGCTAATTAGATTATTCATAAATATTCAAAGAATAATTAGGATAAAATCTTTTCAGCCCATGGGTTGATTGCAAACTGATCCCTTCAACTCCTTTAAACTAAATCACTAGTCACTTGTAGCGTGCAACTGGTCAGTAACATGGTGGCGCTTCTACTGGATTGGGCAGATGAAATTTTCAATGCTAGAGAACAAATGAAAATTAGAAACATTTAGAAATAATGTGCAACATGCTAGCATGAATTTTCAGATGAGTGAACTTTATAAAATGTCTAAACTTTTGTGAACTTATAAACATTCTCCATAAGCATGCAGGAATTTTTGAATATTCACAAATATAAATAATATACAATAATAGCTGGAATTTGTATTGACAAAATAGTTATGATTCCAATCTATTTGGTCTAATCTATATGTTGGACATATGTGTAGTATGACACTCAATATATCCAGATATGTAAAATTAAGATATGTAATTTTGCAGCACATCTGTTATGAACGTATCTGACACACACGCTACAGAGCTGTCTAACAGTACTGAAGCAGACTGTGTGCCCATACTTACAACTGATCAGAAATACAAAAAGTACTCGATAGCTGAAAGGTTAATACCTGAGCACGTGCCCAGAAAAATGCTGCTACTCAATACATTCAAATAAAGGAAGAGTAAAAAAAAAAATTTTTATTTTTAAATTTAAAAAAAAATTTAAAAAGCCTTTTAAAAAGCTAGGAAAACAATTTTACCAGATGGGCCAGTTTTACTGATGAAAAGTTCAGTTCTACAATATTCTACCCTATTGGACTGAACCCTATCATCTCCCTCTGATTTTCAGAAGAATAGGGGATGCTCATTAACTTATAGGGTGAAGCCTTAAACCCATAGAAATCAACATTATTTTTTAACATTTTACTTCACTATTTGTTATATACTATTTTATAGTTCATGGATATTTCACATGCATGAAAGAATGCATACATGTATAAACACATATATCTTACCTCAGCACACTTTAACTCAGGAATTGTCCTACTTTTATCTAGCTTTACAGATTAATTGACTTGGCACTTAATCAAGTGACTTGTCCAAAGTCACATAGTTAGTCACCAGAGCAGCTAAAATCTGACCCAAAGACACTTTAGAATACAAGATCCTTGTTCCAGCATGACTAAAATTATCTTATTTTATATATCACACCAAACCTACAAATAACTTCTCCTAAGGTTCTCTGAGTTCTTCAAAACTAGATGTTTTGATTGCAAATGTGCATACTGTGAAGACACAAATGCACCATTTAGAATGTGGATGTTTTTGTCCAGATATAACATGAAAAAGCAAAGGAAGATAATTAACTGAATCAGCTTTTATGCAACCTACATGTGATATAGGTTTATCATGAAACATTTCATTTAAGATTTATTCTTGACTTTGAAATCCACTGTCTGACTATGCCAAAAGAAAGACAAGAGACATTTGGATTTAATCAGGCCACATCTTTATTAGTAGATGTTGAGATTATTCAAAGATTACAACATATAGTGCAGGTAACCCCATGTTTATTCCATAATTACCCAGAGGGCTTCCAGCTCTCCCCTTTTTCCCATCCAGGTCCCTCCAGCACATCTATTGCTGGTTTCTTACCATAGAGGAGGGACTTCCACCATCACTCTCACTTTTCCCATCCACATTCCTCCAACCCTTACCATCTGGCTCCCTCTTATAGGAGGGTGAAAATGTGTCATGTGAATGGGGGGGATTGTTTCCCTGCCATAACAATCATAGGAGTCCCCAACCATCCCTTTTAACACCTCTTTTAAGGCCTTTTCTGAACCATTTATCTGGTCACTGTACCTCTTTCCTATGGACACTGGAATGGACTCATTAAATAATCAGTTACAACATATGTCCTGCTGCCTGTTATGCCATGCAAAACAGAGGCCTTCTGGAATCTTCTGTAGAAAAGGTGAAAAAAACCCAACGGCACCCTGACCAATATGGTGGAAAGTGAAAAATTCCTTCCCAGGTCCAATTTAAAAGGGGCGGCTAGAGTAATGCCCACAGCAGGTGTTAACCAAATCTGGTATTTTACTACCTAAAAAGGAGGAAGGGTAGGCCCTGCTTCAGCCTTGGCCCATGTAAAAAGGAAGGCTTGAGGCACTGAGCTATTAAGGGAAGATTTTAAAACCATTCATTTTAATTTATTTGAAGTGAATGTTTATACAATATCTGATGTATAAAAACAAACACTGGCAACATTTCTTTTCATATTAAAGTGATACTGCATGAGACCTTTGGGTAAGATTTTTATTTAAATTATTATAAAACACTAATATAACCTCCATTCCAACTGTCATAATGGGATGGCCAGCTGGACTTTCCATTCTACAGTATAGAAGATAGCTTGTTTTCTGACACATGCCATAATATACAAAATATGACTGCTGTGAAATACAATTACAGGTTGAACTTCTGTGGTCCAAGACTCCTTGGTCCGACAATATCTGTGTGGATGTGGCTGGACTAGAGAGCCCCAGCACAGAGGTTGCTGGTAGCTGGGAGCAGAGCCGGCCGGAAGGGCGAGCAGGGCAGCAGAGCCCACAGCCAGCTGAGCTGTGAAGCCAATGGGGGTGCTGGAGCATGTCAGGGGACGGGGGAGGCAGAGCACACAGCCTACAGGGCCCAGATGGGGATGGGGCTTCAGAGCTCATACCTGGCAGGGTTCCGAGTGCCCACAGGGCTGCCAGCGGAGCTCCTGGGGCCAGTGGGGCCTCTGGAGCTCCCAGGGCCATGGAGCTCATAGGACTGCTGCAAATGTATATATTTGTTACTCTTTAAGGTGCCACAAGACTCTGCATTGTTTTTGCTGAAAACAGACTACCCCTCTACAACTTCCCTGTTCAGGGATTCAGTGTCCTACATTTGCCTTCAGTTGGTAGGCGTCTTTTGCATTTAAACACCCCATCCATTACCTTCATCCACCCTGACTGCTGGAAGTGAGAAGTGAGCTTTCTCTCTGTGTCACCCCACACCCCATCTCAGAATTTACTGGTTGCTAAGGGGGTTGGGGGGCTCTTTACTACATCACAGTTTTGCCTCTCTCTTCACTTTGTGATTGCTCTGCTGCAGGGTGGTGGGTGTAATTCTGTTACTCATTTCACCCTTCATTTTTGGCTCCCCTCCTTAGTGAGCAGCCTCTGTACCTGCCTCTGCCAGTGTTCTTAAGTTTCACAAACAGGAGCAGAATAAGCAGATCTGGTATTTACTGATTTCACTGCTGCCTAAAAGGAGCTGAAAAACAGCAGTAGGAATGGGAAAGGCTGTTGCTGTTATTTTTATTTGTATCACGATAGTGTCTAGATGCTTTAATAGGATCAGGGCCCATTTTGCTAAGTGCTATACAAACACTAAGAGATACCCCTGCTCAGACATGACATGACATGATCAATGTAAACAGAACATGACAGACAAAGGGAGAAAGGAAGTATTGTTTATACCCATTCCACCAATGAATTACCAAGGCACAGAAAGACTAAAGGAAAAGGGACACAAAGGAGACCCCTTGTAGATGATAGCTACTGTATGTTAGTAAACTCAGCTGTCATGTGAAAGCTTCTGGACCTGGTGTCCTGACTTCTCCAAAATACATTACAGATTTTCTAAGCCTATGCTTCTAGTCACGCAATCTAAATATGAAGCTTCCATCAAAGATTAGAAGTGAGTCATTTATTTAAATCTATGCTGAAATTGTACCTTTTAATCACTGTTTAACTCTTTCTTTAACAGAGCTTGAGCACCTTTCATTCTGTTTTTATTTTAAAGCACCACGGTGTAAAACTGCATAAAAGATGATGTATAATCCTCTAGTGATTTATACACAATTTTAATATTTGGAGCTTGTAGATATTGTTGTTAACCTGTATTACCAAAAATCCACTAATCCTGAAAAAGCTTTAAAACTAGGTTTTAAAAAAGCAAACAAAAAATATCAAATACATGCAGTGAGCATTGTTTGAGGATGCTTAATGACAAGCAATGAGAGATATTGTCCATTACTAAGAGATGTTATAATGAGACTAAAGCAAAGATGGGATGCAAACAGAAATTATCAAATGATTATGCTAAAGAAAAGGTTGATCTTGTTATGGAAACCATTAAAGATAAAAAACAGAATTGCTCTGTAAATGCCACATTATTGTACTGTTGAAAAACCATCCTAATGATACACTGGTAAAATATTCTAATGGGGTAGGTGGGATATGTCTGTAAACTCCATTTTGAATTATGAGCTCCATTTTGTATTATGCGCTGAACACATGTCTAAACTTGCCCAAGATAGGTTTGAAATCTCACAGTGAAGACCATCAGGATGGCAGTCTAGCACCATCAACTGTAACAGTCCTTTAACTACTACTCCTGGGTCTCCACCCTGGACAACTGTTTTTCTACAAAGAAGCTTGCAGAAGGAGTGAGCATGGCATGGGGAATGAGCTGGAGTGCCCCAGAGGAACAACAGCAAAAGGAGACAGTGAAATTTAAAAGGAGATTTAAAAGCAGAACACTGCTTGAGCCATGGGCCAACCATTGTCGCACATAGGACATGCAGCAGAATGAGGGTAACAGACGCTTGCTTAGCCTGAACTTCCAGCAGACATTGGATGATTTAAAAAATAAATAAATAAATAACTAAAATAGAGAAATCAAATAGGGGATGATGCATCTGAAAACTTTTGTTATTTTGCAAAGATCTGCAACTGACTAATGCTTTTAAGAGTAAAGCCTCTGTGATTAAGAATTTCCCTTGCTAAGCTAGTGTTCCTTTTTTTTCAGCCACATTGCCCCCACAGAAGTTACACTAGAATCTTGGACCTCCCACAGGCTTGGTGGAGCTTTGTGTAAGTGATTAGGTGGCTTAGGTTTGAGGCCCTGGTTTCAGGGTATAGAGCAGATGGACTGTGGAGTCCCATGTCCCAGGCAAGGGTATCAGATCAGAAGTTAGAGCCTGAGGGTATGCCCTATAGAGCCTGACCTGGAAACAGTGACCAGACTCTGTCCAGAACCAGTGGTTCTCAACCTTTTTGCCCCGTGGCCCACCTTGCTTAATGCAGACTTTTCTGTGGACTACCAGGCAACCACCCATGAGGATAAAATGGGTGAAGTTGTGGGGTGTGTCTGGGAGTTTGGGTACAGAAGCGGCCGGACGGTGGGAGGTTCTGGGTAGGAGGCTGAGTGCAGAAGCGGGCTGAACCAATGGGAGCAGCAGGGAAAGTCTCCAGGTGAGTGGTTTCCTGTGCTGCCATCCCCCCCAGCCACTTCCTTCCCCTGCAAGGCTCCCACCCGTACCCCTGCAGTGGGAAGCCAGCACTGGTGCGCCAACCTCACGTGGGGGAGGAGAGGAGCGGAATTGGAGAGCCAGTGCAGGCTTCCCACTGTGTGTGTGTGTGGGTGGGGGGGGGTTAGTCTCAAGCCTGTGGCCCACCTGCAAGATGGTGATCCGTACACCACAGTTTGAGAACCACTCAAAGTATATGGGACCCAGCAATTGGGTCACAACAAACTAGTGACCATGCAGAGTGGTACCGAGTGATGGAATATACAGAACACATTTTCAAATCTTTACTAATTGATAATTTTCAATGCAAACAAATTTTGGAAAAAAATAGTTAAAATCTTCTAAAAGCACACAATTTCTGCCACACTCAAGCTGTATTATCACTTCATTGTATAATTGTTTACATTTTCTTCAGGCTTTTTTTTTCCAACTTGTTCCCCATACTAACATGCTATTTATTGGTCTTGCTATGGGAAGGGAGTGGAGTCCAAAACAAGGAAGTGTATATTTTCAAGCACGCAAATTAAGTATCTAAAATACAATTAAGACCTGAATGATTGACCTACAATCTTTTATACTCCCAGTACACCTAATAAAGATCAATGCAGAAGTGGTCGGAGGGTGTTGTTCAACTTCTCACTTTGAGCCTGCATGTGTCAGTGCCTGACAGAGCTTGACGTTATTAGTCTCCATACAGAGCACTACCTGAATGAAGATGCATTACTAAGCCCAGCAAATTAGTGGGAGAGGGATGAGACTGACAGGAGGAATGGCAAAGTCCAAACATAGTGGAATGCATCAGAGACAGCACAGGGAAGAAGTGGGAACTACATTAGTTGTTTGTGTAAATGTACATAGAAGTGGGCACTCAGGGATGAACTATGAACTACCTAAATTGGGTTTTAGCTCCCTTGAATGTTAAATATAAAAGAGCACAGCAGTCTTGAATCACTTGATAAACTTTTTCTTGTATTGAGAGCACCTGTTAAATATACACACAGACACTGGACTGGCAAAAGCTTTATTATTATTTTACTCAACACAAACTAAATTACAGATGTATCCACCCAAAGAAAAGAGGTTTGAACCACTGAAACGAGACTCCCATCCCCATAATAGTTGAGTAAAACTATTATACTTCGGTGCTTCTGATCTTTTCAAACCCCGAAGCACCTGGCCACACCCAGAATGACTACTAAAGTCTGTAGTAGCTTTTCACAGTCAGTGTAATTTTTGTGAACATTCATTTCTGTCCTCCTTCTTCTGGACCCTTTCTTAAGTGGTAAATTGTGGAAGAAAAGTTAGAGAGACGATGGCCGGCATACACAAGTAACTATACAAAAAGCACAGCTATTAATCTCCACAGAAGTTGCAGAATGAACTCTGCACAAATTAGACAAAATTATACCCTTCTATGACTTCAATGGGTGCGTGTGCATGGACCCAAGGACAGAATCTGGCCCATTACGTTATTTATGGAAAAAGCAAGGGATATACTAGTCAACTAGCTGCTCGCTCTCCTCTCTCCCTCCTCCCCCGCTCCCTTTATTAGAGAGAGGCGGGGGGAGGGGGAGCAGGAGCCAATGCTGGGAGGAACCCGCTTAAAAGCTGGTTCCCCTCAGCACCGTCTGCATGGGGGGATAAGGGTACAGCAGTGAACTGGCGGTGCTTCTGCCTTTGAAATGTAGCAAAAGCGTGGCTCTTGCTACATTTAAAAAAAAAAAAAAGAAGTGACGGGCAGCACAGGGCAAGCGGGGAACTCAAGCAGTGGCTCTTGTACATTTCAAAAGCAGGGAGTATGGGGCCAGCAGGGAACAGCTTGAGTTCCCCCGCTGGCTCCGTACTCCCTGCGGTGCTTCCACCTTTGAAATGTAGCAAGAGCCATTTCAAAGGCGGAGGCGCCCTTATCGACTAATCGAGTAGTCGATGGAAATTCCAATGACTATTCAATTAGTTGATTAAGCTAAATTTAACATCCCTAATACAGATCCTGAGGAAAAGCTTACATGTACTTCTCAATCTGCTTCTGGTTTATGCATAAGAGGAACTATCATAAGAGGCAAATCAGAAATAATCACAGCCAGGTAAGCAGAGGTTCCTACCTACATATTTCTCAGCCACCTACACACAAGATGAGGGAAAAGAAAATTATGGAAATCCTTTCATATTGATTTTAAGAAATTCAATACAGTATTGATCACACAGGTTACTGATCATGCCTAATGCATCCAGACCCTTAAGTACATGCATAACTTTAAGCATGAAAATGAGCCAGGTGAAGTAAAAGGGGTTACACATGCATTTAAAAACAAGCATGTGTCTAATGTTAGGATCAGACCTTTCAACATATGCTAGAAAATACCTTAAATCTCTGGTAACCAAATTATTTAGAATACTTGAGTTCGTAGCTATATACAATGCCATTCTCAGGAGGGCTAGATACTCCAAATAATTGGTAACTGATTCTTTCTAGATTCAAACCTGGCCAGGTTGGTTGTGACCAAAATTAATCACTGTCATGCAGTTGTTCCATGACACAAGTACCACATGCAATTCTAGAATGGCTATTTTAGTGAGTTAATGTTAATACTACTACTGGTGATGTCCCTATTAAAATATAGCACCACAATTGATCACTCTCCTGCTTGCAGTCTCAGCAAGGATATTAAGAACTAACTAGCATGGAGATCTCATCACCTCACCAAGGAAGGTGTAAGGGTAAGAAATGAGGCACAGAGGGCAGGGTAGTGTAGATTAGGCTGAACAGCTGCTGTGCCTATTCTATGTTATTGAAACAGGATCATGCCTCTTACAGAATGAAGTAATTGGGACTTTTCAAAATTGTGATTAAAAGCGTGGGAAAATGGTGACTAACATTTTTGTAGAATAGTAATAGAGATGTAGCTGTGTTAGTCTGGTCTTGCTGAAACAAAAGACAGGACTGCAGCACTTTAAAGACTAACAAGATGGTTTATTAGATGATGAGCTTTCGTGGGCCAGACCCACTTCCTCAGATCAAATTGTGGAAAAAAATTGGCATGACCATATATACCAAAAGGGATACAATCAAAAAAAAGTGAACACATATAAAATTGACAAATCAGAGGTGAGGGGGGAGGTAAGGGGTGGGGAGGAGGTTAGTGTCTATGAGATAATGATATTAGGGGTGATAATTAGGAAAGCTATCTTTGTAATAGGTAAGGTAGTTAGCATCTTTGTTAAGGCCCATTTTTGTAGGTTTTCATCTATTTGATTGTTTTACATATTATTTCAACAGCTCTGCTCTTGCACTGAAATCACTTGTGCTGCTACTTTCTGAAAAAATGCTCTGGATGTTCTGTATGCCTTCTAAGTTGAAATTTCACCTTCAGCATGGTAGTTCATGTTATGAGTTAATTACTCTATGCCATCTTTTATTTATGCTTTGTCTTGATGTGCTCCTATTTGTTGCACCTATAGTTCATTAAGAAGACTGTGATGATATTGTACTTATTATTTGATGTATTGTTTTCTCTGTTTTAAAAGATCCCTGCACACAAATACCTTTCTATTTTCCTTCAGTTTCAGATACAGAGTCAAACAGAAAGCTATAGTTTTACTTATCATCCTTTTCCCAAAATGCTTTAAAGATAGCAGAGATTCATCTCCTCCTCTTTCCCATCCCCAATAATGGCAGCCTTTTTCACTGCAACTTATTGTTTTTCCAGGTCAGAAAACTTTGGATGTATTATAACTATAAATTTTTTCACAGTGAATCAGTTAGAAGAAGTTGCTCAAAGCTGGTGTTATCACACTTGCTATCTCCCCAAAAGGCCACCACATAAGAAAGAAACGTACATAGCAGCACTGGAAGGAAACTCCTAAGTAATCGACTCCATCCACAACATCATCACAGAATAGCTTTCTCTCCACCTAAAGCATTCTCAGTGGCTTACTGTCAAGTCTTGTATATATCTCCAGATATGGATTTTCTGTAACTGCTACCAGGTGGATTTGAACCTGGGATGCCTGGAGCTTAAAGTATAAAGCCAGCTGGTTCTCAGCTAAGGCTGTAGAGCTCCCTTGTTCTTATTTCTCTCTGTAAATGGTCTAAGTGACACTGCATGGGTCAATGAACCACACTTGGAGTGGGGGTTACATTTCCACATCCTCCCTTTCATTGTACAATCATCCATACTATTGAGAGATTTTACTGTTTTACCTGACTGCACTGAACAACAGATGGACTGTCTACCCACAATTCTGTCACCTGTAGGGCTATGTCTAGACTGCAGAGCTTTTCCGGGATACCGGCCCAGAAAAGCTCTCCTGTGTCCAAGCAATGCATCCGCTTTTTCGGAACAGTTTCCAAAAAAGTGGTTGTGTTCTTTCGGCATCCCTGTAGTTCTGTCGGTGACAGGAATAAGGGATGTTCCGACAGAGGAGTTTTTTTCCAAAATTTGGCCCCATGTAGACAGGCCAAATTTCAGAAAAGCTTCTTTCAGTAAAAATGTGGAAAAAGATACGCAAATTGCGGTAACAGTCATACACAGCCTATGCAGATACCCTACATCCTTTCCCTGTTTTGGAGGAGGATTCTGATCCTATGCCCTTCCCCACACACACTCCTTGTCACACACTTTGTGTAAATATGGCACTGAATCCTTGTAATCAGGTGATGATAGTCTTAGGGAACAATGGAATAGTGAATCAGTGGAAAAGTGGAAATGCAGGAGTACATCTTGTCCGAAACTTATACAGCAAAGCAACTATATTAATTGCATGAAAATGACAATATAACACAATTTATTAACTTTGCTGTGTTCATTTTATAACAATTGTTAAACAGCTAATTCAAGTTTAAAATTTAATACAGTGTGATTAAATGTAAACTAGCTTGATAAAACTGTTCTTATATTTTTATGACAAAAAATGGTTTCTTATAATGTGTGGATATTGCATTCTCCCCATAGTATCACAATACCTCCTTCTGTTTTACCCTATTGCATCATCAATTTTGTTTTAGTTCAGCAATCACATAACTTAGCCAGGTACTTTATCCATTTTATGAATCAATTAAAGTGCTTTATAATAGTAATGTCATAGAAATTATGCCTTACCCCTTTAGTGCTCCATATTATGTTCTCTCACCTCTCTGTACAAACTACTCTATTATTAACGTACCTTGTTCTTGATCTGATATTCTGCTAAGAAAATTGCCCTAATCTTCTATAACTAAGAACATTAAGCAAGTGCACATTAAAGTTGAAATAACTGGCCTGAATCATTTTTGTTTTAAAATGCTCTGTGTTGCTGTGGAATACTGAAATTATAATACAAACATTTTAAAGCTTTGGGGCCCAGTTCCCTCTGCACAGCCCCACTCATGGGTCTGCATGGACATAGCTGTCATTTGGCCCCCCAGGCAATATTTATAGTCAATAGTTTATTTTATAGGGCCAATTCTACTCCAAATTACAGTGGTATGAATCTTCAATAACGCCACTGAAATCAATGTAGTCCTCTACTTCTATGATCAATTCAAGCAAAAGAGGGAGTAAAGGAAGGCAGCAGGGCATGCTCTTCTCTAATTTGCAAATTTCCAAACTCAAGGCAGGCACTAAGGTAATGTAGGTGTAAGTAAAAACATGCCCATGATTACAATCAAGTTCAGAATGAAACATCTCTACACAAACAGTGCCTGATTTACTGTTGTGTTACTCTAGATTTATGCTGATGTAATTCTGTTGATTTCAAGCATAATACTGCAATATAATACTGCAATAAGAGATTGCTGAATTAAGTTCTACTTAGTTGAAATTAAATTCTACTTGGTTGTACTTACCAACACATTTTAAGGAAGGCTGTTAAAGATACTTAGTTTATTATACATGAGTTAGCTAGCTTCTTTTGGAGCCGTAACAATATGTTTGGTAACAATTTGATATTCTTCTAACAGAAGCATTAAGAGGCTCTAGGAATTTGAAAGGGCTAGATTCTTACTGACTGAATTCACAAAGGCATAGTTATGCAGCATCACTATTTCTCCCTGAGTTCTGCAAAAAGCAACTACATTTCTTGTAATATTCCTAACTTTCCTTCTGTTGTAAGCACCTGCAAGCTAAAGATAAAAAATAATCTCAAAAGACAAAAATGTGTATGTCAATAGATACATATTGTGATATGAATTTAGTCTGAAATTTTAACCACTCCTGTTTTGGTATAAAGTGATTCATTTTCTACTTGTTTTCATCTCACTAGTGATATACAACTGAAGTGTTTTGACATGTCCAATAACAACTAAGGGTGGGTCTACTACAGGTTGTTTTTTTTAAATGGCCTTTTTTCGAAAAAACTTCCCCTGCGTCTAGACTGCTGCCACATTCCTTCGAAAGTAAATCGAAAGAACATGACAGTTTTTTCGACCACGGAAAACCTCGTTTCATGAGGAAGAATGCCTTTTTTCGAACGTGTTCTTTCGAAAAAAGGTGCTATGTAATGCAAACTGTGCTTTTTCGAAAGAGAGCATCCAGACTGCCTGGGTGCTCTCTTTCAAAAAAGCAAGGTGCTTTTTTGAAAGTACTGGTTGTAGTCTAGACACTCTTTTTCGAAAAAGCCTCTTTCGAAAGAGGTTTGCAGTCTAGACGTAGCCTAAGCTTTTGCAGTTCAGCACGGCTTTTAGTTGTGTGGGCTCTTAGGAGCATAAGGCTGGAAAGAACACCAGTATTCTGACTATTGTGTTCTCACAGGCAGTCCTACCACACAATCCCTCATATAGTTATCAAGGTCTATCTTAAAATTAGTCAGGTTGTTTGCCCCTACAACAGTCAACACATTGATTGAAAACTGAACAAATATTTTATGCATTACAGTGCATCACTGGAGAGTCTTTGTTAACACAGAGCAATGTGAATTATGTAGCTGATTTTATTCTTACTGTTAAACACAGCACAATGGAAATTTAGAATCAGATCCTTTCAGGAATACAAAGTAAAAGCAATGTCATGTAATATGCTACAGCGGGTAATTCAGAGTCTTAGGCAGGATTAGCCAACAGATTTATCAAGCAGCCTCTAAGGAAAGCAGAGTTCAAGTCCGGGCTCATCAATAATACATAAATAAACTGAACAATTAGGTACAAAGTGGCTATCTTGTCAGACAACTTATTAACCAATAAATGATATACTCACTGCAGTGAGTGTAAAAAGGAGAGACACATAAAGATAGTGGAGGAAGACTGGAAAAGGAGGAAGAAAGCATTTGGAAAGTGTATTTGTGGAATTAGCAGTTTTCTAACACATCCTGCTATATAGGATTTGGAAACCTGTGGGTTATATTTGGTGTGTGATATGTACTGAAATATCTAGGCACAAAAGCAGCACGTGAAGGATATGGCAACAGCTTTTACTTTTCTTCTGCCAGTTTAAGAGTGGATATAAGTTTGTTACTTTGTTTTCAAACTACAAGTATGAGAAATAAAATATACTCATTTTTTCAACCAGATGACTAGAGCACCAGTTTCAAACACCTGACTCTCAGAGTTTATACAGTAAAATACAGCTGCATCTGAGTTATAATATCAGTACTGGGTATAGCTGTAATTCAAGCACACTCTAGGAGACATTTTTCAAGAAAAAGATCTGTGTATAAATATCAATAAACTTGCACTCAAGTTTACTCTTCAGTTAAGCAGCAGCAAACAATCATCAAAAGAAAGCGCAGTTTAGTGAATGTGGAAATGGAGCCAGTCATTCATTCTTTACCAAATAACCACATACGCTGTAGTCAGATTTTAATTTCTTTTGTTGCACTAGATTGAAATGTCAAGGGGGAAAAGAGATGGTTGAACTCTGACACAGTTAAGACTTTTTTTATTATTGATTTGGCTTCCTGAAAACAAGTTAACTCTCCCCCCCTCCATAAAAAAACAAAACCAAAAAAAACCCCATCTTCACAGCTTTGTAACTTCCTGAATTCAGAACTCATTTAACCCCGGTGCATAACATATTTATACACCACCTTTCATGCAAAAGTATTCCAAAATACTTTATTAACATTGGTTCAAATTCTGCCCTGAGCTGAATACATGCATCTCCCATTGATTCCTACAGCTGTTGTGTGTGGATGAAGAGAAGACTTCAGCCCTGACATTGAAATACATACTTTACAAAAGGATGAATAAATCCATCATGTAACACAGCCACTTTCAGATTGAAAAGTGGAGACTGTTCAATAACGCATTCTATAGCAACATCAGACAGGAAGTGAAGAATATTTTATCAAACTGGATGCGTAATTTGGTGGTAGACAGAGACTGAGCTACTCTTGCAAACATTGCCTTAATCACAAGTGGTGGTTATTAAGATTTCATTAAAATCATAACTTCCCTGAATGGGGATTTTCAAAAGCACTCAGTGTTGGCTTAGCTCTGGTATCCCTAAAGTCAATAGTAAAACTCACACTGATTTCAATGGGAGGAGAATTAAAAGAATACCGAATACCTTTCAGAATCTGCTCTTATGTCTTCACATTCCTGATCCCTTGCCACACACTGAAGAACTGGTGTAGTTTTGAATCAGAAGGAAGAGTTCTACCCATTGAATCATGAATATTGTTTCCTGTAGCATATATGGTAAGTATACTTTGCAGGTCTTCTGAGTCAGCTGTCCCTGGAAGGTTACAGCTGATGCACTCTCTGCACACAGTGGTGTGACAATAGACCACATTTAAAATTCAATAAAGAAAAACCCAAAGCAGTGGGATCAACTGTGTACATTTTATCATTTGTTTTGGTAGCAGAGCAATTTTGACCCTCCAGACTCCTCAATGCCTGTTGGGAACAGGGTTACAAGGCTACCTTGATCAAGGCAAAGGATCTAGCTCACCATAGAATAATACCATGTGAGGTGTTGAATGGAAGCCAGGGTCACTAATATAATTCTGAAATGTGCAAGGAGCTATGTATGTGTACTAAAAGTATGTTTTGAAATCTGGATCAAGGTAGAATTGATTAACCAGTTTTCTGACAGATAAAAGATGTTTATTTACCTGTCTCTCTATTGGCCTGTAAATTAAGTACTGTAAGCTAACACCGTGGCAACACATCTACATATGTAGTCAACAGGCGGAAGTGAAATCACCAGGGCAGCTGGACACAAGGGGCTCTCCTCATTCAGAGCACAGATAGTGAACTTTGGGGATAAAAGTAAAAAAGGCACCCTTTTATGTCTTAGTAAGTAATCAGGCAGCATGATTACGTTCATCGAAATGGGATCACAACTATCCATGGCTGAAATGCTGCAAAGGGCATGTGAGGTGAACAGGAGATTAGTTTGTTAAATTTAGTCTCAAGAAAGTGTTTGATGATTTTGTTTTATATGTAACCCTTCTGTTTTCATTATCTTTTCCCACTGTCACTTGAGTCTTAAATCTTTGATGATAAGATTTAAGACTTAAGATGATAAGACTTACTGTTGTTTTCCCTATAAATATATCTCAGTGCTCTGTGGTAAGCAAGAAGTTCATCCTGAGCTTCTGGCAGTATAGCATAAAATGGCTGCTCCTACCCAAGAAACCAGCCCATTATTTATTACTTCATATACCTACAGCAGGAAAGAAGCAGTTTAGCAACATGTCTAACAAACAGAATAGTTTTCAGAATTCCTACACACTAATTTGTATCATATTTATGAGTTTCTGTAGAAACATGACATTTCTTGATGTATTTTGTATAAAACTTGGTTGAAAATACATTTCATAGAGTAAGGTATTTGGTGATAATGCAATTAAAAGATACTGGCAATTTTACTTTGGCAAGTTTCTGCTGTGATCTTGGATTTCTGTATAGTTAATTTTGGCCCCTTTTTACTTGATAACTTCTGTATGTCGGCATACGCATAATCAAATAAGGGTACTCCAAAAACTCTCTCCTATAATGTCTGTCTGTCCTTTAAAAACAAACATAGGAAGTAGTAATATAGATTTTAAAATAAAAAAACTCAAAGAATTTTTGTTCAGTGAAGCTAAAGGAATTTGCTTACTATAGAACCAAGAATGTGATAAAAAGAAAATTAAGCACTTGTCCTGAAGCTCAAAAGCAAAGTAAATCGCTTATTTCCTCAAGCAGAAAGGAAGTCTAATTTTCCAGAATAAACGCTCAGTAATATTTAAAAAAACCCAAAATGCTTAAAAGTACAACTAAGTAACCAAAAACTAAAACAAGGTGTACATGTTAAAAGAAAATAAACAAGTTCTGGAAAACTCAAGTGTTAAACAACATTCTACATTGATAAGTATAAAAGAACCTTGCAAATTATTTCATTATTCAGACTTTTTGTTTGATCTCCAGTTGTGGTTTGACTCTGTAAATTCACTCCATCCAGAACATTGTTTTAATGTATCCATTTGCCTACTGCAAGGAAATACTATTCAATGCTGTTTTAACAATGCACACTTAAAACGTAAAACAAAATTAACTGTTCTTTTGGTTGCTGTAAATAAATGTGTAGTGCATACACAAAAGGGAAAAAAATGTAAAGTACGAGATATTTCTTTAATATCTGGGTGGGAGAAAAGATTTTGCCTTCTAACAAAGACTTAATCCTTGAAAAGCTTCACTAAATCACTTCACATGCTACAAACATTTATGAAAGTGTTTCTTGGAGCCTTAAGGAGGGTTAATGCACTCTCTGACTATAATCAATGAAAACAGCATGATTTACAGAATCTATGCTCTTTGTCAAATTTAACCAGTGTATCACTGCACAGGATCTCTTTGCTGGCAGGAGCTTACTGCATGATGGAGATGCTGGAGTCCTTGTTACTCTAGTTGTACCTGGCAGGCTTTGCTGTGTCTATACAATGATAAAATGAAGACTGTCAGGACAACCTCGGGCTATCTATCTCTGCTGCTCAAACTACTGAATGTAGTTTTTTGTAGCTTATGAAAAACAGTTCTTTTCAGAAATGAAATGAAACTAAGGTGAAGCATGACAAGTATGTGTGACAACAAAATTATGTTGTCAAAGGTTAGCAGCCTGAACAATAAATATATTCCAAATTCTTAGATATTTAACAGTGAAGTGACAGCTTACAGATGGTCCACCAGTCTTGCCTTCTCACATACTGTGTCTGTTATGCATCATCATAATATGCCCAGTAATATCTGTTTACTACTAGATAATCTTTGATTAGAAAATGTGAATTTAAAAAACGGAATATTTCATCAAGGTCATCTGCTGTCACTCTCTTCTCACGGGAAGAATGAATACCTTGTCTCTAAATCAGGGTGAACAATTTTTTTGGCCTGAAGCCACATCAGGATAGGAAAATCACATGAAGGACTATAAATGCTAATAAAATTGCGATTCAGGAACCTGAGGGAGTGAGGGCTCTGGCAAGGGGTGACAGCTCTGGGGTGGGGCTGGGAATGAGGGGTTTGGGATCTAGGAAAGGTTTCTGGGATGGGATCAAAAGCTTCCGAGGGCAGGAGGGAGATCAGGGCTAGGATGGGGGTTAGGGCTCAGGGTGCAGACTCCAGGTAGCACGTACCTCAAACAGCTACTGGAAACCGTGGCATGCCCCCATCAAATGTTACACAGAGACACTGGCAGGTGGTCCTGTGTGCTGCCCTGTCTGCAGGTGCTAGCCCCGCAGCTCTCATTGCCATGGTTCCCAGCCAACAGGAGCTGCAGGGGAAGCACTTGGGGGGAGGAGTCAGCACATGGAGCCCCCTGCTGCTCCTTTGCATAGGGGCTGGAGGAGAGACAGGCTGCTGCTCCTGGGAGCCATGGCATATACAGAGCAGAGAAAGACTCTGACCCAACTCCACACTGGGAACTCAAGTACTAGATTAAGAAGCGTGAGAGGCTGGATGCAGCCTATAGGACATAGTTTGCCCACCCCTACTCTGAAGACTATATTTTCAAATGATCTTTTGCATATACAAATACTGCATGCACTAATGAGCATTTGTATATGCCAGCCGGGGTGTGTGCATGTACAACTCTGAGGGCAGTCTTGAAGTCAGTTTATTCTTAACATTGTTACCCTTATATACCAACTTACATTCTGAAGGATCTCAAAGGACTTTGCAAACTATGAGGTCTCCTCTTCCATTGTAGGATCACTGCCTTTCTAATGGCTGGTAACTCAACCCCTGAAGTCCTGCCCCGGCTTCACCTCTTCCTCACGGCTCTGCCCTATTACACCTCTGCCCTTGAGGCTCTGCCCCCACTCTTCTGCTACCTCCCACAGACTGCCATGAGCCACAAGAACAGCGTGACCCCAGAGGCAGTGGTGGCGGCTGCTGCTGTGCTGCCTCCTTCCTTCAACTTAGAGTTGCCACCTTTTCCACAGACCAGAAAGAAGCGGACAGCAGGGTTTGTTAAATGGGTTCCAGACAACAACCTGAAACCCAGACTGTGGGGGTGAAAACCAGATTGGTGGTAACCTTATTCCAGAGGTAGAAATTGCACAAGTAGCTACCAAAGTTCAATGTTCAGAAATGGAGGGAAGTGTGCTGAAATCTGTAGATGCCAATTGGTAGGACTATGAATCAATAGTTCAAGGAACATGGATTGAAAGGAGAGAATGGGGCCAAGGAAATGTCTGTTCTTCCTGATATCATCCTGCTCATAACGAGCAGATTTTGCCATACACCATTGTGGTGATGTGAAAATCTCCTTCCTTCAAGCAACCAAGGGAGAGACCCAGACAGAACCCCTCTTCTTGTTCTATACCCTGGGCAAATCTAGGTGGACGCATGGGACTTCAATATACTTTCCAAATGCATGCAACGATCTCTTGGCCTATTGCCCTTTCACTTCAGAACATAATGGAAACCTGTAGGACAAAAATTTCACTGAATAATGATTCTGTAAGACTTAAAATTATTTTCTATGGGGCTCCTTCTTAACAAAGATTTGTACATTAAATCAAGGCACCTTTTACAAAAATGCGGGCATTCTAAGACTACACCTCTGCCACTACAATGGAACTCAAAACACAATCATCTAATACCAGAGCAATGTCATAATTTAGAGCCTAGTAGTAAGGAAGCATTGTAAACATGTTTGCATGTTCTGAAGTTCATATCCTCACACTTAAACCACTATGCAAATCTACAGAGGATGACAAAACTGACAACAGTTCCCCTCATTGCTCCACTTCCTATATGGTTGTGTGTGGTCGGCTGTGGTAAATTATCTTCTGCTTATCTCCCATCCTATTGCTAATATTGAGATGGGAGAGTAAGTCAAATACTATGTACATATTCAGAGTAGATATTTTAAATCAGAAAAAGCCAAATAAGGCACAGAAATAAAAATAAGTGTGATTATTTCAAAATAAAACAAAACAAATGCATATTCTCTTTACATTATCTATAGCAAAATACAAAGAGGGATTTGCCCCAACACAATCTGGTCACTCTGGAATATGGGTAAACAAGCAACTGACCTCTCAGCAAGAATGCAATGGTTCCACCCATGATTTATCACTAACTGCATTGGGGTTTACACCACCTCACAGTCAAAAATACTGAAGGCAATTGAGCATTCAAAAAAGAATCACCCCTGATATTTTTTTTCCAAAGAGAAGATCCTCAACCAGTGCATTGTTTTGTACAAGGCCCAGGTCAAAGCCAAACTATCTGTAGACTGAGGAGACTGTAAGAAACTAGATATTTGTTAGCATACTATCTCCTTAATAATCTCTCTCTCTCTCTCTCTCTCTCTCTCTCTATATATATATATATATATA
>CM057846.1:57248379-57258897 GCA_030068395.1 Apalone spinifera | reverse complement strand
CGGGCAGGGGAGAAGAGCCTAGGCCAGGGTGGCCTCAGACCCTCCCTGGCCGGGAGGGGGGGGCGAGGGAGGGAGTCAGGGCCAGGTAGTCTCGGCCCCGGGCGCTCCTGAAACAAGAGGGGGGTTGGTGAGCATAGTCAGCAGGGGGTGCAGCCCCCTAGTCTTCTAAAAGAAGATTAAAGACAAGGAAATGATTGGAGAGGCTGGTAATGTCATTACATTAAGTTATTTCTTGAACCATGACTTAACAATCACATTGTAAAAGCAACAGCCACCTTGCCCTTTGACAATCAAATCCAAAAATGGCTGCAGTGTCTTTCAGCATGACTTCACTTGCAAAAGAGTTCAATTGACTCCCTCTTGCAGATATATCACAGTCAGGGGTCTACCAAATTCACAGCCCTGAAAAATGCATGACAGATCATGAAATCTGTTCTCCCACTGAGAAATCTCATATTTTGTTGGCTTTTACCCTATATTATACAGATTTAATGGAGAAACCAGTGTTTCTCATATTGGGGGCCCTGATCCAAAAGGGAGTTGCAAGGGGTCAAAAGGTTATTTTAGGGAGTCCTGGTATTGCTACCCTTACTTCTGCACTGCCTTCAGAGCACAGCAGACAAAGAGCAGCAGCTGTTAGCCAGGTATCCAGCTCTGAAGGCAGCACCCTGCCAACAGCAGTGCAGAAGTAAGGATTGCAATACTATACCATGCTATCCTTACCTCTGTGTTACTGCCTTCAGAGTGCGACATCCAGAGAGTGGCAACTGCTGACTGAGGGCCCAACTCTGTAGGCAGCAGTGGAGAAGTAAAGATGGCAATGCCATCCTTACTTCTGCACTGCTGCTGGCAGCATCTCTGTCTTCAGAGCTGGGATCCCAGCCAGCAGCTGCTGCTTTCTAGCTGCCCAACTCTAACAGCACTGTTGCCAGCAGCAGCGCAGAAAGGGTAGCAATATCACAACCTTTCCTACAATAACTGTGTGACCCCACCACAACTCCTTTTTCAACCAGGTTTCCTAAAATTACAACACTGAAATTTCAGATTTAAATAGTTGAAATCATGATGACATTTATGATTTTTAAAAATCCTATTGCCATGAAATTGACCAAATTTCTGTGAATTTGGTTGGGCCTGATTATAGCTCACAACTGTCCCAACTCCTCTAGCAATAATATTGCACAGCCCTAGCTGCAAGGTAAGCAAAGAAGCTTTCAAGTGTGTTTTCATCAGGCACAGCTTTGTTACCGAGTTTGTAGATTCAACAGTCTAGATCTGAGGGATCTTATATGCAATTTTTTTTTAAATTTCTCTCAGTAGGCACTTTTCTGCCAAATGCTACTTAGAAGAGTTCCCAAATCATGAATGTGCATTTTCCAAAGCCACTGCATAGTGGGAAAGATTCTCTTTGATGTCAATGGATCAGGGAATAACAAGACTTGTAAGAAAAAATTCAACTACTGGACATGAAGGGGCTATGATATGGCAATTTTTTCACCTTCAGCAAAGACAGCTGCACAAGATGAGAATATACAGTTAAGCAACGGTGAATATGAGAAATAAATTTCATCCCCTTGGAAATTAGTGACAAGTGTACGGAAGAAAAACATTGCAAACTACCACTCTTAACTCAAAAAAAAAAAGGGGTGGGTGGGAGATTTACTATTCCAAAGAAGTCTATTTACAATGTTTTGGTTAAATTTACTGTTTTCAAAATTGTCAAGTTTAGACAGGACCATGTCTCTCAGTACCATTCAACCCTGTCAAAGTCTTGTACAATTAACTGCACTCAAACAGTTTACAGATGTCACTAGGTAGGCAATGGACTATAAGTCACAAATTCCTGTGCTCCTAAGAAGAGAACATATAAAGAGATGATGTGTTGCACAGACTTTTCATTTTTTGTTCTCATGTCAAATTTACTCAATTTACCAATCACAACAATCTTTCTGCTGTTTTGAGCCTGAAGGGTTAACCTAGTTGATGAAAAGGAAGCTGTCTTTTGTCTGCCTGCATCACCACCAATGACAATCATACATATAATCTGAATTTGTTCAAAAGACAAAGAATTGTTGTTCAAAAAGAGGTGAAACTACAAAATAGCAATGAAGTAGAGCACTCTTCTAACTGTGCGTTAAGTCTGGCACTACAATATATGATTTTAAATTCCATGGTGCACCAATACTTTGGCATAAATGAGTCCCTTTAGAAATGAGCACTTACTTTAAGTCTTGCTATTTGGGTTCATTCTAGACCACTGGCAACTTTCTCATCCAACCATTCTTTCCAAGTGTTGGAGGTGAAGGGAAATATACAGCTTTGACTTTCTGAGGGAGCCTTCCATCCCCTGCATGACAGGAACAGAAAACCTCTAATCTTCTCCAGCAGCAGGACAGTGTGGGAGAGCAGTGCAGGTTCTCTCAACAGTGAATATTGTTTTCATCTTCAACAATCCTCTGGGCTACTTAAGACCTGCCCATCATAGGTCCATACTCAGATTTTCAGTAGCTTCATGTGTTGGGAGAAGAGATGATAGATCAAGAGCAGGAACCAATGAAGAGCTGTCCTCTTGCAAATGTCATGCACAGCTTCCAGGCTCACGGGGACATTGGAGGAATTTTGGGTTTTGCACAGCAGGTCATGGTTTCTGCTGAATAAGTTGTTCTGTTTAAGCATATAGTTTGGGCCTTCTGGGGTTTTCAGAATCCCCAAAGTCCCAATATTTTCTGCTACACAACAGTTTATTGTTTTCCTCAAACTGAAACCTGAGGGCCTGCTATAAATTTCCTAATAATTTAATATGCTTCCTAATGGAGTGTATTTCCCTAGCTATAATGAAGACGCATGGAGACATACTTTTGCAACTTACCTTCCTGACTAACTTTGCCAGGAACAAGAGTATGATGTCTGAATTTTCTACAAAGAGATGCAGAAATGGCATCAGATAAACACTAAAACCTAGCCCAGTCTTAAAGACCCAACTTCACAGCTTCAATCTCCTAACATATCTTGGCCATTATGCAGAAAATCACACTGGAATAAAACGCTTTAAGGGTGCAGGACATCTCTAATCCAATCTTTCTTGCCCTTTCCTCCCACAAATGGTAAATTGCACTCATCAGCAAGAAAACTTCCAGGGGCAGCAAGAGTGATACCTGTAAAGTCACCACCACCATCACATCATGAGTTTTGATGAGACTTGAAATGACAGCACAGAAAATGAAAGAGTCCAGACATTAGGGCATAATGGCTAACTGTGAAGACCCCTTCTATCGACTTCTATTTGTTTTGGTGTCTACAGAAGCATTCATTTCCTTTCTATGCTCTCCTGTATTGATAACAAGGAAGACTGATATTATAGCCATATCATGTAATGTATGTTTTAGCACAGGTAAAATTGCATACCAATACTAAATGTGAGCAATGTCATTAAGGTTTACACTGTAGAGGAATACTAAAATGTATTTGCAGGTTAGGATCAATATTGCAAAAATATTAATATTGTTCATGAACACTGTTGTCTAGTTTTAGAAAAATGGGGAATAGCCTTTTTTTTAATCCTGTGGTTCCTTAAAACCACATTCGTCAGTGACACTAAGCAACAATCAGGTGACAAACATTTTGCATGCATAAATACAAAAATTAAACACAGAGATATAAAATTATTCCTGGGGGAATTTTGTGCTACTGCGCAGGTACAGAGTTAATGTCCCCTGCTGAATAATTCATTATGATGGGGGGGCAAAGGGAAGTTGTAAGAAGGATCACACTGCAAATACCCCACCTTCCCATCAGCAGCTGATGTGATGACAGAGAGAAAGCAGCTGGCTCATAGATGGAGCAGGAGAGAGAGAGGACAGAAGCTGCCTTCCTTCTTACACCTTGCATGTGGAGGTGGGTGAGGAGGCACAGAATATGGAGAATGATGGACAAAGCATGTAATATGGGATCACAGGGGCAATTATACAGATGGATACAGAAGGGCCAGTAGGGAACAGACTGTTGTGGGAGTACAGGAGCTCGGGGGGTGACAACATTGAGGCAGTGACTGAATGGAAGGGGAATGGAAAGCCATATTGCACAGAGAGGTGCAGGCCACATGGGGACAGGGAAATTTATAACTGGCTGTGTGAAGGTGCGGAACACACCTTGACAGGAGAGAATGGGGATGCAGGGCCACTTGGGAACATGTGCAGATATGCTTGGCTGAATGGGAAGTGTTGGTACAGGGACACACAACACTCTCCTATCCCAAAATCATGTTCCATGCTTCTCCCACTGGCACCCAACAACCCTCCAGGCTCCTTCCCAGCAACTACTTCCCTCTCCCTCATCTCCTCTGTTACCTCTGACGACTCCGAGCATTTCACAGGGGTTCTGGAAACATGTTTCATTATTGCTGTTTAACTGAATTATTACACAAAGTTCTGTATTAATATGCCTAGTAAAGAATCTATTTGTCCAAAAACATTTACTGCATCTCCTTTTTTGTCTGTATTATTACATACTTGCTGACAAGTACTTAAAAATTACCACAATATTTGATTGTGAAGAATATGCAGAATTTTGCAGAAATTTAAAATACGGTGCGCAGAATGTTTAATATTTTGTCGCAGAATTCCTCCAGGAGTAAAATCTGAACAACTTCATGTAGCCCTGTAGTAGTAATGTGTGCATTCATGTATTAACTTGCCTGTAGTAGCAATTTATGCGTACGATTGGAGAGACTTATTTTGGTAAAAATAAATGTAAACAAAGTTTCTGCAACAATCCCTGCTTCATCTTGTTTCCCCTATATTTTCTGCAATAGAAAAAGCAGTTGACTGGATTACTGCACTGAGACAACATCTTCTAGCCATCTAGTGCTGACAGGTTTTGGTTTATACTACCTATTGACTGGATTTGAACTAATGATCTTGAGGTAAAAGCTTCTATACTCATTGACTGCAATTACAGGGTTTTTCCATTGACTTCAGTGGGTTCTGGCTATGTCCATTAGCCTAGCATTAATCGCCTGAATTGTTACAATGGCTGCTGAGTTGCCAACTCAGTTATTTTTTTGTTACTGAATCCAGCATATCAGAGTCAAGAAATACTTATCAGAGGGGTGGGGATCCAGCCCCCAAGGTTCAGGGTTCCCCCGCAGCACTGGGCAGCCCGCGCTGGTGCTCCAGCCTCCCCCAGCTCTCTATGGGGCTGGAGCATACACAATCTACTAACCTGGGTCCCCCTAGGCTCTGGTGTTCAAGGGGAATGTGTGGGGGGGGGCGGCGGGGGGGGGGGGGGGGGGGGGGGGGGGGGGGGGGGGGGGGGGGGGGGGGGGGTCTTTCTCCTCAGTTAGTGGCCAAGTCAGTGAGAGTTTTTGGTTGCTGTGGGTTTTTTCTTTTTACTTCTCATTTGTATATGTCCCCTGACTTATGTTTCTGTGGGTCATCAGAAAACCCAAAAAAGGTTTAACACTTCTGACTTATGATAGCAGCATCCTAAGATCTGTACAAACTTTGTCTGGGTTCTTCTTTTAATTTAATTCCACTACTGAAATGATTTGAACCGGTAATCAATCCATTCTCTTTTTTCTTTTGATGTCATGAACTGGAACGGAGTCCAAACACAATGAATATACTCTCTTTCCAGTATAAAGAAGGAAGATGCACACTACTACATGCCTTAAGGGGATGAATTCATCCTTCACACCCAGGCTGCACTGGTCCTACTATGAAGGGAAGTGTTGATGGGGACAGGAACCTAGGGCTGTGTCTACACAGCAGGGCTTAACTCGAAATAAACTACACAAATTGAGCTTCATCAATTTATAGCTTATTTTGAAATTGGAAGCATCTACACAGCACTTATTTTGAAATAGAACACTCTTCCTCTGACTTCCCTTATACCTCATACAATGAGGGTTACAGGAGTTGGAGTAAGAAGTCTTCCAGCTTCACAGTATTTTGACACTATTTTGAAATAACTGCCTGCTGTGTAGACGCAGATTAAGTTATTTTGGAATAGTGCTAGTTATTTCAAAATAGTTTTGCAGTGTAGAAGTACCCTAGGTTCTAACTCCTTCCTAAACTCACTGCCATACTGCCATAGAAAAAGGGATTCTCCTTATTTCTTCCCAGTTTCAATAATGAATATTTAGCAATTGTGTTTTCTAATATTTATAACATACCCTCATTAAAAGCCTACATTTATTTTCCACTAATGTAGTTTGCTAATGTTTTCTGTATCATGTTGTATGGACAATGAAATTAGACTAGCCCATTTAACTTTCTGTGTCAGAATACTGTTAATATTTTTATTAACTTTTTAAATCATGAAAATATTGGCTTTAATGTTCAGTTTTGGAATATCACATTGGATCTCCATAATGTAAATAAAATGTGGTAAGAAGCAGAATAGCATGCATAAATCTAATAAGATACAGAACCCTGTAAATCAGCTCATTTCACATTCCCAAGATTTCATGAATCTGATATGTTGGACTCAATAATTCAAAATAACTCTTGGATTTAATATTGTGCATTCAGTCTTGGCACCATTTGAATTAAGAAGTCCCAGGCTTTTCCCATAAAAATAATAGATGAGCCAAATTCTGCTCTCAGTTATACCAATGAAAACAAGAGAAATATATGCCTACCAAACTTCTTATTTACAGCTAGACAGTTTGACAAGTATTTTTCCAATTACTTATAAAGTATTTTTCCTTTCTTGGTCTGTATAATTCATAAACTATCAAGGTATTCTGATTTATTGTGTTATTTACAAGAATAAAGTTATCATCATTATTGTAACACAAAGAAACAAAATCATTTTGTATACTATTCTTCTCCCCACAAACTTTGAATATAATCTTTATTTGGAACTAAAGCTAATTGATTGCTAACTGATTGTTTGGTTGAAAGTTGGTTTTGCAGCACTTTGAAATGCTTGGGTGCAAGGTTCAAAAGAAATAAATAATATGAATATTCAGGTCAAAGAAAGAGAAAATTAGAGTGGCAAGACATAGCACTTCCCTCCTATGAACATATTTCTTGCTCTTCTGGGACAGAAGCAAAATAGAGATTTGCAGATGAATAATTAAATTAGGGCTCGCATAAATCTGAGATGCTCATTCTATCAGTTTACTCAAAGACTTTTTTTTTATTTTCACTAGTATTTCACATTTGGAAAACTATGTATTTCCTTAGCCTCGCATATATGTTTATATTAGTTAGCTGTCACATCCAACTTACAACTACAGAATCATTAAATGTTTTCATCCAAGTGTCTAAACATCTGTTGCAACTGTAGTTAATAAATTATTGTTCTAGGTTCACCACAAGACAAGCCATCTGCATTTGTCAAAGCCCATAGTTGTTTTCATTGGTTTAAAAACTGAAGTCACAACATACATTTAAATAACATACCAAAAATCATATTAAGGTTACAAAGTCAAGCACCTAGAAGTTAGGAAATGACAGAATTAAGGTTGCCTCCCCTTCATCATATGCGACAGCATTAAGTAGGAAGTCTGAGGCTACATCTACACTACTGCTGATGCTATAATTATGTATCTCGGGGCAATGTTTCTTCTAATTCTTTCCTTTCATGTGCAGAATAAATTTTGTTATTGCATTGAGATGTGCAGATGTAGAAACACATGCTGCTAGCTGTAGGTACTGTAAGCGCTCTGCAAATCCGCTAGGTACCTGCATTCCCCCAGACCGACGTAACTTACACCAACCTAAGTGCAGAAGTATGTAGCCCACACATCTATGATGTATGGTTCACTCTCCCAGTCAGTGGCACTTAGACCACTTACAGCAAAGAGATAAGAATAAGGGAGCTCTACAGCTTAAGCTGAAAAACAGATGGCTTTATAGCTCAAGCTAGAGAGGCTCCTACATTAAGCTCCTGACATCACAGGTTCAAATCCACCTGTAGGCAGTTACATGTAGACCAGGAGTCACCAACCAGTAGATCAGTGTCTGCATCCTCCTCCCCTGCACCCAGTCCTCTGCTCCCACCCTCATAAAAGTGAATGAGGAAGGGAGAATGGAGTGAGCAGGGTGGGGCCACGGAGAAGGGGCAGGAAGGTGGCAGGGCAAGGGTGTTTGAGGTAGATCCTGGATTGCATTTAAATTAAAAAAGTGATCTCATGCTCAACAAGGTTGGAGACCACTGATGTAGACAATGCTATGTCAGTTGGAGAGGTTCTCCTGCTGACTGTTACTGCCACTTGTTGAAGGTGGATTAAGTCAACAGGAGAGCTTTCTCCCATTGGCTTAGAGGAAACTAGACCAGTGGTGGGCAATAATGGGCTTGCAGGCTGAATATAGTTCACCAGGGTTAGCCCTTGGCAGGCAGCTGCTACTTTATTTACCTGTGCTTCTGCTGGTACAAGCGCTTGCAGTTACCATTGGCCAAAGATTGCCAGTGGGAGCTATGGGAAGCGGTGTTCCGGTCCAAGCGAACTGCCTCTGACTTATTACACATCTCTGAGCAAGAAGTTGCTGTAAGCTCCATAGTGTACCATTGTCTATTCCTGGTAGAGCCAGGACTAGAACCCAGCACTTCTGGCTACAGTTCAGTGCCTTAAACACAAAATCTTTACTCTCTTCTTGAAATTTTTTGCTTTTGTCACTGAACGGTCACTAAACGAAACAGGCATTCTTCAGAACAAAGGCTACATACTCATGTAATTAAAGACTATTAACATTAATAAAAACAGACCAATAGAGACATGGGCAATGAGTTCTATGGGCCAATGGTGCCCAAGTATCGGGAATATTCCAGGGCCGGGACCGAGTTCCAACACAGTTGGACCCAGGTCCCACATCCAGCACCGCCTGATAACCCCTCTCACCTGGTGCATCCCCCCAGCCTGTCTGCTGCACCTGGGAGAATTGCAACAGCTCAGAAACCCCCATTGTCTTGACCAGCAGCACAATGGGGCTAGAGTGGCTTCCTACTGCTTACCAAATCAAACAACTTAATCCATAACTCTTAAAAAAAAAAAAGCTAAGAGAAGGAGAAAGAAAGTTCTCTTTTAGCAACCATATTCATGGATGGTATATTAAGCAATAAACACATAAACTCGCCATCCCAATAGCTAACATGGTATTGCTGCGGGAGGGTTTTATACTATTGGTAATTGTCTCTTCTCACAACACTCTCCTGTCACCACAGAGAACGAAATAGGCAGAGAAGAACTGACTTATGCTATGTGTGTTCCACAGATTTGCTGATACCATCCTCTGACCAATCGCTGAAAGTTCCTATTGTTTGTTTTGTAATGATCTTAACCTAACAGTTTAAAATAAACAATACCCCAATTGCGGTAGTTTAATAGTGTTCTGCATAACATTTATTTTCAGGTCATATTACTTTAAATTTTTAAATGGACACTTTTTGGTGTTGTGCTTGGTTCATCGCCAGATAAAAATAGCTCATTTTAAGTAGTTTGACAGAAATAAATATTTCTTCATGAAGAAACCATTTTTTGAAAAAAAAAATCAAACACTGAAATATTTATTTTGAAGAAATGTCCTCATGGTACCTCCTGCACCTTGCAGTAGTGTGTCTCATACTCCCATTCTCTCCAGGCTCCCTGGTACTCCCATGTGGTACCATGTCAGAACTCAAATATTTTGACATTCAAATGTTCAATTTCCAATTAAAAATAAATGCTCTGAAGAAAGCAATCAAAAACTCAATTTTCCATGAAAAACAGTTTAGATGGAAAACTTTAACCAGCCCTAAACATATGCTGAAATTGTTGGGTTGTCATTCCACCACAAGGAATGACAACCCAAATAAGTTTGTTCTAAATTGTTATGCAAACAAAGCAGATTTCAGTAGTTCCATTTGGGCAACATAGCAGAAGCAAATGGGTGTGGCCAATCAAAAGAACACTAGGTCAGTAAACTGTCATTTTAAATCTGGGTTCCTTTCCATCAGTTTCTACACCCACAAGTTCAACTTGACTAGAGAAGCACTAGACAAAGACAAGACAAGCCAGATGGACAGTAAAATATCTAGGAAACATCTGTTCACAACATGCAATAACATGTTGTATCATTTGGTAGTAATTTAAGGGAGTGGGTCTCTACACTTTGTGCATATTATTACTGGAAATAACAATGTGTGGCCCAAACTAAAAGACAGTATGTCTCTCTCTGGTTGCTATGTAAGTACACTCAGATAAAACTGTAACCACATTTCCATGTTTCCATTTCTTCCTTCTAGAAGATGGCTCATTAGCTGAGATCATGATTTTCTGATCCATGAGGTGTGAAAGGTCTTCTTCATGCACAAAGTTATCCTCCCCATCTGAAAATGGGGTAGATTGCCTCTACAGAAGCATTGTTCTTTCTATTAGTATCTCTCAGGTCCATAAATCCACATGGGGGTTGGACAATGACATGCTGGACAAACAGGGAGGACTAAAGAGGGGGGATGCAATTATCAATCTCTCTCCCCCTCCATCATAGAATCATAGAACCATAGAGCTGGAAGAGACCTCAGAAGGTCATC
>CM057846.1:57235360-57248279 GCA_030068395.1 Apalone spinifera | reverse complement strand
CCCAATCTCCACGACTTTTCAAAGATAATGGCCAAAGGCTCCTCAATGACATGTACACACACACAGACCATACACACACATCAGTAGCAGATAATACATCCTCCAGTTGTATGACATTTCCAAAGCCTTCCATCCGCAGTTAGGAACATCATCTTTGAGGGGCATTCTGCAGGCAGCTGCTATAAGAAATGTTTCAGGAATCCAGAGGTTGCTGAGGTACAGCATGTCACGCAAATAGATTTGTGTTCCCTGAGAGAGCCAAAGACCCTAGGTGGTGTCAGGGCCCTTACGGGGTGGTACATCCCTGTCTTTTTCCAAGGCTGCTGAGTGAAGAGGTAGTAGAGGGCACAATCTCTTCCTCTCACTTGGCCTCCCCAACAAGAGAATCTAAAGGAAACTCTTCAGGCACATCTCTGACCTAGATATTACCTGCAGGTGTGCAGTCTGTCCATTTAAAAATAAATTATTGAGCGCGCATGCGTGCGTGCGTGCGTGCGTGCATCCTGCTCCCAGTTTGTGTACTGAACTCCCATTCATATCAGTAGGCCTTTTATATTTGGGAAAAAAAAGAAAAACACCACAATGCTAAATTAAGATTCTTTGTTTTTTCAAAAGACAATAAATCTTTAAAAGAGTAAATTAAACTTCCAGGATTTTAGATGTTAAATGGTTGAAACATATCCTATTTAAATGCAAATTTGACTTTTTAAAAAAAATGGAATGACAAGTACCTTTGTCCCAAATTTTGTAGATAAAATTAATCTGAGATATGGAAGGGGGCTGAAAAAATGAGGTCTATGTGGATTTGCTTGGTGTTACATTTAATAAGATAATCTTGATGGATTGTCTTTGATCAGTTCATCTCAGTTTTGGATAACTCACCTCTGAAAAGAAAAAAAACCCCACAGTATTGCACAGTTTTAAATTTAAATTGGGTAAATAAGAAACTAGACAGTTTACTTGTAGCTATTTTGCTTCTGGGGGAAAAAAGAGCAGATTTTACAAAATAACAGTCCACTGCTAGTATAAAATATAGGACAAAAATGAGAATTCAAGAGTAGCATTATAATGACCAAAATTCACTATGTGTTTTTTATTATGTCGGAAAAACCTCTCTTAAGAAATGGAAATCACTACATTCTATTGATTTAAGCACAGAATCTTCAGACATAAGTCATCAGTGTTGACACTTTCAAATACATAAAACGTGACATCTGCACCTACAAATGCACTATCCAGGCTGTAAATCATCAAAGAGAAAAACAGTTCAATGTCATTTCAGCCACTGTAAGCTATAGTTTACAAGTGAGAGATAAAAATAGTCATACTGTCTCTATGACATCTAAACCACTTTTCTATTGCAGTATTCTGTGTTCTAATTTATCTTTGTGGTTGAACAACACACAATCAATTGTAAGCAACTAGTGTAGTTTGATTCCAGTCAACAGCAATTTTCTCTGGCTGTCTCTATTTTTGCACTCACTGCATTAACTTTAAATGCTCTTCCAAACATACTCTCTCATGTGTAATGTATAGCTGAAAATCTAAAGATTTTAATTAATCAGTTTAAGTATGAAAATATGGGCAAGAGGCATTAGCATACTAATTATATTTAATGATTTAGAAATACTTATAAAATATTTTATAAAATATCATCTTATCTGCCTCCATGTTGGTGAAGACTTTATACAGATGAGAAGAACTAACTTTCAACAAGGGGACTCTACCAAGTATTATTATTAAAAAATACATCATTCCTGACAAAAGAAAATAATATCAAGTATTTTAATCCCTTCTTGAAAGAAATGCAAAATAGCCTCCTATGGCTACAGTACTTTGTCAATGTAATTAGTATGCAAACCTATACTCAATTTGCATAAAGTTCTAAAACATTTTTATCAAAACTTCAATGAATCTCTTCATGTAACTGTGAAGTGAGAACATGACTATCACAAGTGGCATAGTTTATTATTAGCATTTAAAAGTCAAAACACACAAAACTTAAATTGTTTTTGTACGTGATAAAGCCTGCTCAGGTGAGTCTTAGTTATTGGTATTAGCATTTTCTGTAGGAGTGAAACATGTCTACAGTCAATACTACACAAATTATCATGATAATTTAGGCATTGATCTCACAGTGAACATATGGGAAGACTGTTGAACCCACTGAAGTCAATGGAACAACAATACACTGCAGAATCAGAGCCTTAGTGTGAACAATTTGAAAAATGTGTGACATGTCCCCTTCCAACATAATTCACCGTTTCCTGGTACGTACTTCATCTTAGCCTTATTCTAAGAGTTAAACATCATCTCTGCATAAACATCACAGGTGGGTAGACAAAAACTACACAAAAGGGCAGACAAAAGTTGCCAAGTTTTATGTTAATATGATAGATAAACATATTTATGAACTTACAATATCTAGTCATTGACAATTTACTTCAGGAATGTTCTTGGAAATATATCCACAAACCTGTGCAGTGTGAGCAGTAGTGCATACCCAACATGCTGTCAGAAGTGTTCATGAGAAATCCTGCTGTCATGTTCCAAGATTACACAACTCAGGCAATTCTGGTCAACGGTATGCTCTTCAGAAGCAGTATGCATGCTGAAATCCACATAGTTTGTGCTAGCTGTAAACAGCCCCATATGTACTTACCACATTTGCAGCCCCTTATTCCTCAGGACATATTCCTTTGATCATACAGAATGTTCTGTCGCTTTAGCCATGAAAATATGGTATCAAATTCTTCTGCGTCATGGCACAATGCTGTTTCCATGCTTTCATCAATAATACCTGCATGCCAATTTTGCCTTCTTTGCTACATATATCTTCATCATATGGTACATTTTTATGGGCGCTATTTGTTAACTGGAAAAATTCTGAGTTCTCAAGTTTCTGAAATTTAGCAATACTGTCCAGTGCTCATCTTATCTGAATGTCTCTCCTACAAAGCGTGTGCTTGCAAATTCACAAAACATATTGCACAGTCAGCCGAGAAGCCTAGCAATCTAAATCAAATTGCAGACAGCCATATCTCGTAGTCTACATGGTGCAACAGTGGGCACTATATGGGTCGTATTTCTGAAGCACAGTACACACTGACTCATGCACATAGATCCTGCTGATGTGCATTAAAAGTTCCCTAGTGCACTTTAATGTATTGTTGTTTCAAACTATTCTACATAAAAGTGCTCTAGGGAAATCTTAATACACATGAGCAGGTTCTATGCAGACCAATTAATGTGCAACATGTTAATGCACTGTAGAAACCACACCTCCATAGCACACACTGCTGCTCCACAAATACAAGCCCACAGTTAGAAAGGCAACATTTCTTCCTATGCTTACTAGATTTCTGAACAGAATTTCTATGTATTACATGTATATCACCTCAAACAGCTGAACAGCTCACATTTCTCTATCTTGAATAGGCTATTGGAGAAGGGACTGATCCTTTGCTGAATGCTTCATGAGAAGTAGTGAGCATCCTTAGGTCTCTGGTGAATGGAAACTGAGGGCATTTAGCATCTCAGATGGTTTGGTCCACAGATACATGTGCACAACTCAATATCATTAATGGTACTTATAGTTCCTGAGCTTATTCACTCATGCACACACAAAAAGCATCCTAATAATGTTTAAACTCTAACCTCTTCAGAGCTGGTAAGAGGTTTTTTAAAAAACTCTGTGCACTTCCACAGTCTGCAGAGCACACACATGTATTAAATACCCCCTTTTTTAGGATGGACAGTCCTTTTAAAATCATAATACCTAACATTTTTCCTTCCTGTACCTTCAGAAACTTCCTAACAAAATCCCCTTATTACATAAAAGTACAGTGAAGTGGTAAAATATCTGTCATAAAGCAGAGAATTACTTCCTAGACATGGAGTTTTGAAAATCGAGCAATCATGGAAATTCACTTCTAATGCTGGATCATGAAATTGTAAAACTATGGAAGGGCAAAATAATTTTCTGAAGCTAAAATAGGAACTCATCCTGAACTGTTGAAGACTTCTTTCGCCTCTACCTAATGTACACATACAAAAGCTCACTGCATTAATACAGCCTGGCGAGAGGGTATTTTTACCTGAAAAATTAGTTATAAAACAAATTCTTCCATACATTAAAGTGAAATAACATATTCTCTATTTTGCTCCACTTGCATCATGTTTTAAATAGATTTTTTTGCTTATAAAATAATTTTTGAAAAAATAGACACTTTATATGTGCTTGCACACTTGTTCTAGTTTTTATAACTGTGGAGTGAAATATATTTTATTATTCTTTAGAATAAAATGTGGCAGGCAAAACTCCCATCCCCTTAATTAAAAAATATCAACTCTGACAAAAAGCCAACTGCTAGATTGTAAAATGATTTCCAATTGGTGAGTGCTTACTGACACAAGTAGGCCTACTGAAGTCAATGAGATTACTTGCATGAGTCTGCTCCCTGACAAGAGTACAGGCTGCACAATTTAGCCCTTGTAAGTTTAGAGTTGAGGGAGAAAGGGAATTGGAAATGAAAAGCAAAAGGTACAGCAGATATAGTTTATCCAGCATTACAAGTTGTCTTCATTATCACCATTTTGTTGCTGCTTTGGGAGACCTATCAAATACCTGCAGAAACTACACATGTCAAATTGCTGACTCTGTGACAAGTCCATTAATGTAGAAAGAGGGATGTTTCCTACGCTCTTGGAGGAGTATACTGCCCTTATGTTGCACACGGAACTCCCACTGACATTAATGAGAGTTCCACACAGAGAATGAATACAGAATACCCCTCTTAGTTTTCACACAAAAGTCTGTCCCAAGGGAAGATTCTATCTGACATAGAGGATATTAATCGACTAGGGAACACCTGAGTCAAAACCAAGACACAACTGAAGTAACAGCATTGGCATCCAACACAATGGCTAGATAATTTGATTCTGTTATTCCTTGCCTATTCACACGATATAAATATCATCACCAGGCCAGTGTACATTTAGAAAAAATGTCAACACAATCTCCACTTCTTCTGAGCATGTTCACTCCCTCTGTTGGAAAGCAGAGGATGCTCACCGTATGAATTCTGTATATTTTCTCATAATCCTTTGGTGGATTATGATCTGTATATTTTCTCATAATCCTTTGGTGGATTATTATCATCTAAAACATGCTGTTATAACAATAGCAAATACCTGAATAAGAACTGGGATTTTACATTCTATAATTACCTATTTGCATACATGCCAATCGCTCTGTATTTTCAGATCTTTTTTAATAAATATACTTCTTACACCACTTACCCCACCCAAAAAGAACCCTATTCTATTTCTAAGAGGTGCACCTGTTGAATATTTTAATTCATATACCTTCACTACCAAATGTTGAAACTATGGAAAAAATGAAAAAAGCCACAACATGTTGTATTGTCATCAGGGATTTTAAAATATGTGTAATTAAGTAACCGTATAACCACTGAAAATGTCAGCGATTACAGTTACATGGCAGCAATCGGCTCCCCAGGAGTTGGTGCATGTGGAGAGCCAGCTGTTAAGCTTTCTCCCCACTGGTACTGGCTCCCACCTGCCACCCCACATTCCTGCCTCTGTATCGGGGCAGCAGTGCAGGGCAGCAGGTAACTCCCCGGGAGCCAGTATGCACTGGCTCCCCATGAATACCGAGAGCCTGCATGTAATTGTGAACATTAACTAGTGAGTCCAGGCTCCTCAGTTAACCATTTACATGGTTACACTTTCACATCCTTAATTATCATAATTACAATAACAATACTGATTCATTTGTTCTTAGAGAGACAAGATGGGTGAAATAATGTCTTTTATAGGACCAACATCTGTTGGGGAGATAGACAAGCTTTTGAACTTACACAGACCTCTTTTTCAGGTCCAAGCTGTACAAGTACAAGCCTATTTTGCCCCTTGCTGATTTCAACTGATGCTATACCTTCACATGCCCATTATAATATGGAGAGTGATTTTTATATCCACTGTCTAGTTTCTGGGTTGGTGACATGCGATTTCTCACTGGGCTGGATTGGAATAAAATATCAGTGTTGTTGCTGCACTGATATGGCAAGCGACAGAACCCTGATGTTTTTTTCTTTACTACACTGATGTACTCCTATGGGTCTAATTGAGATTCACATATTTTAATACAGCATGGTGATCAAACATCCATTTTTTCACTTGTGCTCAGCTGTGCCCAGATGCCAAGGCAATATTAAGTATATTCCTTGAAAACTTAAACTGGGGAGGCAAATTTTAGCTTATGAGGTGGTTGTCTCAATACTTGTTTCAGATGGGAAGATATCCCTTATCTTACACCAGAAGATCTATGATAAGTCCATTATCAGGTACTGTCAATGGTTTGTCTGTAGGTTGGCTCCCACTCTGTCTATGGAAGATGAATATCCACACGATGGGATTTTATGGAAGGTGGTCAGGCCAGGGTTTGAACCTATGATCAGTAACTCCAAGTGTAACCACCACCAGGTAGTTTTTAACCTGGGACCTCTGGAAGCGGAGTATAGGAGCCTCTACCCACTGACCTAAAACCCAGCCAGCTCTCAGCCCATCCTGCAGAGGTCTCTTGGTCTTAACTGTTGCCGTGGTCTAGGTACCACATGCATTGCTTAGTAATCACACTCAGCAAACCCATGCTCAGCAAACCTAGGGTTCTCCCATTTTTTAAATAGTAAAAATTCAGGGGTATAGCCAATGATAGAATCAGCAACTTCAGCTGCCCTTGCCATTCAAACTATCAGCACTCTGCTAGATGTTTTAATTATCTATTGATCTTATGTTTTTATGCCTTTGCCCATCACCGTAGTATCTGAGTAAATCCCATGCTGAATCAATAGCAGTAATGAAGTCCCTAGCAGACTTCATGGAGTCACTGGCATTTCTCTTTTTGCAGGGCAAATATTCCACTTAGGGTGTGGAGCTGTGTTTTTGTTTTTTGGTTGGTTGTTCATTTGTTTTTCAGTTGGTTGGATAATCTATTTGATAAATGCCCTGAATCCAGCAAACTCCTACTCAGGTAACTTGTCCACATTTATAACTAGTCCCACTGAAATCAACAAGACTATTAGCATGAGTTAGGATTTGCAATCTTCAACCCTAACGTGGTAGTCACATCAGGTTAGAATTGCTTTATTTACTTACAACATACCTGCAACAACAATAATGCATTTAACCAATGCCTGCTTACTAGTGCACTGAATTGTTCCATACTCTAAGTTACATTAAAGAGGCGTATTTTAAAAGTGTGTATTTCATCTGAACCCAATTTTTAGTAACAAGCATTCTTTATTTAATCCAATTTATTTAGTCAGACTAAGCAAGAACAATGAAGTCATCTTTTTTCCTTTTGCTGGTTTGGATTATACAATTAAGAGGAAAGGGACATAAAATTGGCACTCTTTTGGTCAATAAATTCAGCTCCAAAATATAAAATCTTCCATGAGTTTTAGCATTTTGTTAGGTGGTAATCCTTACATATTTCCTTTTATCTGCACTATAATTTTATTTTAAAAGTCTCTCCAAAAGCTCATGAATAAATAGAAAGTAATTTTCACAAAAATCTTTTTTTAGGAGACTGGTTAGGGAACAAAGCTCCCCATACTCCATTAGTGTATCTAAAACAACTAATATTACATTTTCACTATTGTTATTACAACACTTTCAGTATAACCAATATTTTACTGGATTTTTTGTGTGAGAGACCCAAGAAGAGCTGCAAATGATCACAGCTATGAAATCTTTGGGGAAAAAAAAAGAAAAAAGAAAAACCACTATCACAGGAAAGTTCTGTAATAATTCCGATACTCTCAAAATTTAATGTTGAAATATCTCATTATTACACTACTGATTTCACTTTTCCCCACATCATAGATATTAATGTTATCTCTTTTCTGGCATCTATATTTGTAACAATTCACATATGCTCTTCATATTTTATTCTTAGTCTTCTGGGAGGAAGGGAAAACAGAACAGAGATTAATATCAACTACACTAAAATCTCAATCCAATTGATACCTCTTGTTCAAATCAATAAAAAAATTATGCAATCACCTATATTTCGTAAAAAAAAATCATTTTATTTAAACACGAGAGTGTGAAGAATCAGTGAAAAACAACATTGAGTAAAAGAGTGATGACTCTGTGGTAGCTTCAACATTCCCATGAGAGCGACAGTGACAAATAGACACCAGCTAGAGTAGGCCATGTTCCTAAAACTCATTTCACTCTTCTATTTATTTTTTAGGAGTAATCATTGCATGCACCTGGGAATAAGACGCTGTTATTATGCATAAGGATTGCATGGCATGGCTGAAGGATGCTACAGTACTTATAATTACATATTCACAGTCATGATAGAAATTACTATTACCATAGATATGTAAAGAAAACAGAACTAATTAAAGAAATAACAGAAAACAAAACCATATGTAATCTCCCTCCCCACAAACCTAATGAATCCTTTTAATATTAATTAAAGAATTCCTAACAATACATTGGAAAGCTCTCTTGGAGAATTCAGCTTACTGTTTAACAGTTTCTGACTAATTTTATTAACCTGTACATCTGAGAGGATCAACCCCCTCTGGGTTTAATTAGAAGAAAATTCAATTTAAATCTAAATGTCAACAGTGGTTACTAATTATGGCAGGGCCCTGGACCAGACATCCAGTCTGTAATCAGGCAGTTCTCTGGTAACAATTAGCAGGGTTTTTTTTTCCTGAGTTATGCGTGCATTAGGATTTTTTAAAATAAATATGATTCAGCATGAGATACAGATAATATTAAAAGTACCTACTGCTAGGTGCAAACATGCAGAAGAGGTTGCCAAATTAAATTATAGAGATTTCTCAAACATATAGCTGAATAATAAGCAGCTACAAAACTAGGTCAGGGTCACAAGCAACAGACCACTGCCCCTCCCCCAACATGCAAAATAAATATACCCACTATCTCTGAATAGAAATCATTCTTTTGTTATGCACTTTGTCAAGAATACATTATTGCAAAATTATGTTTATTTCCACAATCTGCACAGCTGAAAGCAGGACTGAATTAATTTTTCCAGAACTGATTTCATTTGCAATTTCATGATTATGATTATAAAATGTAAATTCATTACTTTAAAAAAGAAATGACAATGAAAGGCAGAAATATAAGAAGGCAGCTCTTTATCAATGGGTTTGGTTTTCTCTGTACTAATGAAATAAACAGATGACTAACTCTGAAGCAAAAACAAACACTAAAAATCTACAGTAAAATAAAAACTGGAGAGACAATGAAAAATTAATCATTTTAAAATATAACCTGAACAGTGAATATGTGATGTTAAGCAAGAAAATTACCAGAACATGTAAGATATTATCAAAACTAGAGTAAGTTAGTCATTTAAGCTTTGCATCAACTCCCACGTTCTATTCTCAATGTTAACAATAAAGACAATAATGAACATGCTGATGTAGTACTGAGCATTTTTATTTCATCTTTCAATTTGGTGATAACTTTTTCATAATTTGTAATTGTCTTTTGCAAACCATTTTTACTGATGACATGCATAGGAATTGAGTTAAAATCCATATTTATAAAATGGTGGAGGTTATTCACAATTAATAGTATTTTATGTTTAATTTCATTAAGAGAACTATGTTTTTTTTAATTAAACCCCAAACATGAAAACACTCATTAATATACTTAACTTTAAGCCTGTTCCAGTGATTTCAGTGGAACAGTTTCACATTGTTCAATTAAGCACACTTTTAGGGGTTTACTATACCTTAGGCCCCAGTTTAAAATACGTAAGTAGATGCTTAACTTTAATCACTTGATAATTTCCTATTCTGTTCATTCTGCCTAAACCACCTGACATTGGCCACTATCTGAAGACAGGATAGTGGGCTAGAAGAACCACTGGTCTGACCCAGTATGGCCTTTATTTTCTTAATATGTCCCTATTCAGGGAAGCACTTAAGCACATCAAATTAGTGTGCACATTGTGAATGTGCTTTCCTACATAGGGATGTCTTAGGCACCTGCTTAAATGTTTTTGTGGAATGGGGTCTAAGGCAAAATTATTAAAGGTATTTAGACTCCCTGGGGATTTTGAAAAGCATGTAGGAATCTAACTTATATTGATTCCCTCTGGGAACCTGAATATCTTTAAAAATCTGAACCTATATGTTTTTCTGAACAGTGAAGGGATTAGGCATGTACACGTAGAATCTGAACTTTAAATTAATTGAAGAACAAATTTTTAAACCACAGAACCTGCAACTGTGCTGGACAAATTTGAACTCATGCTTTCATTTGCAGACATACAACTGTATACAGTAAATGCATAATATACAAATTGGGACCAATTATATGATTTGCACACACAAATACCTGTTTGTTCACATTAATGAGTCTGCACAATAATTTCAAAAAACAGTTAAAACCATCTCTGAATATATAGGACAGGTTGCATTTGTACTTTTAAAATAGTTGTTAAAAATGACAATTTTATTCTGAGGTACTAATGTTCCTATTCACATGTACTAGATATGTCATAATTTAGCTAACCATAGATTGTTTGTGTTCTTAACTTCCGTTCACTTTCTTCTCCAGCCTAGAGTTTAGCGAGGAGGCTCTGCAACAGAAAAAAGTGCTGCTTCTGGGCGAGCGACAGTACAGTATTAACACCTATAAGGGTAGCAGGCATCTTCTGCTTTGGAACACTCCCCAATTCCCCTCTGGGAAGCATAGTACCTCCATTAACCAAGAAAGAGCAAGGGCACTGCTATATTCTAGAACCTATATTACAGCACTTTTCATAGGGACTTTTAATGATTTGGTCACAATAATAAACATGTTACTTAACATTCTGAATTGGTGTAAGAACTCTAAACATGAGAATTGCTCATTTCTATGTTATCCTATCCAGGTTTATATTTCTCGTCATATGGATATTTTATTTCATGAAGAAATTCCATTTCATAAGTAAGAGACCCCATGGTGATTACTACACTTCTCTTGGGTGGTTAAATTCACGCATCCTTTAGCCTTGTGCCTAACAGTACCTAGGACTTGTAATAATCACCCAGAGAAACTCTGGTAGCTGTCTCTCATTATAATATTTTTTGGTGAAATCCTGGCCCCCGAGGAAATAATGAGTCATGCTTTTGACTTCGAAGTGGTTAGAGTTCCACCCTTTGTGCTCCTTGAAATTTTACTTGGTTTTAGTCCCTTTTGTGAGTTTCTCTAAAGGTACTCAATAAAATTATAGGTTGAGGTTTTAATAAATAATAATTTAATACTTTCTATATGCTCAACATTAACACATTTCCTTAAATCATTAATTCTAAAAATTTTTTAAAAAATGTCTAATGTGCACTGTATAACATTTCCTATACAATTATTAAACCACAATGTATTTTTTGTCTTCAGTAGCAAATCAAGCACAGGTGTGTCTAACTATTTCCCTGTCCCTAAAAAAAGTTTACTTATTCTCCATGTTTAACTGAAGTTTTAGTTGAGATCTTTTGATAGCATCAAAAAGGAAGTTCTTTCAACCACAGCTGAATAATAAGGTGAATGGAAAAACAGTTGGTTTCCTTCTGCCTCAACTGTTTACCTTGGTCTGTTTTAAGTAAGGCACAGAAAAAGAATGTATATTCTTCACTGTATAACAACCACAAAGTTTTTAAAAAGGGACAAAATATATTTTCTTCATGGATGACATTCCACAACTGTGACTTCCCTAATTAATCATATTTTCCAATCCAAGACCAGGAGTTTTAAACTACCATATACAAGGAAGGGTGTTAAGACCAAGAACTCAGACTTAAAGTAGACTCAAGGTAACTTGAATGTTAAGAATAAAGGCATTGAGGGATGTAAAATGAATATATTCTCCAGTTTCTTATATACTGTATGAATGCTATGAACAAGATGAACTGAAAAGAAATGTGATGATGATTGAACAGGAACCTGCTAGGGTGATTCAAGTTCCCAAATTGTTAAAATCCCTCAAGGCACCCCATTTCAGAAAGTTAGGCAGAACGGTAGGCAGGAGGGCAGTCTGCATTATCATGAGATGCTTTGGATTTACTGACAATTTAGAAGAACCAGGCCTTGAATACTTGTGGGTTTATATACTAAGTGATATGCAACAAGATATATGCCTGCTGGGGGGCTGCTTTCGTTATTAAACCAGTCAAGGAAACAGGATTAGCAGTTCCTTAAATATATAACAGCTATACAGAAAAAATGAATTACAATTGGGATTTCATTGAAGGTCTCATGCTCTGACTGGCAAAACAACCTTAGCATTTCTAAAAATTATAGATAACTTTCCAACACACGAAATATTAGAACCAACTGGATGTAATTCTATAGTAGAACTCATTCTAATGGATAAAATTGAAATGATCTCTCAGTAAAAACTGATGGTTGCCTATGTGCAAGTGATCACAATTTGATTTCATTTACTATGTGCAAATAAAATGTAATCTCAATCTGTGTGTGTGTGTGTCTACTATATATTTGAGAGAGTTTGTCTGTCTATCCATTTGTCTGTTTATTCAAGAACGCCTCAATAGTAGGAGCTAGGACCACCCAAATTCAGTATATAGCAATTGTTATATATATTAGAGATTTGTGTGTCTGTCTATGAATCCATTTGTTCAAAATCTTCTAAACAGTAACAGCTAGGACCACCAAATTTGGTATGCAGATTTCTCTTATGCCTCAAATCTCTCCCCTTCCCCGATCCTCAGCCCCAGCACTGGACCAGGAGGGGGAAGCCTCCTCCTCCCCCCACCGTCTCTCGAGCACCGCCAGGCTTCTCATTGTGGCTATTCCAGACTGCCAACATGGCCCCCCACTCCTCCCCTGGGCCCATGCCTAG
>CM057846.1:57213241-57231009 GCA_030068395.1 Apalone spinifera | reverse complement strand
TAAGTTTGCAGATGATACCATGCTGGGAAGGGTTGCAAGTGCTTTGGAGGATAGAGCCAAAATTCAAAAAGATCTGGACAAACTAGAGAAATGGTCTCAGGTAAATAGGATGAAGTTTAATAAGGACAAATACAAAGTATTCCACTTAGGAAGGAACAATCAGTTTCACACATACAAAATGGGAAGTGATTGTCTAGGAAGGAGTACTATTGAAAGGGATCTAGGGGTCATAGTGGACCACAAGTTAAACATGAGACAACAGTGTGACACTTGCAAAAAAAGCAAACGTGATTCTGTGATGCATTAAAAGGAGTGTTATGAGCAAGACACGAGAAGTCATTCTTCCATTCTACTCTGTGCTGATTAGGCCTCAATTAGAGTACTGCATGCAGTTCTGGGCACCACATTTCAAGAAAGATGTGGAGAAATTGGAGAAGGTGCAGAGAAGAGCAACAAAAATTATTGAAGGTCTAGAAAACATGAGCTTTGAGGGAAGACTGAAAGAATTGGGCTTCTTTAGTTTAGAAAAGACAAGCCTGAGAGGGGACATGATAGCAGTTTTCAAGTATCTAGAAGGGTGTTAACAAGGAGGAGAGAGAAAAAGTCTTCTTGAACTCTGAGGATAGGACAAGAAGCAATGGGCTTAAGTTTCATCAAGGGAGGTTTAGTTTGGACATTAAGAAAAAATTCCTGTCAGGGTGGTTAAGGACTGGAATCAATTACCTAGGGAGGTTGTGGAATCTCCATCACTGGAGATATTTAAGAGCAGGTTGACAGACATCTCTCAGGGATGATCTAAACAGTACTTGGTCCTGCAATGAGGACAAGGGATTGGACTAGATAACCTCTCGAGGTCCCTTCCAATTCTAGTATTCTGTGATTCTATGACTCTAGTATTTGCCACAACAGTGCTCATCACAAAAGCTTTACTTGCAGTCCCTTTCAAGGTATAAACAACAAAGCTGTTCATGTAAATGTCTTTCACTATTTGAAACTGATGTGGTATCCGATGAGGGGAGATATGCACCCTAAAGTCCCAATCCTGCACACACTTGCTCATGAAAGTAGTCAACCATTTTCAATGGGATGACTCATGTTCCAAGTACATGCTTTAAAAGTTTGAGGAACTGGGGCCTACGAAACTTAAAACCCAAGTACTTTTATTTTATAGATCAAAATCAGCAACTTAAACTTCACCCAGAAAATAGTTTAGTCCCCAAGGTATACCACAGTGCCTATAGTGAACACCATTTGATAAGTAGCAAGATGCATTCTGTGCCGGCTGCAATCTGCACCAGCTACAATTTCCAACTGGGTTTACTGTGCCTGTTTGGAGTGTAGGGTTGCCAGGTGTCCAGTTTTGAATCGGACAGGCCAGTATTTGAGCTTTCTGTTCTGGAAACAAATTGAGAAAATATAAATGAGGAAATATAAATGTCCGGTATTTTCTAAATAAGATGTATTGTAGATTGTGATGTAATGTCAAATGTGTCCTGTATTTTTGTTGAAACCATCTGGCAACCTAATAAGGGACATGAAGTAAAATTATGAGATGCACACCCAAAAGAAAAATTGTAACTTTCTTTTTGGCACATTTAGTAAAAAGAGCTCTTGAGAAAACACTTGCTATGTTGTCACCCAGAAGCAGCTGCAGAGTCTAAATTAGCCATTTTGCAAGCCTGAGTGATAAATAATATGATACATGTATTGAGTCACAGCCTAGCCACAGTCCTAATCTCTTACCCTAGTGATAATAACAAAAGTAATATGATACCAAGCTCGTACATAGGACTTTTCATTCATGGATCTCAAAGCACTGGGTGCTATAGAAAACCCATGAAAGGCAGATAGGTAACACATTCCAATAACCAGATTTAGCATTTTAAATTCATGATGCCATACAGTACATTTTAAATAGCAGCTAGAATAATAATAGGTTCTAAATGGTGCCATGTTTCATTTTGACCCAGTTTTTTAAATACGCTGATATAAGAAACAGACAGATTTTAAGATTTATGTTTTTAAACAAAAATGAAATTGCTGTGGAGTTTCCAGTTCAGGAACTACCTGGAGATTATTACAAAAACAAGAAAAAACAGTACATTGCACAATCCTGACCTTTTGAAATGTTCTCGAATATATCATGCAAAAAAAAGGGGGGAGGGAGGGTTGTGTTAAATAAGGAATTTGTTAGCCTTCAGCTCAGAGGCAGGTTTATTAGCAAACAGCTAAGTGGAACAAAAAATCTATAACCCTGATCTTATTGAAATAATTACAGAACCTTTAATGTCCCACTAGGCATACGCAGAGAAAAAAGATGGAGCACACTGAAAAAGACTACAGTAATGAAAACAGACAGAAATAGGCCACTCATCATACCTTTTACTTAGTGCATACAAACCACTGTCAAAAATATAAGACAATATACAAATGATTGCCTGTCTAAAAATGATTTTAAATTTCCTTTTCACTTTGCTAAATTTTAGAAATGTTCATAGTAAACATATAATGTTATCCTTTATGTATTTGGGTGCATATAATATACATAATTATTAATAGTTATATGTAATGTAAAACTATGTTAAAGTTACATTAAAGTTTAAAACCACAACAATCTCAACAGATACAAATTCTGAATGTTGAGCATCCTTCGTGTTTTGTAGTGTATATTAAAATATATATATTAAACCATTGTGCAAATGTAACTAGAGAAACAGGAATAGAAAGTATTGCATGTGTGTTCAGAGCTAGTATAATGAAATACAACAGATTAAAAAAATGGATACACAGATCAGATAAAACAAAGTGGCCATGTTAACGATGCTGCCAACATCTTTTCTTTTGCATTTCTTGACTTTTTTGGTCTGAATTGTACAACCTGAGGGCTCAGTAGAAGCTCTGCTAAGAGTCCCAAGTAAGGCGTTAATTTGCTGAGCTTCTCCTTGTGAAGATAGAAAGTCACAATCTATTTGGCCCTACATGTTCCACGGGTAAGTATGCTGACCCCTCCTACATTTGGAGCAGCTTACGCCCCTGGTGTTGGTATGCAAGCCTTTGCTGTGGGGGAGAGAGAGAAAATTCTGCCCCCTTTTCCTGGTCTCCTCCCACCCCCCAAATGAGCACAGGAGCTCTTTGGAAGGGGACACAGCAGCTATGTGGGGCCTGCTCACCTCCTTGTGCTGGAATTCATGGTGCAGAAGGTACATATAAAGGAATATGAAAGCACCATATGCCCCTTCCTTCCTTGCACTGTCATACAAGCCACACCACTAAGGGTATGCCTACACTACAATTAGATACTCCTGGGGGGATTCTGTGCCACTGTGCATACGTACATTTCATGCATCCTGGATGATATTTTTTCCTTTACCAAAAAATACATCATTGGAAAGATGTTGCAGTTGTCTTATGCCCACTAGGGGCTGCTGTGGCACCAGAACAGAGAGCAGCCACACCATGGCCAGGGCCAGCTGCACACAGTGAAGAGAAGAAGCTGCTTTCTACATTGCACCCTGTTCCTGGTGCCAGGTCAGGAGGCATAGGGTGCTAAGGGATGGACAGCATGGGCATAAGCTGGTGCTTCTGGGTCACAGATTGAGGGTCAAGAAGAGCGAGTGAAGGAGCGAGTGAAGTGGGAGTTCAATGGGAATGGGGGGGGAGTCAGAGACAGATTGGGACAGTGGGGAGGTGTGTAGATGGGAAGAGGAGGCTGAGGAGGGGTGCAAGGACACATGGGGATGGGGAAGAAGGGTGGCTAAGTAGATGCAGGGGACACAATGCGGGGGAGCAAGGAAACATGGTGACAGGGACAGATGTGCATGACTAAATCGACAAGCCTAGTGATCAGCCAGGTTTCTGCCTAGGGGAGGCTCCATGACAATCTCTTCTTGTCCAAAAACAAAACAAAAAAAACACCCATTCCTTACTTCTCTCACCTACACTCATCAACCCTCTAACTTTACATCCAGGCTGCTTCCCAGAAATTACTTCCCTCTCCCTGCAGTCCTCCATTACCCCTGACTTCCCCAAGCCCTTGCATAGCTTCTGAGGGGTGAGGGAAATACATTTCTGCACAGTAGATTAAATGAATTTCTATTCAGAGTTCTGTATTAACATGCCTACTAAGGAATCTATTTGTCAAAAAACATTTCCTGAATATTTTTGGTAGTGCTTTGTTAGATAGTTGTTCCTAGATATTTTGAAATAAATTACCAAAATAATTGAAACTAGAATGATTATATTGTATTATTTGGACAAATATAATATGCAGAATTCTCCAGAATTTTAAATATTGTGGGAAGAACTTTTAAAATGTTTTATGCAGAATTCCCCCAGGAGTAAATTAGACACCCAAGGATGGTCTGAGCCAGTTGACTCAGGCTTGCAGAGTTCAGGCTAAAGGGCTGTTTAATCAAAGGGTTGACATTCAGACTAGGGCTGGAGACCAGACTATGAGACCTGTGAAGGGGGATGGTTCTAGGACCTCCTGAACTCATCTACAAACACCATGATTAAACAGCCTCTCACCCTGTGCCATGAAAGCTCAAGTCAGCTAGCACAGGCCAGCTGCATGTGTCTCTGCCAGGGCAGACATACACTATGTGGCCCCAAAAGTTGCATTAATTTCCCCATTCTGCACCCTGGTACTCTCTTTAATAACTTCAGCGAGGCTTTGATATTTACTGAGGCCCACCTATGTTAAGCCAACTGTGGTTCATGGAGATGAATGGGATGGGGAGAGTTAAGTTCCTGTGTCTTCTGACTACTGTATGTGTGTCTGGAGACAGTTTTCTGCAACACATGGTTGACAGGGCAGCATAACATTGGCCTACATTGTAAGAAATGTATTTTCACAAGAGTAGATAGAAATAGGGGATCTTTCTTACGTGAAAGATAAAATATTCAGCGTATGAGACAGAACTTCAGACAGTCCTAAAAATCTTAGTTTCTATGATTCCCTACACCCTATATGAATAAATATATCCCTTTCCTTAAGGTTGGGGGGGGAGGGGTTGTTTTTATTTTTGGTTTTGGTTTTTGGTGTGTGCATTTGGAAGTATCTAGCTATGTGTCTTTCAATGAAATTCTAGCAACAGTTTCAGGAAATAGCAACTTGCCTGAGCACTCATTAATGGATCTCAAAGTCACTTTATTATTTCAGGCCAATTCCACAAGCCAAATACACAGGGAAGCCTCGGAACTTAACTTCATTTACAGAAGCTTCAGGGGGTAGCCGAGTTAGTCTGTACAGGATAAAAAACAACAAATGTTCTGGTAGCACTTTATAGACTAACAAAACATGTAGATGGTATCATAAGCTTTTGTGAGCACAGCCCACTTCTTCAGATGACCAGAGTTTTGAGTTTAGGATGTGCAACAGATTTGATTCCTATCACAAAGGTATGAATAAAGACATTGGCTGGATGGCCCGCCACATTCCACATCCTAATGACATAAAAAAAACAAACAATGGGTACTTAAGAACAATTTGAAACTTCTCTGTCAGCTTCATGTAGCATGGAGACTCTACTATTTCTTTCCCTTTTTTTTTTCTTTTCTTCCTCTGACTCCTATATTTATTTAGAAACTGGACCTTTAATAACTCCATTCATCTGATGATGTGGGTTGTGCCCACAAAAGCTCATAATACCATCTACATGTTTTGTTAGTCTTTAAGGTGCTGAAAGACTATTTGTTGTTTTTTATGTTTTTCCAGTTACAGACTAACTCGGTTACCACCCTGAAACAATAGTGATGTGTCTGTCACGGTGAGGACAGATAGATAATTTTTCATTATGATGTCATAAGTGAAGGGTTCTTCGGGTTCTGCTATCATCCAAGCAAATTTTATTAAACAAGCTTAGAAACAATTACTTGACTTTTAAAAAAAATACTGATGATCAAACTAAGCCAAATTACAATTCTTCGATAAGGTATATACTCATGGCAAGAACCGAGTTTTAGATACCAGCTACATTTGTTTAAATATTTTTTTAGTAAGTGTGATGAGAATTTTTATTTAGTTAGTTTTACTTTGGGAAAAGTGTCACATCCATAACTCGAACTCTCTGGAGGGTTTCCAAAAAGGTCAGGTTTGATCAGGGACAAAAATTAGAAACTATAAACTAATACCCTATATGTGAAAATCCAAAAAATTATTCTAGATGCTGCACTTCATCCTTAACTGGTGAGGATATGTCTAGTTATTATTATTATACAGACTGATGGGCAGATGAGTTGTTTACACTACAGCCCTTTTACACCAATCTGGTAGTATATGTGGGCCATAAAGCGCATGTAAATGTAAGTTTATACCTATTTTAAACCCATTTATAATTGTTACCTACAGTTTGGATGTAAAAAGGCCTTACTGTAAATGAAAATTAGACCACACACAATTATTATATATTAAAAATGATTGGTTAAAAAGGTGTATTATGACAAAATACAAGAAGAAATTATCATAAATTCTTTAATAAACCAGCTGCATTATGTTATACTGAATGGACAGTGATTTTATTATATTCAATCTAGCTATAACATCTTAAAATTGACTTTCATATGAAAATGCTCTTCTCCCTTTCAATTCATTTACAGTGATATAACAAAGCATACTGTCCATTGCATTTTCATACTTATACTAGCAGTCAAAACACCTCTCTCTCTCTCTCTCTCTCTCAAAAAATTTCCCATGGGACAACAGAGTGACATAATCGCATATGCGTCGCCCCACCCCCCCAGCCTCTGCAGATGGCGGCCATGGCATGGGATCCCCCCCTACCCCTCCTGAGAGGCGCCCTGGGCTCCCTGCTTGCCCTGAAGTGCCTGCAGGAGATCTGGGGGTGACGGTGGCAGTCACCTCTGGCCCTGCTTCAACTGCCGGATCTATCCTCCTCCCCCCCCGTGACCCAGCAGCGAACCATCGCCTGCCTCGGGCCATCACCTGCCTGCCACTCCAGCCTCATGCCCCCCCCCCCCAAGATTATAGCACTGGCTGCTTGCAAGGGGATGGGAGGGAGAAAGCTCCCAGGCTCTGTGCTGGATCCAGCTTGCAGGAAAGCATGCATGCTGCTCCTCCCATGCCCACAGAAGCACATATTCTTCACCGCAAGTCGGAGAGGCATGGAGCCTGGTGGCTTTTTCTCTCCCCATCCCCTGGAAGCCGGTGCTATAATCTTGCAGGGGCAGGGCACGAGGCTGGAGTGGAAGGCAGATGGCGGCCCAAGGCAAGCGGCGGTTCCCTGTTGGGTCGCGAAGCGTCGGGGCCCCGGATCCGGAGGCGGAAGCAGGGCCAGAGATGGCTTCCCCACTAGAGCAGCGGGGGAGCAGTGTGCGGCATGAAAAAAGTGCCCCTCCCCACCCCTCAATGACCAGACCCTGCACCCCCAGTGCCTCACCCACTCCCTCCCACGCTGCACCCACACCCAGCTCCTGGCCTTCCCTGGCTGCCAGAAGCAGAGCCAGGCCTGGTGCGGCCTCGGCTGGAAGAGGGGGATTATGGTTAGGCTGCGGCTGGGGGTGGAGGGAGAGAAGAAAAGAGTCCACAATCATCTTACCATTGTTTTGATTCATGTTCAACAGGTTATTTTATGTTGTGGCTTAATGGCTTGTTTGGGAAAGGGAGTACTAGACTGTTTCAACAGTTTGTAGCAATGACTCCACCACTCCTCATTGCAGACTAATGATAGCAGGGCTGAATCTACCATCACTTACACCAATGTGATTCTACTAGTTTTAATGGAAAGACTCTCGAATTATGCTCGGCTAAAGTCTCACACATCTGGCATGACTCTCACTCATTTGTGAATGCTGCCAAACAGTCCTACAGACCACCCTAATCCTCATGGATTTAGCTGAGCTGCAGAGATGGGACTGGACTCTGAGGCTCCTTTGATGCCTCTCTGAGGACAACCAGGGGGCCTGTCTCCTTAGTTTCTCTCTGATTCTCCTGCTGGATCTGAGGGGGGAAAAGATAAGGCAACAGTGGCACAAAGCAATGAAAAGTTTTGAAAAGATTGTCATTATATTTAAACTGTATAGTAAAACTTCTGAAATGCATTTAAAAGAGCAATGTTCATAATTCTTATTACTGTTGAAACATACATGTTCAGATGCTTTTTTGTTTGCTGGATTGAAAAAGAAGGTTGACTGCTGTAACCTTGATGTGGTATGAAGTCCTATGAGCCATGAAAACATTCAAACTGCATCAGTAAATTGAGTACTTCATGGGGAGTATTTTTCCCAGATGCATGCTTGAAATATGAGATACACATTTCACAATTTAAACTACATATTATCCTTAACTCACCTTTAGATTTTTTTAAATAACTTAATTGTGAAATGGGCTCTCTCTGAAATTATAAATGGAAGGAAATAGGTGGTGAGAAATAAGTTTAAAATTGGTTCATGTGGGTTTTTTGCTCAAACTCTATAGTGAAGCCCATAGATCTATTACTTGAATAGGAAATCATATCTGTGGTTCATGCTATTTCACCATTTCAACACAAGACCCCTGGCAAATCTGGCTGTTTTTACCTTTGAGATTTGTTTTCATTTGAACTTGAAAGTCAAAGTGAATTTTCAGGAGTAAACAAAAACCTTAAAGAAGTGGTTTGCTTAATTTTATGCAAACCAATCCATCTGCACAGTCTAGGTATGACATACTTTGTAACAAAGAGCTAGCAAAATACCTGATTGGGAATTACTATTTACCTATGCAATAACTCCCTATAGTTCTTTTCTGTCCTAAAGCATTGTGTAGTATTGCTGTTCACTATTACAAGTTGCTGCATTTCACCCTAAAGATTACTATCCTTCTGTTCTGGATGAAGTGAATCATGCTTTCATTATATGTGAAGTGATTCATTCATTTCAAGAGAGTGAAACACACTGGAACTTTCATTATAAGCCCCTGCTTTCATATGCTCATAACTTTTTGTGAAAATTTCTCATTTATTCTAAAATTTTCCATGCTGGGTATGAGCCCTGTTTCTGGAAAGTTTCAAAGACAATCCCTTTAGCTATTTGAGTCAGATTAAGCCTCTTTAGTTCACCAATAAATAAAATAAGCTCTATAATATATACACGGAAATAATCTTTGAGGAGTGTTAGATGTAGAGTAAAAAGAACAAATATTAATTTAAAAATATCAATGACTGAAAAACACCAATGAAGCAACTGGATTTTATTATTTTTATTTCTCGCTACTATAGTAAATGTAACCAACTTCTATATCTGAATATGAATGAGTTAAAGACACTAGGAGCACCCTGTTATAGGTTGGGTAGCTGAGCTGGTGTTCCATGTAGTCAATGTTGAGAAAGGTGTAAGTGCTTTTAAATCACATCCTTCTCAATGGCAACTAAATATTGCCCGAGACAATGCAAAGGAGTCAAATAAGCCAGGGTGAAGATCTGGCCCCCGAGAGTTTTTAAAAAACGTCAGAATATGTAACTTGAACCTAAAATATTAGTGATCATTTTTAGCACTGGGTTGATCCAAGCTTAGTTTTAGTAACATTAGCAAACACTCCCTCACCCAGGTTCTGACAAGTCAACCAAATTAATGTGTATCTCTATTTTAATTTTGTTGTTAAAAAAGTCTCTATTTGAAAACTGGAAGAGAAAGGCTACTTACTATGTTAATCTACTGCATAAACATGACGAGTCAAAAACAAGACCTGAGAAATGTCCTCTCATGGAGCTAGAGCCTGCCACATAGTTCTTTATAAATCAGTCTGAATAACCTGAATTGCGCCCCCCCCCCAAAAAAAAAGGTCAGTACAGTTCATGGAGAATTGATATAACAGGTTCTCTGTGGCTATTACTACCTACCTATTAGGCAGTCTACGTCCATACTGGATGCATCTGCCTAGTGGTCTTGCAAGATTGTCCCAGGAGAGTGCATTGTAATAATCTAATTTGAAAGTCCACAAGGAATGAATTATTGTGGTCTGCTTCTGCTATGAAATAATAGTTCACAAACACTCAATAATGAGACTCAGCCAGCTCACTCACATCCAAGTCGCAATCACAACCACCTGCAAGTACAAGTCTGGTGTATTCTCCACGGCATAGACAGGCCTAAAGACTGACTGAAAGGGAAGGAAACAATTTGGAGACTGCAGAAGACACCATAGTTGATTTATCAAAAACTATCTAATAATCTTCACCAGAAAGGAAATACTAGGGGTTGAGTGATAAGTAGCACGCCTGCCAGAGGCAAGACAAGTTTTCATTAGAAACGGCTATTTAAGGAACTTCAACCTTACCAACAACCTCAATCAAAATGTTTCTCCAAAGTAAAATTCATTTACAGGAGATACAAAGATTATCAGAATAAATCTATGCACCTATAACCATTAATTTCTGCAATATATCAATACATATTTTGTAAAAGTAGATCAAATTAAGATAATTGCAGAGACTACTGATTTTGTATTACACACCAGTAATGTAACTGTCCCAGTTATATCGTTACAAGAATTTTCTGAAAAGCAAATCAGCTGACATTACAAATAAAAAAAGTTAATTTAATACTCATGTTCACCCAAATGATCCACATCTATGATTTGGAACACTAACTCTTATTCAAATAATTTCATTAATTAATGAGATATTGATTATTTTTATATTTGTTTAATTTGATTGTGACACTATTATATAAAAATGTTAATTTTAAAATATGGAGATATGTGAGTCTTAACATTCTACACTACAATGAAATCCTTAAAGACCATATTCTGCTTTCTGAAATCAAACTGAACTCCCATTTATTAACATTTGTTCATTTTACCTACACTAGGCTCTAAAGTCTGGAATCACAAAAGAACTCAGGTACTGCAATCCATAGAGTCATGGCACCTAATTTTTAAGAACCTACAAAATCACAGGAACAGTACTACAGTATAGAATTCTGGGCTACCAAGTCATGTCTCACTCTCTCTGTTTCTGACCTAATGATAATTTAAGTATTTATCCACAGTGGGACACTAGTTGGGCGGGGAGAAGGGGGGACAGAGAGAAGCAGGGAGAATTACTCTAGCCCATATGTCAACTGGAAGACTGATAGTTCAGTCTTCCTACTTCAATCACTCTTTTGTTATTTTTCTGCAGTAGAACATCTTCAACGGGAGAAATTTAGCAAACCCCATTCACATTAGACCATCCCACAGCTCAGTGGTTAGAGTGCATTCCACAGAGTGCATTCCCTTTTCAAATCCTTCCCCCACTCTGGCAGGGGTTTTCCACATCCCAGGTGACTGTGCTAATCACTGGGTTTAAAGTTATAGGGTAAAAACCACCACCTTCTTAAATCAGATTCTGAATGGGACCTATCCTGGGAGACAGCCTCTAAGCATGCCTACAGGATTGGTCCCTGCAGATCATGTAGGTGGCCAAATGTCTATTCCCCTGATCTGTGAATAGCTCTGGAGTTTGGGCAGGAGAGAGGAATCCCAATTCCTAGAGGGCAGCAGCAGTGAACATGAAGGAGGCAGAAACTTAGGTGCCAAGGGAACTTTTACCTTGAAAACATAGATGCCAAGTGAGATCAGGATTCAGATGGAATTGTATAGCTCACCAGGGAGCCAGACATGGGATTTAGGTGCCTAACTCTCATGGTTAGATGCAAGAGGTGCCAACCCTCTCCAACTGGATGGACCAGATGCCATTGCCACAAATGGAGTCTGGTCGGGAGTGTTGGCACCCCTCTTAGGTGCTTAAATCTGGGGGTTTGGAGTCTTAGGTACTTTTGTAGATCTGAGAATAAGTACATTACAAAGCATATTAATATTTTTTTTATGACTGTAGTCTCAATGGACTGCGGCTCCATTATGCCAGTTCTGTATGAGCACAGGAAGAGTAAATCCCTGTCCTGAAGATCTGCAGTGTAAATTAACACCAACTCTGACAAAGTAGTGTAACAAATTAATACCATAACTAAGGGAGAGTGAAAGATGATAACAAAAAAGCCTGGTTATATCGACTAGCTATGTTCACAACTTGCAGGTTTGTTATTTTTATTTTAAAGCCATACATAACCAAAATTATGTTAATAATATAAAACAAAGACTAAAGATAAGGTTCTCAATCTGGCCTGACCCAATCAAAAATATCCATCTTACAATATTTTTCTAACCCTTCAGAACATTTCTAGTTACTCCTTCAAATTCTACCCCCACAATCTACCCTCACCAACAAAAGTTTAAGAGGACAGGTAGGTATTTCACTGTGTCTCAAAGGTCACCAAATCCAGGATCTGGTGAACTCCGAGAAAGGTAATTCTATAGCCATAGTCAGACGTGTGTGTAGGTTCCAGTAACAGAACTATTCAAAAGAAAAAGCAAACTTTCTTTTTTCAGTTCATAGCAACAGTTCAGAAGGACAGATTACTATCCTAAGGTTAGATGGTTAACTTTTCTACAGCTTTATAAATGATACATTTGAGAAATGGCTTCTCTACATAACTATAATGCTTATAGCTTTTTCAATAATACAGTAAGCACATATCCTAGGTATGAACTTCCTGTGGACAATTGCATAAGCAGCATTTTGATAATAATGTGAAATAAAGTTATTACATACAGGTACATTCTACTCTCATTTCCATTGTGGAAAAATCAAGGGCATAAGAGACTCTTTTATTGTACATTTTGTACATTGGACAATAACTTTGCTAACAGAATAATCCATTTTTCCCCTACTACAGTTACATAATCCTTTAGTTTATACATAAAAATGTGTTCTCAAAGTCATTTAATATGGCTAGTTACCAATCCTGGGCCATATAACTATATATATATTTAAAAAACCCTTGTTTTTAGTAGGCCTTTCCTACAATAAACCCGTGCACATTTTAGGAAGAATATTATTTTACTAGTGTAAGAATGATAGTAAAAACTTTTACCACACTAAACTCTATGTCCTAAAGAAATAAGTAGCTTTGTTAACCTCAATTTTCCTGGTGATCACTTATATTCAATATGCTGTGAAAATAGTATCTTAGCAAACCTTGAACTTTATAAAGATGTAAGGTACTGAATTAAAGCTTTGGAGAACATGTTTTTCTTTTTATCAGCATACAAATAGATAATAGCTTGTTTTTGGCAGGGATTTTTTTATAGCTAAAGTACTTTCCCCCTCAGGGTATCATACTGTCATTTGTTTTTATTTTCAAAATGAAAACAAATGGCATTGTAACTCCTAAGGGTGAAAAAGACTTCAGTCTGCTTTTTCTCTGCACTCATCTATTCATTTTGAGTTAGATAGAATATAGATATAGTTTTTTCCCCTTTGGCTTCTATTGCCACAAAACGTATTCACTAGCTGTACAGTAATTAACAGCTCTTGACTGGAAAACTGCCAACATGTACAACGTGACACTCATCCTTTGAACACTAACAAAGTGCATAAGTAATTTATGTTGGATTAAATATCCCTAACAGGGACCCTTAAGTAACCCAATCACTTTAAACAGGCTCCACATGTATGCTCCTGTGCAGTGAAAATGTCAGACAGTGATAACCCACTAATAGCACAATTCGAACTATATTCCAGCCATTAGCATTTTATGACATCAATCCTCATTAAACCTGGCAAGGAATAAGATACTAATGTTTCCCAATTTTACAGCCAACGTGGAAGAGAAATGGAGAAAATGTAGACAGGTGCTGTCTCCCAAAAAGGATTAAAAATTTTTAAAAACATGGTTGCAATTTTCTGTTAGTACCTTTGTTTGCACTGAAAGAGAGACAACAAAGAGGTAAGGGCTACAAGGACCTCAATGGAATCCAGCCAAGAGTGAAAGAAAAGACTGGCATTTCAGCCATTGTACTCCCTGCTAAAGCACTGTGCCAACTCATCTTCCAACCCATTATATGAAATTTAATTTAACCTGCTATGCAATTAATTCAGATGTTCAGCCTATTTTTCTCATGGCAGAATCCCTCACACAATGCCTTATTTAAATATTAATCAGTCCTCTTTCAATTAGGACTAATTTGCTTCACAGGGTTTCTCTCATCTTCTGATTGCAGGAAAATGGAGGTAACTTGCAACGTTTGAGGATAATTAACATGGTATTTTTATAATACTGATACATCAAATGGGACCTTAATGAACCCCGCTGATTCCATTTAGTAAAGCATGCCTCAAAGTTATAATCAAGAGGAAAGCCATTGCCATCTGTTTAAAATACTAAGGAGCACAATTTAAACACAGAACAGTTATTTCTCTAAACTGTCCATTGTAGGATCTGCAAAAGTCATTTTTTTTCATACGAACTAATTGCACAGCATTTAAATTTGAACCTTTTATTACATATATCCAAACAGCGGCGTCCTAAAATTCAGAGGCCCTCCTTAATTAAATGTTGACAACCACAGAGATAAGTAATGTTTGTTAATGTTAATTTTTAAAACATGCTGTGCATTTGCTTCAAAGACAATACAAGCAAGTTAGACCACATTTTAATGAATGTAATATTTAATGTACTTTTGCATAACACACGGATAACACATTTTCAATAAGATCTATTCCCAATCTTTGTAAAACTGAAAAATAAAGGCATATGTTGTTCATTTGTTAGTTACTAAGAAAGGCAAACAAGTTAACATTTACACATGACCAGTTGCTCACAAAATGTTCCATCTGCTGCAAAAAAGGTCGAAGTTCATCTTTCTTATGTTTAGAATTGCTTTGGTGTTCCTAGGTAACTGTAGTCAAAACCCATGTGACAGAGATATCAGGTCCTGACTTCATCATAAAAAAAAAGTATTTCATGTGAAACAATAGCAATGAGTCATAGTAGATCAAAACATTCACCTCCAACGTTTTATAATACCATATGTTTAAAAAGTTAATGCATAAATGTTGAATAAGCTGTACAACTTACAAACTTTTTATAAAAGTCCTAACGCAATCATATAGCCGACTGATTAAAACTGACATTTTACCCGTTTTCTTGTTTAAATTTATTCACCTTAATACATGACTACAAGAAAGCAAATGACTTTGTGAAATGTCAAGAATTTACTGTAAAAGAAAAATGCTATTGAAAGCAAAAAGTAATTTTTGCGAGTAGCTTTTTATTAATTAAAAATTTAGCTAACACCGGCATCTTTACTCTCATGGCAGGTTAAATTACAGTGGTGCAGAGGGAATTTATAGGACCCCAAAAAAGGGAAGTGGGGATTCTACTGTTGGAGAGGAATTTACTGGAGGGATAAACTGGCATGCCACCAATTCCCTCCTGTGTGTGCATGAAGCCATTCTGGGATAGGGGACCACAGGCTGGAAGAGCTGTCCTCCAGCATTCCCTAGTAAACAGAACAGCATAGGGGATCACGTCTGCCAATGTTAATTGCAAATAAAGAAACAGCATCATGGCCAAGGGATTGGGATTAACCCCAAATAATTATTTGATGGAGATACAGAGAAACAGAGAGGCTACATATACTTAGGCAGAGCTGGGATTAGACCTCAGGAGTTTCTGCTCTCCATCATACTGACTTCTGCAAATTATTTATTTATTTGTGGGCAAAACTCTCATTTGGATTACAACTGGAGTTTTATTGCTGGTAGTAATGTTGAAAACACTATTTCAATTCAGTTTATGAACAAGAGAAAAGGCATGGAATTAAGCACCAAGAGAGTGACGTGGAATATATGTCTGGCATCAACATAATAAGCCACTAAATTACAAATATTAATATCCAAAATGATACTCAGTTTCTTTGCAAAGTGTAGGCTGGAATATTCTGGTCACTGTTACTACTTGCACATCTAGGACCTAATTTTAGGAAGTGCTAAGTATCTGCAGTTCCCATTGCCTTCAAGTGGAGTTGTATGTGATCAGTACTTCTGAAAAATTAGGCCATTAGCTTTACAGACAAGCTAATGCACCCTTTAAGCCTGTGCACCATTTTGCCAATCAATGGGGAAATGTCCTTGATGGGCTAGTCAAGAACAATTCCAATTCTTTGAAGTGTTGTGATCTTCTTACCTGCTTCCATTCTAAACAGGGTTCAACTTGTGTAACAAGCCTCTTATCCAGGTGCCTTTCACTCTAAGACAGCTTGGTGACTAAAAAGTCAGCTCTTGATTTGAATGACACATTGCTATATCATCATTTTTCGCATTTTAACCCGTGCATCCTGCTTCTTCTGATCTGTTGTAAATGTTTTACAGAGGAACAGAAACAAGACTAACAATTTGGAACGTGTGAGAATTCTCATGGTGGAAGAACATTTGTCTACCACAATGCTTGAGGTTTCTGAAGAGGAGGAGCAGAATCAGCTTGCTGTCTGTTGACACTTGCTACATGGTGCAGGCAGATGACTTCAATTATATAGCCAGTTCTGTTGGAGACCATGTTCATCCATGATTTATTCTCCATGACTTTTCACAGGAAGGCAATACTAGAAACAAGACGACAAGAGTTTTGGCATCTGTGGCTCCATACAATTGCAAGAGATCGCAGGAGATCATTGAGTCCAACTCCCTGCCCAAAGCAGGACCAACCCTTCTAGATTCCCTTTTTAGAGTGAGTTGCTGATGATTTGGTCAATGTTGTTGTCAGCATTTACAACTCAAAAAGGATCAGTATCCTCACAAGGGATCTGAATGAACTCAATGGTCCCTTCTGACCTTAAAATTTATGAAACTATGTATGTGACAATTCCAGTGGTCTCTATTTAGTAGATTCTATGGCAGGCCAAAGATCTCTTGGCTTCCTCCACAGAGCTAATATAGGTTTTGAAGAGTTTCTTGTACTGTTGGCAACTCTTGTTTTCTGTTTCCTGCCTTCATGCTTCATCTGGCACAACTCATCTTTTCCATGCAAAACTCCCAATTAAGTCAATAGGAGTTTTTATTTACTAAGGATAATGTACTGTTTTTATTATTATTCATGATTTAATATGTATAGAATTACTGAAAACTCAGGACAAGAAGTGATTAATATTTTACTCAGTTAAAACTGCTACAGAGAATGTTAGAGAGGTAGAATATAATTAGCCAAATGAGAATTTGATTATGATATCAGAGTTAATACCCACAGGAACTGATCCTGCAACAGAGACTAAAATAGTCTCTGATGTAAAGAAGAACAACCAAAAGTCTGTTCTAAATTATGTAATCTAGACAACTACTCAAAGGATCATTCTGGTAGGCAAGGATCTCTGAACCACATGTTGTCCAAACTCCATCCTAGAATCACCCCTTCCCCTCCAGAAAGCCCCTATTTCTATGGGCAGGGTCAGTGGGTGGCACTGAACTGGCTCTGCCGGCTTTTTGCCACCAAGGATGCTCCTGACATCAGAGAAACCCTTAATTTTTCTTTTAGGACAGCTCTCCATCTCCTTTGTTGTAGGGCATGAGGTCCAGCCCAATAGACATTATGTTGCATTTTTTAGATGTCCTTTTAAAGAGTTGTAAATACTGTTGTCCTCTTTTGAAGCATCTGTAGTCTAGCTCAAAGACTCCTGTGATTCTCTCAGCCACCAGAAGAGTTTACCTCAGAGCTTCTTCAGTACTAATACAGTAGTAGCTATTTTGGATAAATGTAAGGAAACTTTTTCACAATTTTAAAAATATCTATTTTTAAAGTTGAGGACAATTAAATGTTCATATTGTGTATCACTATGTATGTAATGTGTGTGGATTTTCTGTGTATACTTCAATCTGTATTCATATATATACTAGGGATGCTAAATTTAGTTTAATCAACTAATCGACTAGTGGATGGATTTTCCATTGACTAGTTGATTA
>CM057846.1:57183138-57210977 GCA_030068395.1 Apalone spinifera | reverse complement strand
ATAAAGGAAGGTGTCTTTGTTGGTCCTCAGATTCGTGAACTTCTTTGAGATGATCCATTTGACCATGCACTGCGAGCAAAGGAAAAGACAGCATGGAAAGCCTTCCAGTTAGTGGCAATACATTTTCTCGGAAACAAGAAGGCAGACAACTACAGGTTGTTGGTGGAAAACCTCCTCAAGGCATACAAAAGCCTTGGTTGCAACATGTCACTAAAGATACATTTTTTGCACTCTCATCTAGATTTTTTTCCACCGAACTGCAGAGCAGTGAGCGATTTCACCAGGACATTGCAACAATGGAGAAAGGCTATCAGGGCAAATGGGGCCCATCAATGCTTGCAGACTATTGCTGGACAGTGACAAGAGATGCTCCATTTCATGAATACAAGAGACAAGCCAAGAAGCGCCGAGTAGACACTGAATAGGACTAAACTATGTACATAATAGTTTTTTGCCTTTTGTTTCGTAATACATTTTATTTCTATAACCCTTTTGCTGATTTTTAAAGTGTTACATAAACAGGACAGGTGAAATATTATCATGTAAAGCAACCATAAACACATGAAAAGACCTAGGTTTACAATTTATGATTAAAACTCTACTATCTACACAATATACATAGACGTAAAATGTAAAAACTTAAATATCTTGGAAACAGTAGCCAATCAGTTGTTTTAATTGTCATATTTGAATTCAGCACATCAAAATACATAATAAATAGCACATTTTATCTCTGAAGCAGACGACTTCTAAAAAATTGTAGACCAGTGTAATTTCTACACAACACTTGTAGCCATGTAGCTGGTTTGAAGGTATAAAGAAAATAAATGCAATATTTGATAGCGGCACCTTGTTTTCAGAGTACTAATACTGGAAAAGAGGCTTCACCTCCTTGGTATCTAAATGTGTGATCAGGTGCTATTACATGAAAAAAATAGGAAATGCCTGTGTGCAAGCTATAAAGTCAAAGCTCGTCCATTTCATTTCATTTGCCAAAAGAAAACTGGCAACCAAACCTAAGAACAATATAAAACATCTGCTTAAACTATTTATATGCAGTGTAGGTGTAGCTGTGTCAGTCCCAGGATATTAGAGTGACAAGGTAGATGAGGTAATATTTTTTATTGGACCAACTTCTGTTGTTGTAAGAGACAATCTTTCAGCATGAAGAAGAGTTCTGTGTAACACAAAAGCTTGTGTCTCTCAGAAACAGAGACGTTGGTCCAATAAAAGATATCACTTCATCCACCTTGTCTGCATTTCTGTCAAGAACAACGAGTAGTCCTGTGGCCCCGTAGAGACTAACTAAAATATACAGAAACAAGAGCTTTCAAGGTAAAACCCACTTCACAAAAGCTCATTATTCAGTATGTTTTAGTCTTTAAGGTGCCACAGGACTACTCTGTTTTTCAAGTTACAGACTAACTCCGCCACCCCTCTGAGATTCTGTCAAGTAGTTTAGGCAAACTGATAACCTCAAATTATCATTACTATCAATTAATCCACAGAAAAAAGACACAGACACGTGCAAAAAAAATAATCTAAGCCACAATATTTTCAGAAGGTAAAACAAGAAACAGGAATATTCTGAAATATTTTATTAAAAGAATTCTTAAAAAGTCCACTGCAGGAAGAAAAAAAAAGAAAAAGAAAAAACAATACTACTACTTGATGAACCTAGAGAGGTTCAAATGTCTTTTGTATTTGTTGATAAACATTTATTGAAATTCTTTTTTGTTGTTTTTGCTTTACCATTTATTTCAACTTACAAAAAAGGACTTTCACTTCAATGTCACTTAATTACTTTGAAATGTATCTGATTTTAAATAGGACTATTATGAGCTTTGTAGCATTATGCATTTCAAAAGTAGAAATAATACTTAAAACCAAATTGTCTGAGAATGAGAAACTCCAATAGGGAAAACCTGAAACTATATGGCCTTTTATTTGATAATATACAATATTATTTGATATTACTTAATTATATGATTTATTATATAATGATATCCCATTTTACTAATTACGAGGCAACTTCTGAAAAGACTTCTTTCACTGCAAAAATATTATATTTCTGCTGTGTTTGCAGGGGAGGAAATTGAGTCTAGGGATGTAAAAAACTTCTACAAATATTAATTGTGTAACTGATTAAAATTTAAATTGGTTACAAGGTTAAACAAGCTTCATGGGACTGGGGCCCCATCGGCTTTGCTGGCCCCTCAGGTTTCTGGCTTCGACAGCTCCTGGCCATCCCAGCCTCTAGCCTCAATGTGCTCCCAGCTTTGCCGGCTCACAGCCTCCTCAGGCTCCTGGCCGCAGGCTGCTGGGAGTACCAGAGCCCCCACAGGCTGCCTGATAAGCATAAACTTCTCAGTTAACCGGTTAAACTTTTACATCCCTAATAAACCTCAAGACAGGAATGAAAAGGGTGATGGGTGGAGGGCATGCCCAGTAAATTTCTACACATTGTGAATCTACTGGTCCAAATACAGCAAAAGGAAGAGTAACCAGTTGTGTCTGCCATTCTTCATATCTTGCAGCATCAGCTTATATCAAACTGCAAGGCAGTTTTAGTGTGTAAAGTTTGAGGAATCCATCCCTCTAATCCTAAAATGAGTCTTGGCTATGAATCTGTTTCTGTATATTCTTATGAATGCATGGTTCTTTTTACTTAGTCTGTGTGTCTGAGTCTCAACGTATATTCATTTTGAGAACCACTTATTTGCATGAGTAGTCTTATTGAACCAGATTCTCCTCTCATCAGTTTTACATCAATTCAGTTCCATTTAACTAACTGTTGTTTCCCCAATTTACACCACTGTATGAACAGAATCAGGCCCACTGATTTCAAAGGGAGATTAAGCAAACAAATACTGCTCAGCAGGACTCAAGAGTTGCATAAAAGAGAGCTCATTGCCAGAATTTGGCCCTATTTTCATAGTAGTACAGTACAGCCATTTCATGCTAAAATGTAAATAGATGAACACAGTACGTACATTATTTGTCTAGCAAACTAAATTATTTTTGCCTTAAAAGAATGATTTGTTCTCTTGAACTAAATCTGGTTTAAGTTTAACAAGCAGTTTTATTGTACAAATTAAGGATGTTAAATATTGGTTAATTTACTAGTCAGGTAGTTGATGGAATGTCCACTAACTACTGGATTAGTCAATAGGCACTTCCGCATTCCTCCTTTGAAATGTACAAGAGTCCCCAGTGCGGGCTTTGTACATTTCAAAGTGGAAGCCCCTCATGGAGCCTGGGGTTAACGGGGGACTCAGAGTCCCCCAGTGACACCAGGCTCCATGTTGCGCTGCTGATTTGAAATGCCATGAGGAACCCACGGTCAGCTGGGGACTCCCCAGCTGATCCCAGGCTCCGCGCAGTAGCTGCCACTTTGAAACACCAAGGCGGCATTTCAAAGGGACAGTGCCACACAGCTGATTCTGGGCTCACCTGTGTGGCGCTGCCCCTTTGAAATGTGGAGGTGGCATTTCAAAGGGGCAGTGAACATTTCAAAGGAGGAATGCAAAACTCTGCATACAGCCCAGAGCCAGCGGGAAATGCATTCAGAGTCTCCCACTGACCCCGGGCTCCATGCTACTCTGCATGCCACTAAAAGCCCGGAGTCAGCTGAGGAATCCTCAGCTGATCCCGGGCTCTGTGTGACACTTCCCTGGAACCCACCCCAGGTTCTGGGAAAGTGACGTGCAGAGCCCAGGGTCAGATGGGGACTTCTGGAAGCCACATGAAACCATCACGTGTAGGAAGCCTACCTTAGCCCTAGACCTTCACTGTGCTGCAGACTAGACTTTCAATAGCCCAGTCTGCAGTGCCAACTGTGGCTGACAGGGTCCTTTTTAACCAGGTGTTTCAGTCAAAAAATAGATACCTGACAATCCTAAAGTATCAGCCAAAGGCCTCAATCAAGATCAGGCAGGCCTCCTTTTTTTCTGCTGCCAAAATGGACCCAGGAGAACAAAATCCCTCCCCTCAAAAGTTCCTTGAAGAAAGACATTCATATCACAAAAATCATTATCCCAGATGGCACCTGCTGCATTCCCTAGCAGAGTGGCCCAGGACATGGAACTGAATTATGCTCTAAATTCCAGAAGTGATCACTCGAGGACAGGGTGCCTGAAGTACATGAGTAAGGCAAGTTTGTTCTACTGTTGCTTGCAGTATATGTTGTTTTGTGGATAAGTAGAAAGAGTCACTTTCCATGACTGTCAATTTTTATGAGCCTTAAATTTATTTTAATGGAAACACTAATCTGATATCTGGCTTGAAAAACGGGGGGGAAATTAAGGAAGTTAATGATAACACATACTATAGAGGAGCAAAGCAAGCAAGTGCTCCCCATGTTAAATATTCTCCCAGTCTATTCCCCAATGTCAACAGAGATGATTTTAGCATCTTCACAAACACACATAATGAAGCTATAAAAATCAAGATGTCCCATATACTTCATATAAAGCAAATAAAACTAAAATGTGTATTATTCTTAAATCACATGGGATTTTATTCTAAATGTTCCACATCAACTTGCAAAACTTTTGGTGTAATGAATACTGAACTGGCTAATTGATCAGTCAACTGTTAACAATTGCTTCTCAGGTTGAGCCATGAGATTATGTACTCACACTGAGAATCAATGGTAATTAAATAGTTGATCAATGAAAGCACCTCTTTGATGTATACAAAGCCCCAAAAAAGTTAATATAGTTCACAAAATCCGCTCCCTGTCCCATAAATTAACTTGCTCCAGAGTCAAATCACTTATCAGCTTGTTCCAGAGTCAAATCACTTCTGTGTATCACTAGCTCAAAAATTGTCTGTCTTTTGTGAAACAAAGAAAGACATTGGGGCAGGAAGGGTTTTTTAGTGAAATCTCATATCTTCTCAGTGTAATGTTCAGAAACATACTTTTATTTGTAATGCATGCTAAATACAGATGGAGCTACATATTAGACAACACATCACATTTAGTTTGAAAAAAATAAAATCTGCATTAGTTACTCTATCCTGTGTTTTAAAAAGTCCTTTATCTGATTAAGATAACAAAGGCAGACTGATAGCCAAGCAAGCTTGGATTGAAAACAATAGTAAAGTGTTTCTGTAATCTATTAATTATTTTAGATCGTATTTGAAACTATTTCTGTAGTTAAAACAATAGTTTAAACTCCATAGGGGAAAAAAATCATACTTAATGTGACTCCACTTAAAGTCTTTGGAATCACACAGAGGACAAATTCTGTTGTGTATTTTTTACCTGTGCCTTAGCTTGCTCCAGAGTCAAATCACTTCTCTAGATTACTAGCTCAAAAATTGTCTTTCTTTCGCTAAACAAAGAAAGAAAATGCAGCAGATCAACCAAGAATGTGTTGGCTAAATTTATCTCCAGTTCTTGAAACAGAAGAAAAATCCAGAAGACTTGCTGGCACATGGCTGCAATGCAAATTAGGGTGTAACATTTCAGAGGACAGATTCATATGTTTATTATATATATTCAATCTAACAAAAGTAAGATTTACATGTCCACTGTCCAAGGAAAGTTTGACAAAGTTTCTTAAACTTTGTATGTATCTTTAAATATTTTAAAGCAAAGTTGCTTAACAATTCATCTCCTTGGATCATTACATATTGCCAAAAAAACTCCTAACATGCGCAGAGGCACTTCGAATTTCCCAGACTTACAGTGACACATATAATTTTCCTAACTTTCAGTGGATACTACCAAAGATGATAATGTCATAAGGCTGTAATGAAGTCATAATTATGTTGACTGAAGCCATCTATGTATCTGCAGGACAGATTTACTGCCCAACGTAAACTCTTTTGTACTCTCTTGCAAACCCATTAACCATTACAAGAAATTAATCAACCTGTCAAACTAAGACTTAATTGTTTATGCATGCACATTATCTACTTTAACTTTAGATTTCTTTGCAATTATTCTCTAAAAAAATAAATTATGGGGATTTTATTTCAGTAGTCACTTTTGTGATCTCTGGTCCAAATGCTTTGAACACTCCATTAACATGAAGCTATTGATAGGTAAATAACTTTTTTTGTTGTTGTTGTTCTTTTCAATTCTAAATGTTAGTTCTTTTCAATTTGAAATATTAAAGGATATTTCTAAATAAAAAAAAATATTTCAAGCCAAAAATATCAAAAGTGTTCATTTTAAACTATCAAAGCAGAGTACTTTCATTTCCCCCTTAAAGTACCAATTTGATAAAACTAACAGAAATTCATCATATGTTTGGTATTGTTGAGCTTGCATTTTTTGGAGAAAAAAGTTCTGGGCTAATTTTTTTGTGCAGTACTACTCAAAACACGTAAAATGCCACAATCTGATGGAACGTAGAAACTGCACATGGAAACACTGCAGCCCTTTGACTCTGGCCAGGTCTACACTGGTGGAGAAAATAGATTTAAAATACACAATTTCAGCTACGACAATTGTGTAGATGGACTCAACTTATGTTACATCGATTTCCTGTGGTGGCCCCACAGCAGGAGGTTGACAGGAGAAACTCTTCTATCAACTTCTCTTACTTCTCGTGACTGCAAGGAGTACCACAGTCAACAGGGGCATCCTGAGCATTCAGTTTATCTGGGTGTTACTTATTGGGTGACTGGCCAGGGGCCTGCTCCAGCCCAACCAGGCCCACCATGTCCATGGGAGAGAGACCATTCTTGCCTGATCACGCCTGCCATGCCACAGGTGGAGAGCCACACATGTCCAGCCGGACCCATAGGATCCCAGTTAACCAGTTAAATGTAACGTTTAGCCAATTATTTTTAAATGAGATTTTATATCCCTGGTTATTACTCAAGTTATTGATATTTCCTTGTATTTTACCAAAATTTAAAGTTTAAACCTAAAATGAAAACCCAGAGAATCATATGTTAATGTTTTTTCAGCATCCCATAATTTACCCTTTTTCTCTGTAAACATAGACTTTTACATTGCAACTCTTTCCAGATATCTCTTGCTTGCATCTAATTAGTCTATGTCTCTTTAGGTGAAATGAAATGAAATGAAATGAATGGGTCATCACAATTCAGTACATATAGTTGAAACAACTTTGATCAAATTTTACTTGAACTAACACCCTATCCAACCCTGGCAACAATCTACAACATTTATAAAACTCCAGGAATAGTTTACAGATTGCAGGTATAGTGCATGCTGATAGAAAGTAGAACTGAGACTTCACCAATTAAAGTTGTTTTTAATCGAGCAAAACTAATAAAATGTGAGGATTCTGCCTTTTAATTTAAAAAATTAATTAAATTCTCAATTTAAAAACATTTTAAATGTGATCCAAAGTCAGAATTCAGCCAAGGCACTGGTTGAAGTTTTCATCTGAAACCTTTTCTGGATGAAAAGTGACTTTTCAAAATGGGAATTTCCACCCTCCAAAAATACATTCACAATTATTTTTGTTGTGTTTTCAAATATAAAAATGTTTTGACACCCAAAAATTAAAATAAAAGATCTTACATATAAAAAAAATCAGTATGGTGTTTTTATATGTCAATGAAAACCTGAAACTTTTGAAAAACAGTTCTGGAGAAAAGTTTGGAAATTATTTTTATGGAAACAGAAATATTTCCCAATTAGCTCTATTACAGTATCTGAATTCCAATGAAATCTTATGATCTTCTTTTATGAATATATGTAATATAATGCTGTAACACACAAGTTTCATTCTCAGATGACTGTCCACATATTTTAGCTGTACTTTCAAAATGATTACATCACAGGCACTGTAATATAGGTTACACATGCAGGAAACGTGGAGAGAGAGAGAATTGGTATGCATAGACACAACACATCCACATAAAGACCATGATTCTTCTGAATAATGGGTACGCAAAACTTTTATGATTTCTGTTCTCTGTTCTCACTACATGCACAGAACCCCCACTGACGTTACTGAAAGCAGAAGAGCCTTGAAGAGATATGTTGCGTAGACTGAAGAGGAGAATGTAGCCCACAGTGTTTCATTTAATGCAGATAATACTCATTCTGTTGCTGACTAACATTAGGCTCTACTGAAACGTAAACTCAGTAATACTCAACCACCATTTCGCCATATAATCTGGGGAAATCCCCTATTCTTTATCGCTTCTTAGTATGTTGGATGTATAAAGATAGCTAGCAGTCCTTTGTAAAACCCCAGAGTCTGAAAATCCCCTTCATTAGGCTAACATACAGTACAGAGATCAATGAAACACATGGTTTGTGTTTGCACACATTCTGAAGTAAACCCTTCTCTTAGCATTAAACTGCCTTCAGCATCTCAGCAGGTTTGCCTAGGAAATATATTGGCCTGCCCTGACTGGAAAAAAACATAAACCATCATTTTGACTGTTGTTTTCAATCCTTTTATACTGACCAATAATTCAGCTTTCTTACAATCAGGCAATGCACCTTTTATAACATGCTTTGTTTTGTACTGGCATTTTATACCATTTTTCTTCAAGTATCATGTACCTCAAAGAGCTTTACAGAAAGAATTATTGCACTAGAACTACTACTTCCATTGAACGGCATGGAGCATATGGATCAATCTGTAGGCAGCCATGAGAGAAAGAACAAGATTGTGTATATTTGTGGATTAACCTTTGGAGTTTTAAGGTACAGAACAGAATCACCTCCAACTGAAAGGAAGATAGGTAGTAACTACAACTTAATGGCTCATCTGAATGCTATCTATAGTAACACAGCATCATCTCATCATTGCTCTAAGACTATTCCATCCAAAGAGTTAATGGGGGACACATGCCCCAAGCCTACAAAATTCTCATTCATGAGTGTTATGTAAGGGTTTGCAGGATTGAGCCTCTACTCGTTACTAAAAAGCATGAGACACACTCTTATGCTCAATTATGTCTTCAGACATGAGCCCAGTTCTGCGTGGTATTGGTGATGAGTACTTCTCAGGAAAGAGTGGAGCGTTTTTCAGCATTTTGGAGAATCAAAACCAAAGTTTTTAATCTCAATTCAGCATCTTTAGTTATTACTCTCTTCTGAAATGAGACTACAGAAAATCGAAAGTCTAGCTACACAGTGCTTGGATTCTTTGAATACTGGCTAATTTCCTATGCATTGTGTTTACTGCTCAATATATTTAATGAATACCAAAAAATCCATGGAAATCCCCAGTGTTTTTTAAACTGCATATTCATAAAGCCAGTTTATTTTAATTATTAATCAAATACTTGTATTATAATAGCAATAAATGATTTAATATATAATTAACTCTATTATAAACATTTCTCATGAATAAGCATGAGAATGGTATTCATTAGCATATAGAAACTATTAGAGCTCTGTGTACAACTCTGCTAGTATCATCACAGCTAAAACAAACCATTTTTAAACTACTCAAAAACCAAATTCACAGTATTGGCCAGTATTCATGAAAGACAGTGACTAATAACAGTGATTTTTCCTCCCTTTACCACTGTCTTTACTGCCATCTAGCACTGTTATCACTGCAGTTTATATTTTTGCTCTGATAAACTGAATTTATGGGGACACTTTCTGGTCACAAGAGTATTTCTATTGACTTCCAATTTTCTCTGGATTGCCTTAGTATAACAGATGACACAGTTTAGTTCTTTTTATATATCAATCACATAGTTCTGTCTCCCAGAAGGAACACTGGATGAAACTTCCATAGAGAGTGGAGACAAAGTAAAACTTTGTTATTCTAGTAATATAATTCAGTAAGGCTACGTCTAGACTGGCGCGCTTTTGCGCCAGAGCTATGCAAATGAGGCTCAGCGTTGGAATATCGCAGAGCCTCATTTGCATAACTAATGAACCGCCATATTTGTGGAAGAGGCTCTTGCGCAAGACGGGGCTGTCTGCACTGCCCCTTCTTGAGCAAGAAAAACCCTTTTGCGCAAAGCTGTTATGCCAATTATTTTCAGGCATAACGGCTTTGCACAAAAGGGTTTTGCAAAAGGGTCTGGCCATGAAATGTTGACAACAGTAGGCAGAAAAAATGGTTTGCCCAGTTTGCCTTTTTTGGCAACTTTTGCATGTCAACAGCACTTTCATCACCAAACCTTCAATATAGACATAGCCTAAGAAAAGCAAAAGTCTTGTAATAAAAAAGACAACTTAAAACTGAGAAAATCACTATGTCCACAAAACTAAAAGTTTCAATTATAATACAGCGCAAAATATAAGGAAGTGTTGAATTATCCAGCCTAAATTAATGGATACTATGAAAACTGATCTATACCATTATGTTTCATTTTAAAAGTTTGTGGACTGCAGGTTTCCAGACTCTTACAATAAATTAGTACCATACACCTTTAAAAGTTGATAAATTGCATCCATCCCATTGTTCACTCAGGCAAACAAGAGCAGTATAACATGATGAATCAAGTATAAACACTGGAAAAATATAGTCCCCAGATGTGCTCAGAAAAAGGTATATAATGTCCACTTTTACCCACTGATGGCAAGCAGTTTGCTTATACACATAAATGGGACCAAAGAAAAGTAAAGATGTGCTCCTTTAGGAGCTAATCCAGGACCTTTAAAAGTCATGACAGTCTTTTCAGGTGCAACTCAGGGAAGGAATTCTCACTCAAAGCTCCAATTCCTTAACTGTTTATAAAAGATGGCCCTCCTGTTTGGATGGAAGAAATGGGAAGGGGGAATAATCATTGGTATCCCTTTGCCAGACTATTTTCCTCTTCCGAAAAAACCTTCCTCCGAAAAAGAGCGTCCACACTGCCAAAGTGCATAGAAAAAGTGATCTGCTTTTTTGAGAGAGAGAATCCAGACTGAATGGACACTCTCTCACATGTAAGCTGTGATTGCTATGGACTGAATGGCCACCCAGGGCACCTGTGCTTTTTCCTCTTTCTTCTTCTGAAAGAACTCCCACTTCCCTGTCCACACATGCCTTTTGCAAGAAAACTTTTGCAAAAAGGCTTCTTCCTTATGGAATAAGGATTACCAATGCTGGAAAGCCCCTTCTGTTCTTTCGATTTTCTTGCAGAAGAACCCAATTGCAGTGTGCATGTTCCTCAAGTTGTGTCAGAAAACCTGCCATTTTTCTGACAAAACTCTGTAGTGTAGACATACTCCCAGCTAAATGCTCTTTGCCTATAAGGTGAGGGAAACTATAGGGTTAGGTAAACAGTCTACTGAGTTGCTTTCACATCACAAACACATCAACCATCTGCAAGAACCACGCAAGGAATTGTCTGTGCATCAATTAGGCAAATGACAATCCTGCCCACACCTACACTCTTAAATATCTAAGTGTTCAATATATCTTGAGGTCTTTTTAAAAATAAAAATTTCTCAAATTGAATAACACTTGAGCTAATCACTGCTATTTATCTAAGTTTGTGTGGAAGTATTTGTGATATGCAAACTTCAATTGGCAGGAGACATTTCTGGAGGTTCAAGTTGAGCAAGAAGAGAGAAGTTAAATTACTCAGAAGCACCTCATCAAGTCATTTTTAAAAGTACTTAAACTTAGAATATTTAAGGAAATGCAGGAGATCCAAACATGATCTTTGACATGTTATATCTAGTTAACATATAATAGTGGATCATTATTACAATTAAATGTAATAAAAGCCTTTCAAAGGGCTTTTTCTCCAGGATCTACTGGCCCTTGTAATCCTGATAAGAGGGGTTCAGGTTCTGGTGCCATGTTCAGTTTGGCATTGCCTTTGATGTCTAATTTCTTATATGCATATTTCTTAGTAAACTCTCATCTCTCCAAACCACACTCATAGACTAGTTGCCTGTGGCAAGTTATATTATAGATAAAGTGAATATTTATGGATAACATTAAAATAAATGGTATGTGGACTGTGAAAAACCAAAGCTGCTGATACCTGTATTCCATATGAAGCAATCTTGTTAGATTCACAAGTTAATCAAACTTATGACTATTCTAGGTGACTTCTAGGGAAGTCATGCTGCTGCAGGAAACACCGCTGATTATTCAACAAGTGATTCTTCCCACATTGCCAATATTTTCCCATTGCTGTTAGCAATGAACCAAGCATGGTGGTTATAGTAATGATGCAACTGAAGATTGTGACTATCTGTAATAACTGAAGTTGTTTTTTAAGGGCCTGATCCTCCCCATGAAGAATAGTGGAAAAAAATACAAATGGCATATGATTAAGGATTTCTAGATGTGAATGAAATCAGATGTGTAGGGAGAGGCGAATGTTATGTTCTGTGGGAACCTAATTTTATTTTCATAACTTATGGCAGTGGCATTTAGAGCCTTGAGATGGTATTCATTTTAAAAAATTGTAAAATCTAATAATGCTAACAGTATATGAATATGATCTATAATATCATAACCAATTGAAATTGTAGAAATCATTTTAGATAGGTAGAGTATAATTTTCAAAACTGAAATTTGGCAGGAACAATATCATTTAACTTCCTGCTCTACAAAAAGGAATCATTGGACATTATCTATGTATTTGTTAAGCATTGATAATGTAGTTGATGCTGTACATAACACTAATAAAGATACCCACTTTCCCAGAGAGTTTATACTCGATGGTCCTATCTCACAAAGCCTCATTTATTTTTACTCACATTAATAATTTAATTAACAGGACTAATTCTAGTACTCTGGTCAAATTTCAATTTGGATAATTACGTTTTATCTACCTACAAATCACCCTTAGTGTCAACTGGACATGGTTCTCCCCTGTGTACTAATCTAAAAAGTAGTGCATTATTAAACAACTGTTATTTTTCTCCACAGAGGTGGCTGCATTTCAGTGCAGGTGGTTGGTGAATTGATCCCAATATATAGTTTTTTAAGTATTTTAGAGACTGAGGGATTTTTTTTTCTCTTTACACATGCACATAGGGGATCTAAACTCCAAGGCTTTGCAGGCTATTTTGGATTTCACTGAACTGGAACAGTGGGATCTGCTATCTTCATTTCTCTTGATCTGTCACCTGAGTAACGTCCATCAAGGAACAACTCCTTAGGGCCAGTGCTGGCTTTCAACCTGGAGAAATCAGTTATAGGCCATTAAAGAGACAAAGCTCACTTGTCCTCCACCTTTCTCCATACCCCCCTAATAAAGAAGGAATAGATCAAGGCCTATGGTTGAGGTATGAACTGAAGAACTCATGATGTTACATATGAAAGTATTTAGTGCTATGGTATTTGACAATCTAATTCTAAAACAAATAATTTTATCTCCCAGTTTCTGCAACTAGGAGAAAATATAAATGTGAAAGAAACAGTGGATATTGCATGAGCATTCAAGGCTGGAAAAGAGAACTACGTGTTCTGCTGAGAAGCTAGGAACCTTCCCTAACCAATAAGAACCAGTCTCAGACCAAACTCATTTCACAGAACCCACTGACATCACTGGATAGTAACCATGTTCAGGACTTACTGAGTGGAATTAAACAGCCAATAGTATAAGACTGGTGAAAGAGGAGGAGTTTGACGAAATATTTCACCTGTTACAACTGACAACAAAAACAAATTTTGCAATTCATAACATTGTTCAATATCAGGATTAAAAAGAAAAATACTCCAAGGAGTTAATCCTAATTTAACCATCTTTACCTAACTACTCACAAACATGAACAAGTGCAAGACTAAGCTTTTAACTTGCCATTCTGACAAACTATAAGAGAAAAGCCTCCCTGAAAGTGGTCATAAAAAGGTAAAAAACTTAACCTTTAAAATGCATTACCTAAGTAAATACACTGAACACTGATTCTATTTTGCCATGCCATGAATTTTGCTTTGTCATATAGATATCTAGTTTAAAAAGCATATTATCCAGTACATTTAGCAATGCAGTACTTTCATCAACAGTAATTTCTTCACAAGCCTCTAAAAGCAGATGAACAGAATGTTAAGAAAATTGTCAAGACTGACAGCTATTGGATGGTACATGATAGTTTTCAGTTTTATAACCTAGAAATCAGTTATCAAAGACAGGACGCTGGTTTTCTTCCAACCAGTAGAAAATTTTCACATTTTTGTTATTTGTCCCCATGCTGTGCAATAGCTATACTGTAGCATTAGGGTGGCAGAACCAAAGCTCCACTCACACATAAAGTCTAAGGCAATGGTGGCAGCCTGCAACCCGTGGGTTGTGTGCAGCCCATTGGGATTTCACCTGTGGCCCGTGGATCCCCGGTTGTCCCCCTTCCCCATGTGCCTCTCGCGCAAGGAGGCACCAGAACCCCATGCTTCCTGCTCCTCTCCCTCCCTCCTAGCATTTTCAGAGGAGCCACAAATCACCTGATTCAGCTGTTTGCTGTGTTCCAGATCTGAGAGGGAGGGGAAGGTGTGGGGACAAAGCATGAATCACATGAGTCACGCACTCCAAAAGTGCTGGGAGGAGGAGAAGCAGCTAAGGGTGGGACTCCAGTGCCCAGATGTACAAGAGGCATGTGTACAAGAGAAGCAGACGGGGGAAGGAGGAGGAGCTGGGGACACAGGTAGAACTCCAGTGGGCCACGGGCTGCTGTGCCCACTGAGGTGAAGAGGGCCACTCACCATTCCTGGTTTCCCATCCCTGGTCTAAGGGCAGTTCTTTTTCTGCCTCTGAATGGGCACACAGTTCCAATCACAAGTCCTTATTATATAAGTGCTTTCAGAATCTTCTAGAACATTTAATGAAAATCTATCTTGGACATATATTTTAAGAGGAAGAGGTAGCATAGGTAATAGGGCATGGTCACCTATTGTAAATAACTGCAGTTCTTAGTACAGCCCACAGTGAAGTCAGTAGTAGTTTTGTTGCACTAAAAACTGCAGAACACCTAAGATGCTAAAAATGAAAGCACACTCTGTAACCAGAATACAGACCCTTGTCTCTGCAAAGCTATCGCATTGAGTATCACTGTACAACAGGTACCTCATTCCCACTATATCCCCTACTACTTAAAAGTCAGTAATTGTAGGACTGTCATTATTTTTCATTAAAGTCCCACAGTTAGTTTTTAAAATGACATGAAGTCCAGTTTACAAAGATCTCTGAAAAATCAGAGCTTTGATTTTTCTTCAGACTATTGAAGGTGGGGGTATAGTTCTATGTTCTTCGTGCACTCCGAACTCCCACTGAAACCAATGGTAGTTTTGGATGCAGAGGAACACTGGCCTAAATACTGGGCTACAGCATGAAATCATGACAAAGGCATAATTCATACGGTCTTTGAGGGAAGTGGCACAAAATACTTCAGTAAATGCTTCTGCCTTCATGAGGACAACCTCCCTTCATAGGTATGTTCCTCTGGAGCTGTGAAGCTGTACACCTAGACATGGGGCTTTCATGGAAACTGATACAAGTCATCCAAATTCATTACAAGAGGAGATCAGAAATGTTAGACATAGCATGGCCACAGCTGCAACTAGAAACAGAGGAGGGGGGAAGGTAAAGGCAAGAAGAGAGAGGCGAGAAGAGTTGTAGAAGAAGGAGGAGAGAGAAGGAAAACAGTATCATAGCCCTGATTGCCTCAGGGGAAGTAAGTGAGGAAATCATATCACAGTGTCTTAGGAGCCCCCAGATACTATGGAGATCGGTGCCAAAAGAATTAGAGGGGGGAGGGTATCAGTAAACATCAGTGTATGTTGACTTCACTCTACACACACACACACACACACACACACACACACACACACACAAAACACCTGATGAAAAATTCTAGCAGTAATAATCTAAATATACAGATAGGCAAAGTCAGAAAAATGATGCTTGCAAATTTGTCAGTTTGATTTAAGGATATTTACTTTGCATATTCTGAGACATGATGTTCACAAAGCTTTAAGATTTTGAAGCTTATTGCCAACTGTCATTTAATAATTTATTGGGAGACCACCTCACCCCCACACATAATTTTCCAAAACCGTGAAGGTTTAAATTGATAAAAATCAGAAAAAAAAGTTTCAGTTTCAGAATTTCTATCAAATGTGAAAATGTAAATTGATAAAAATCTTTAAAAAATACTTTGAATATTGCTATGATACATTCCAATTTAAAAAAATCAAATTCTGCCAAGCCTAATTATGATATACATACAGGCATAAATTTTTAGGGATTATGTGAAAATAATATTCATTTTAGGTATTTCATATTGGTCCTGTAATTTTGACTTAAATTTAAAAAAGATGAATTACTAGCATATTCACATCACTCAAAAATGCTTTCGTTTGTGTAACCTGGAAAAGCTATTTGTAATTGTATCATATCTTTCATGTAGATCTGATCACTTACTAACAATTAACATCATACTACAATACTATGGTGCAAAGAGATTAATATTTTGATGAAAATATAGGTTTTGAAGTGTTGTCAAAACAAAGAATATTGATCTTTTAAAACATTGCTGTTCGTATATAAATCACAAACATTATTGATGGTAATATGTGCCTTTTGTGCAAATGCACTTTATTTTGAACCTTTTTTGACAGTAATAGCATTCTATTATACAGTATGGCATCTTAATATACTCTACAGACAATTTTGTCAAATTAAAGCCTTTCATTAAAAAAAGTTGTTATGCAAAAGAAAATTAACTGTCTTCATTCAGTTTGATTTCAAATCCTGTCCGTTTTTTACAATTCTCTGTATAAATAAAAAGTTGAAAAGAGCTATTCTAATGCTAATTTGGATCAACCGTACAAACATATGATTCCAGGTTTCTAAAAGAGGCCCACTTGAGGGGGCTTTAAAATTGAACAAAAAGAGCCCTGGGGCTCTACAACTCACATTTAACCTACTTACATGAAAAAGAAATTGCTTTGGTTAAGAATAAACTTCCACAAGCTCAGGTTCAAACTAAACATGCCAGCATATTAGTGAGGAAATGAAACAGCAAATAGTAACCCCTTTCATACTCGTAAAAGAATACTGTATTTATTTAAACTCTTTGGCAGAAATTCTCATTTTAATTAAATTGCACTTACTGAAATAACATTTTTGTAATTAAGAAAAAATAACCCATTCTTTTTAAAGACCTATGAAAATCACAGTAACCTAAAATATATGGAGAAAACATGTAATCGTGAGAATAAATCTGTCTGTCTAATTTAGGCCAGGAGTTACAATTTGTGTGTGCGCGCGCGTGTGCGTGTTCGTGTGTGCATGCTGGGAAAGTCCATCCAATGCAACCAGAGAAGCCCAAATAAGTTAACTTTTGAGGTCTTGAAAAGCATGGAAACCAAAACGCAGTTTTTAAAATGTGCTTGTTAAGTTTCTGGAGTTGTTTCCATTTCCCGTCTTCCCTCCCTCATCCGCATTCTGATTAAGCTTCTTTAGTATTACAACAGTTCCTTGCTTTTTTATAAATATATATATATAAAATATATATATATTTATATATATATATATAAACCGTTACAGTTATAGGATATCATTATAGAGGTAAAATTCATGTGTCTCAGGTCTGCAGAACAAAGAAGAGGATCCATGGAGAGCAGCAGAGATGTTTTGGTGGTGGGGCTGTTTCACTCATGAATACTTACTTCCTAGAGGACGGCACACTCCCTATTAAGAAAGTGAGCTTGTTGTCTTATTTGGCCAAGAGATTTGATACCAGGAGGCAATTTCATCAGGAACACAAGACTAAAGGAAGTAAATTTAAAGAGGTAAAACCCAGCTATGAATGAAAGAATAAAAACCTATCACAATCCATGCATGAACTGTCCATGATCATTCAATCAGGGACTGGCAAGTCACCTTAGGATAAAGCCCATTCTTGAATTCCTGAATTCCCCAATATGGTGAGCAATGTATCAGATCAGCTTTATGCATGTATCCTTAATTAGTTGTAATGAGTATTCAGAATACTTTTATAATAAAAAAAATCAGAAAGAATATAATACTACTTTTTATTGTACAAGTCCAACATCCAATTCCTTTAGCCTTAGCTTCAATCTCATTCTTCACCAGGTCATTTAAATGTACATTTATTTGGACACAATAGTGCAGCTGCTGCTTGTTTGCACTGTTTCTAGAGTCACTTAGCAATTTAACGACTTAGCTGCTCAAAGATAGTGAGGTTAAAACATGGAAGAGCATATGGAATTCAGGTTTTCACAATGCCATGTTCAACCTATACATTAACACAAAACTAAAAAAATACAGAGTATTCAAACTCTCTTACACTTGAACATTTTAAATCTCTATTGGTAAATATTTGCCTTCGCAATTAATCTAATGGGTTTCAGATGTCATAATACTAGTAAAAACAGGTTATTTTCTCTACAACAATTGCAGTTCTTCGAGACATAGTAAGTGTGTCTCCCACTGCAAGGATGCATGTGCTTCATGCACACAAGCTCAGATCTTTTGGGAAACATGACCACACGCACCCAATGTCTCCCTGTTTTCCTGTGTAAGGGCATAAGGGTGCAGTAGTCATGATCCTTTTTCAGTTCCCTTGTAATTCAAATCCCATAATTCTGAGAACTCCAAAAAAATGGGGGCAGAGGGTAAGCTCTGGGATCAATACAGACAATATCTCGCATGCCATCATTACTATAGGGTGAGTAACCTTTCTGTCTTCAGAGTATGTGTCAGTGTCGATCTCACCGCCAGGTCCTAGCAAGCAGGACTTTCCTAGGGGAATGGGAATAAGGCGTTTTAGCTGTGTCCGTGACTGGAGTATTGCTCTCCTCAACTTGGTATCTCCCCTGGCAGCCATGGCAAGGGCATAATGTTTAGTAAAAGTCAATGTGGGTTGTTCTATGGTGCAGCCTTGAAAATGAAAATATTTCTGAAGCAGGTAACAGATGCAACCTGTATACTGGTGGAGTGTGCCCTTACGTTTGGAGGGAGAAACTCACTAGTCAGCTGATAATAGATGGAAATGCATTGCATAATCCAATTGGAAAGTCTCTGCAATGAATTGGTTTCACATTTGGATGTAGACAGCCTGAATGACTTGGTCTTACTAAGGTTATACAGTAAAGCTCTGGATATATCCAGGGAAAAGTATCTTCTCACCTGGCACCGAAAAGAAGGAACTGAGGGAGAGTCATTACACAGCTATTAAAAAATGTCTGTTTTTACATACATGTGGTGCATGCACATCTACAGTGGAATCCACACTGACAGATACTTGAAGAATTAGGGATTGCATATTACAAATCCTAAAAAACCTACAAATTATCTACACACACATAAAAGTGAAATATAAATGCATGAATATAGGAATAAGCATACTTCAGATTCTCTGTGCAGCAAGTTGCTTCCTATGTCCATCCAGATATAAACTACGGGTTTGCTTATTTTACATATATTAGTCACCACTAAAATCTAGGGAACAAGTCAAAATCCTGTGTTCATTCACTAAATGCAGAAAATGTAAAAATATTGTGATACATATAATGTGACCTTTTTAATCCTTGGTGCGTGCACTTGATTCCCATTAAAATTAACATTAATGAGAATTTGATGCGTGCGTGGACGGAAGAATGGCTCCCAATGTACTGGAGGTAAAAGAAAAACAGCACAGGAAAAAAGACTTAAAGCTGTCACAATCTAAAGTTACTGTCTTGAATGTCTTTGCAACCACTGCTCAATGTGTATTATGCTTCCCACTCTGTGCCTGATCCACAGATGGTGAGTCTGTAACAGCTACCTACCAGATACAAGAGCAGGTTCTTTAAATCCATATACACTCTTGTTTTCAGCTCTGGACGTCTGCAGTTCACTCCCTGCTGTTGGTCAAAATGGAGGCTTCCTCATCTTCACACTTTAAAGGTCACTCTACACAGGTTAATTAGAAGCCTTAAGTTGAAGCTTGAGTACAGTTCTAGGGCTCAATTGTGCCTTGTATTCACAGTAAGGGGTAATGTGGAGTCACATGAAAAACAGAACCTTCCCAGAAACTCTTGGGTGCACAGAGAATGAGTGCCCCATACCATATTCCTTCCTTTCTGTGGCACAGCTTATTTCCCATCGTGTGCCCAATTAGCTCTGCTAGAGTGCACTGGCAGAACTATGATCCAGCCTCCTTCCTGCCTTTTTTGACGTGCCCGGGAACCTCTTGGCAATATGGTAGGAGCAGTTCCAGTGATCTTCTGAGTGCTGTGAAAGTATGGGGGGAGGGAGAAGGCTCTATGAACCCTCTCCACCCCAGCAGAACACCCGTATAAGAACTGAACAGAATCTGGCCCACAGCAATGACTATATTCAACCCTTCAAGATAGTGACAAGAATATTTTATGGACTATTTAGAACATTATTAGTTTTTCCATTTTATATCTAGTAAAGGGTAAAAAAAATCATCAATTTGCCATTTGTGATTGATACACTTCCCTTACCTATTGCTATTGCCTAGACACTATGCTGATGGCATGCTATCAGTGCAGAGAGAATGAGAGGCAAGTACTTAGTTGGGAAATTGAACTCATTAATCTTCTGACATTTTATTATATTTACCCATTTCTGTTAATTGTGCATGGAAAGTAGGTGAAAATTTGCACTCACAAGAATATGAGCAGACCTCAAATTTCTGAAAATCATGACCATTCTTTCTCTGGGGTTAGAGCTGCAGTAGTAGATATTAGCTACATACACATTAAGAAACATTTCATTCGGGTCGACCTCACATTCCTTTAATCCAGTGACTTACCCCTGAACAAGCAGGGCTGTTTTTGCTTACTTTTTTCTGAGGGAAAACCACTGCAGGCCTTTTTGTCACTATTGTTATTGCAGGAAGACTACTGTGAACAGGTAAGTCTTGTATTATTCACTTCAAGCAAAGACTCTCGCTCAGTCTAGTACCTTTTGGTAAGTATTTTGACAGATATTTTCACTTTGAGTGGCAATGTCCTTACTGACTTCAACTCTTAGAAGTGGGTCATACAGGGAGATAGGATGTCTTTGAGACCTCCCAGAATCTGCTTTATCAGCTAGTATATTCAGATCCTAAATATTAAATAAGGCTCCTGGTTCTGAGTGAGTCTGTTTGGCTACGTCTAAACTGCACAGTTATTTCAGAATAAGCTATTCCTGAATAGTTATTCTGAAAAAGCTTATTCCAAAATAGAACGTCCACATTACAGGGAGGCATCAAAATTAGTCCACGGCAGGCTTCCCTAATATAGACATGCTATCTCAATTTAGAGCCCACAGAGGAATAACTTAGAATGTCCCTGGTAAGGGGCTATGTTGAAATAGAAGAAGTGGAGCGTCCACACTCACCTTATTTCAAAATATCTATTTCTGAATAGGCATATTCTTCGTTGAAAGAGGTTTACAAAATAGGCCATCTGTTATTTCAAAATTATTTCAAAATAACGGAATTGCTGTATAGACGCTCGTATAGTTATTTTGGAATAACTGACACTCATATAGTTATTTTGGAATTCCAAAATAACTTTGCTGTGTAGACACACCCTTTCTGAATGCTAAATTTTAGACATACATGACACCATCTTCAGAAATGCCTTGAATCAAAGTGGGGGGGGGGGGTGGAGGGAGGAATGGATGAATGCACAAAGAGAAGCACCCAAAAATACTGGCCTACTACCTTTTGTAAATAGTCATGGGAATTTAGATATATGTTTCTACAGGGTGCCCATATTTTTACCATTTAATACAAAAGAGTAATGTTGAGATTTACAAGGAGAAAAAAAATCTAACATCTGTGAAATGCAAACTAAGTGTGTTGCCCAGTACTTAACAAGATTTTTAAAAGGCAAAACTTGTTTATAGCAAGCATGCACAATTTAATGAAGATCAGACAGAATTGTCCATTATATTTTACTTCCTGAACAGAGAGGCAAGTAGCCCCATTAAACATGGAGAGAACGTAATGGTTTTACAGAAAAATGACTGAGTGCTGCATATGTAATGATTTACATGGCATTGAAAGAATAAAAGATACAGAATGTAGAATTTCTTAAAATATGACCCTTTCCCTACAGCTGTGAACTGACTGTCCTTACAACATAAGACTCATACTTAATCCATGAGGCTACACAGCTTAATCTACCCAAGGTCTTAGGTTATCAACTCTGTCCAGCTGGTCATTAATCCCCATGGAATAATCTGCACCTCAATTGATATTGCTTAATTAAATGTAGTGATCCATTTGACACACAGAATAAAGAAAGCTGGAAGGAGATCTACTAAAAAGGTGACTTCTTCAGAATTGGAACTCATTACACTTCATCCACCATATTACGGAGCCTTTGGTTACAAAAAAATGTATTTCCACATATTAAATTTCTCCAGAAAGTCTCCTTTTTGGTGTAACAAAACCTTATACAAATAATAAACTAACTTTTAAAAAACTGACACAATGGGTCAAATTGTTCCCTTTCTTGCATCCAAGTAGTATCACTGATCAATTAATGGCATTCAGCAACATAGCTGCAAGCTGAATCTGAGCCAAGTATGTAAGAAAAAGCCCATTCTTCAATTCATACCAATATGAATATGCATATACATTTAAAAAAAAAAATTGGGCATTATTTGACATTTGTTTGGCTTCTTGAATAAAAAGGGGCAAATTCTCCATAATTTATTTATTTCTCCAAAAATAGTAGAAAGGACAACATTTCTTTTTGTATTGCTAGAGTAAATAGGACACAGAACAAACAAACTATATTGCATAAGTTAGTTCAGTGTTTTCCAACTTTTTTTTATAAAGTACCCCATTTTCAAAAAAAAAAAAAAATCATAAGTACCCACAGTACCTACAGTTTTCAGACACGCACAATTTTTTTTCTACCATTACACATTTGTTTAAACAACTTAATTGTAGCTGTGGGGGCCATGACATTTTTGGGAGTAAAAAGTACAAAAATAATAAAGCGCTGAAAAACTTAAAACAAAAATTCAGTTTTCTCCAAATTTCAGTGTGTTGACTTACCCCCCAGACTTCCCTCAAGTACCTCTAAGGGTACTTGTACCACTGGTTGAGAAACACTGGGTTAGTTCATACATCCAAGCTGATTCTATGATATTTTAGACTTTTTGTTAGTTTAATTTGCATCGCCGCCATATATCTTGATACCATATATTATTGTTTACTTCACTTTTAGAAATTAACCTTTCCACAAGAAATTTACAGCAGAGAAAATCAAACACATCCAGTTTTCAGATGAGGTTAGGATAAACTGAAAGGTAAGTTACAAGTAAAGGGTTCAACCACGTAGCCATGCAATTAGCCCCCAGGCCTACTCAAAGTTCCCTCGCTCCTGCCCCCATCCTCCTGCCTGATACCCAGGGGCGGATATAGGGCAGGGCAAGCAGGGCGGCCACCCCGGGCCCCGCACTTCGAGAAGCCCCGCGCATGCACTGTAGCACCACCGTGCATGCGCGTGGCGCCACCGCGCATGCGCCGTGGCAAAGGGGGGCCCTGCGAAATTGGGCTGCCCTGGGCCCCGCAAAATGGTCATCTGCCCCTGCTGACACCTGCCAACTTCCTCAATGTGTCCACTGCCAGGTATGTGCAGTGATGTGTGCCTGGACCCTTCCTCTCCACAGTCAGAGCTAGACTACCAGAACTCCTATTCCATTCCACTACCAGACTCTCCCACTGGCAGATGTACCTGGAGCTCCAGGTAGCTCTAGACTGTGGCTCCAGGGGAAGAAAAATGGCAAAAAAAGGAGAGTGCCTGACTTCAGAGAGCTGGATGAATCCTATGACCAGCTCATGGGTGAGTTCTGCCTCCAAGAGGGGAGGGGAAAGGTGCAGCATTTGTCGAGCACTGGGGTGGGCAATAATTTTTCAAAGTGGCCCACGGGTACTCTGGAAGGGGTGAGGTGTCGGGCAGAAGGGGTGGGGCCAGAAGACTTCTTGTGCTCCCCCTCCCTCCAGACCCCGATTGGCCTGAGTGTGGGGGAGCACATGAAGTCTCCCCATACATGTTTAGAGAGAATTGCCAGCTGTTTTAAAATACCTGGCAATTCTCTCTAGGCGCCGCAATGGGAGGAGACCTCATGCGCTCCCTCCTCCCCCAGGCCAATCAGGGCCTGGGGATGGGGGCAGTGTGCAAAGTCTCTTGCCCCCTATACATGCCCTGCCAGGGGCATGTGGCAGCTAGAGAGAAAAGCTGGCTGTGGCAGCTGCATGTTCTTGGCTGGGGTAGGGGGAGGATACTTCGCACACTCCCCCATCTCCAGGTCTCAGTTGGCCTAGAGGAGGAGGAGGGGCAGGGTGGCCGCAGACCAAATCCCCCGACTTGGTGGGCCAGATCAAGCTCACAGAGGCCCCTTTGCCCAACCCTGGTTTAGCAGCAAAGTGCAGTTCACATCATAGCCTGGGTATCAGTCTCCAATCCTTTGGATTTGCCCTGGAACAGGGCAGGTCCTTCCCACACATCTCCAGACACAGCATGTTGCCCAGGATACATCCTTTTCCTATCCCTTCTTTGAGTGTATTGCTCAATTCCCACATTCCCATCATGCTGCCTTTTCAGGCGCATTTGTGGCTCTGCCCCTGTGACTACAGGAAGTCCTCTCCCACTTCTTCAGTATTGGAACTCATTATACTTCATCCACAGGACTACAGAAGTTTAGTTTCCAAACCCTGGACTTGCTCATTGCCCATCCACTGTAAACCGGGGCCAATCCAGATTTCTACTTCCAGCCATGCCACTAGTTCAACCGTAATTTACATTCTATAAAAAGCACCATATCACACAAAAATAGCTACTGCTGTTGTGCACACAGATATAACTGCTGATTTTTTTTATATAAAATCCTCTATAAATGTAGTGCTTGTAAAGGATGCCACAGTTACAGAAATAGACTATGAAGTCTTCTCTCCATCCACAAAAGTGTTACAATTCTAGCATAGACAGTTTAAACTTTCTTGCTCAGACCTGGTAGGGTTACCTATAGCTCCTAGCGAGATCAGATTCAATGACTTTTGGATTACTGATAGGCCCTACCATATTCACAGCCATGAAAAACACATCATTTTAAAAGAGGGGGGTCACAGTGTTGTCACCCTTATTTCTGCAATGTCTTCAGAGTTGGGTGGATGGAGAGTTGTGATTGTTGCAATTGTCGCAACATCGTATCAAGCCATCCTTAGCTGTATACTGCAGCCTTCAGTGGCTGAGTGGCAAGAGAATAGCAGCTGCTGACTGAGGGTCCAGCTCTGCAGGTAGTGATGCACAAGTAAGGGTGGCAATACCACACCGTGCCATCCTTAGTTCTGCACTGCTGCTGGCAGCAGCTGTCTTCAGAGCTGGGATCCCAGCCATCAGCTGCTGCTCAACTCCTAAGGCAGTACTGCTGCCAACAGCAGCGCAGAGATAGGGGTAGCAGCACCACAACCTTGCCTACAGTAAACTTGCAACTCTATTACGACATCGTAAAATTTCAGATTTAAATAACTTATGATTTTTAAAATCCTATAACCATGAAACTGACCAAAATGCGCCATGAACTTGATAGGACCCTAGTTATTTGCCTCACTGGTGAGGCTGCCAAGAAGAGATGGCAAGTAGTGGCAATTGTGTTGGTAATTATTTTTCTGATGATACAGACATAGATATAAATATAAATCAGAAAAATGATCACCAACACAGTTGCCACTATATATCTGTCCATTAGGATCTTGACTGAGATCATAAACCCATTTCACCATAACAACTGGACAAGGTCTTCATTACCTCCTCCTTCACATACACCACCAGCCCACTCAAATAGTATTCACCTTCTTCTGTCAGAGCCCAGGACTGAACCATTGTAATGCATGTCACATTTATCAGTTATTCTTTTTCCAATTCTATCATTATTACATTGCAGTTCCTTCAAGTGCCATGAAGTATAAGTAACATTTTATGATTGTTCAAATGCTTTTTTCTAGAAAGACATTATATAACAAGCCTATTTTCCAGTACAGTCCTTTTCTATCATTTGTTGTTAATGTTATTTTCAATTACACTGCTGTTTATGCTCTAGTATAGGATAAATTGTTTATTAAATAGTCATTAGGCCTTTGAAAACCCATATTTATTCTGGTAGAAATTGTGTACTTTTTTTTGTTAAAAAAACCCCTGAAGTACAGGTTGCACCTCTTAAATCCGGGATTCTTTCATCTGGCAACATCCGTGGTCTGGCATGACCATGGATGTTCCTGAATGAGAGAGAGCTAGTGCAGGAAGGCCAGCAGCTGGGAGTCCAGTGCAACCCCTACAAGTCTGCTAGCAGCAGGGCTGCAGTGGCCTCGGCGGAGTGCGATCGGGACCATCTTCCACCTGGCACCAGGGCTGGGACCAAAGCAGCCAAAGAGGGGAAGCCTGGCCAGGCTGCGGAAGCCTAGGAGGTGGCAGGGCCGCAGCAGTCTGGACAGCGGTGGTGGCAGCAGTGTAATTGGAGCTGCCTGCCACCTGGCAGCAGAGCCAGGGCTGTGACCACAGCAGGCCAGGAGGGGAAGCCCGGCAGAATCAGCACATCTGGGGGCATGTGCCTCCTGGCAGCAGGGTTGGGGCTGCAGCAGCCCTATCAGGCAACGTGCTATTCAGCAGTGGGGCTGGAGTTGCCCACCTGGTCGGCCAGGAAATTGGGGCTGGTCCACAGACAGCCCAGCTGGTCCGAAGGAGCCGGCACCAGGGAGGGGCAGCGGACTGAAAGGCTGGTGTCCGGGGACCTCCCATTGTCAAGCAAATTCCCTCATCCAGGACTGCTCAGGTCCCAAGGGTGCTGGACAAGAAAGATCCAACCTGTACCAATATTATTGACAGTTTCTGCATGAAATTTACAAGTATATGTTAAACACGTTACAGGATCACTGGCATGTATATTAATTTTCCCCCAAAAAACAAAACAAAAACACAATTTCTAGTCTGGCTCTCAGGCTATCGTTTATGAAAGGGGAAATCTATTACAGACTGTTATAAATAAACCCCATGTCCAAAAAGAGGGCACATAGAAAGAGAAAAACATTAAATTTATAAGGGAACAAATACTAACCACTAAAAAAATAGGACTACCAGCTTTTTAAGCATAGAAAAAAAATCCATTGGCAATGTCTAGAAAACCCGATTTTTAATGCATATTTTCTTAAAATTTACAGTTCTACGATTTACAGTTTACAGTTCTTGATTTCCAGTATGGCATTCTGGAGAAGGGGAGAAAAATCAGTCAAACCAAGACATAGAAATGGCAATCCCTGAAAGAAAAAGGGAAAAGGAGGTTTTATCTCACTCCATAAAACTGTTTAATGGAAACTATTTGGGAGCCCAGATTTGGGAGTCAGTGGAGGTGTGACAATTTATAACACGTGGATTCTGAAATACAATTCCTTCATAGAAACTTCTATATTTCCAAAACATGGTAACATAGCAATCCATTTTGAAACAACTGCAGAATAAACAGATGTGCAAACCCCAAATTACACTTCATTCTTCTCTTGATTTTCAGTGGTGTAAACGTATTTAAATCCAAGGAGATGCAGAGATATAAAGTCTGCATAAAATGAAAGATGATTCAGGTCTATGTACATTACCTCTATTCACTATCTTCCTTGCTCTTCAACTGTCCTTTTATATTGAATGGACTATGAATGGTTTTATGTTGGAATTTTAGTTGATTCCCCTTCCTCCTATTTGTGAAGATGTGTACTACAATGGCCACGCACAGTAACTGAGAATTGTTCACTTGTGCGCTCGAAAAATGGAATTACAGTAAAACTCCATTTGTCCGGCATCTGATAGTCCGGCACCAACAGGAACCCGGAAGTGCTCCGGGCAGCTGGACCATTGGAGCTGCTCTGCCTCAGGCTTCCCCGATTCAGCCGCTGCTGAAACTGACCAGCGGGACCAACCCGGTAGCACCCCAGCTGTCCCCAAGTCAGCCGCAGCTGAAAC
>CM057846.1:57167642-57183038 GCA_030068395.1 Apalone spinifera | reverse complement strand
TTCAGAGTAGGGATGTAAGCAACTATCAAAGAGAGGCAGCAAAGGGGGGGGGAGTAGGAACCGGTGCTGGGGTGAACCGGTAAAACCAGTTCCCCTCAGCACCATCTTGGCAGGGGTCGGGGAGGCAGAAGCACAGCGGGAAACGGCGTGAGCAGGGACTGCTTCAATCCCCACTCACGTCGGTTCCCACTGCTGGCGCTTCTGCTTTCGAAATGTATAAGAGCCTTTTGTACCTTTCAAAATCAGAAGTGCTGCAGGCAGCATGGAGTGAGCGGGGACTCAAGCAGTCCTCACTCGCCTCCCCTTGCTGCCTCTATGAGAACTGAAGGCCCCTGCCAGCAGCACACTCTAGTTTAAACTGAAGAAACTCCAGCTCAACAGCTGTGCTTGTATGGCATAGGGAGAGCAGGAAATGCTTATTTCTAGGGGGCAGAAAGCCAAAGAAGGGATGGGGTGGTCCGCAGGGGTCCCAACAGTGAGCTGGGCCCCCGCCACACCCCACAGACAGAGGCTGTTGCCACCAAGCAACCCCTGTTCACAGCAGCCAGGGCTGGCTGCGGCCAGGGGCTGCTTAGGCAGCAGCCTGTCCACCAGCCCTGTTCGTGGCAGCCAGGACTGATCGCTGTCCCTGTGCATTTTAAATGTAGTAAGAGCCCAGCAGCTGTTACTACATTTAAAATTCAGAGCTGCAGCGCGGGGCGGCTCCAGAGCTGGAACGAGCCAGGACTGCTCAGTCCCTGCTTGAGTTGGCTCCTGGAGCTGCCCCTGCTTCAGCTCTGCAGAACGGTGCTTATCGACTAATTGCATTGTCAATACAAATTGTATCAACTATACGATTAGCCAGATAATCGCATTTTAACATCTTCAGTTCAGAGGCTGTGCCTCATGCAAGCAGACCCTCAATGTTGCTACACCATGTGCATAGTAAGGAAAGGGTACTGGGTACAATCAAGATGCTCCCTCCAGTACACAATCTCCTCTCCACAGGCCAGTGCAGAGAAGTGGGTCCATTACTCTTCCTCCTTTCCACCTTCCCACCCCATCCCTTCTTTGGCTTTCTGACCCCTAGAAATAAGCATTTCCTGCTCTCCCTATGCCATACAACCACAGCTGTTCAACTGGAGTTTCTTCAGTTTAAACTAGAACGGGCTACTGGCAGGGGCCTTCAATTCTAGGATAAGTTTCTTCCAGAGCCTGGATTTATTAACTTTCTAAGTATGCTGCAAAGCCCATCTTTTTCAAAACCATTAAGTAAAACATTCCTAAGGTGTGGGATTGTGGATGTCTATGACATGGCGTGTTGGTGTATTATGTTTATGGAGCAGTCAATAACCAGATAACGGATTAACTGAATAACAATTGTGCATGGATTTTTTTAAATTTTAAATTATTGATGTTTTATATAGAAAAGGCTCCTCAGCACTTGAGATAGTCATTCCAATCCCTTTTTTAATAGTTTACAAATAATGATTCCAAATCCTGCATTGAGTTCTACTCACACGGATCCTTTGGCCAGTCTCCAGTCCAGCTGAAGTTAAATGGACTTCTCATGGTCACAGAAGTCCATGTTAGCAGATCCAAAAGCAGATGTGGCCCCAGCAAAACTTAATAGCCCTTACAGCTAGGCATTTTTGCTTCAACTATTTTACATTTGCCCCAATTTTTATTGAAGCAAAATTTTCAGTTCTATCACTGCACTAATAGAAAATAATATTTTAACCAATCATCACATTAGAAAAAATATTGCATCTACAATTTTTTAAACCTACTACATAATTATCATTAACTAGGGACCTAAATTCCTGGTTAAAAAGTTAACAGGTTAAATGCTATGTAACATGCCCAGAATAGCTCCCCACAGAGCGATTCAGCAAGCCCCACCAGGCTGATGCAGCCCTCGCCCACAGCTCTATGCAGCCCGCCGCTCCAACACAGCTGGGCCTGCCACATTGCAGGCTGTTCTTGCCAGGATGGGCCAAGCCCACCTTGCTGTACCACTGGCAGGGGGCTGCTCCAGCAAGGGCATGCCACACCCCACCGTGGGCTGCTCCATCATGCCATGGGTGGGGTCTGCTCTGGTTGGGCCAAGCGTGCTGGTAAGGTTGATTCTTACCAGGTAACCGGTTAACCAGTTAACCTTTACATCGCTACCAGTAACACTCAAGATTACTGTAATTGGGAGTAGAGAAAAATGTATTATGCATACAGTAATTCCTCGCTTTTTTTTTTAGGGAAGATTTTTTTAATTACACGACTGTCCCGAGAATAACACGATTTCCCCAGCCAGCCTGTTGCCGGTAGCTGTGCGGGGTTTCCTGCACCTCCCTGAAAAGCGGCAGAGGGTTCACCGCTCACTGTGCCATTCACCGCTGACTCCCCCTCGCCGGACTCCTTGCCCCTGCTTGCAGGCCAGCGGCTGCGTGGGGCTTCCCCCGCCTCCTTGCAAAGCGGCGGAAGGTTCGCCGCTTGCCGTGCTGTTCCCCACTGACTCCCCCTCGCCGGATACAGTGCGGGTCCCAGCAGACCTGTCACAGGGGCATACTCCCAACCCAATCCCCCTCCCCTCTCCTCCCCTTTCCTTCCCCAGAGCCAAACACCTCCCTTCCCTGCTGTAACCCAGTCCCTTTTCTCCCCTAACTTTATGTCCCAATCCCAACAGACTCCACCGCTTGAAATGCAACCCCCACCTTTTCCATTATTTTCAACAGGAAAATTGACCTCGCATAACACATTTTCACTTAACACAATCATTTTCTGAAACATATCTATAGTGTTAAATGAGGAATTACTGTATTTTCCATTTTGTTTACTTTGTATATTGTACAGCACTTTGCATATAGTAAATTTCACTGGTCCTTTGGTGCATGCATTTAATCAGCTTCCCTTGGTGGTTTTTTGACTGGGTATTTTTACACAGTAGCAAAGGTGAGAAACATTTTTCAAAATAGAAAAATGTCATTGGAAAAAATTACAACGATTGTCAAGAGACTCTAAGAGGTTGGTGTACCACCTGAAACCACTTTTCATTCATTTTTTCGAGACGTGTAGAGTTCATGCTGAGGTGTGCCTATAACATTTCAGGAGCATGATTTGCAGCTGGAAATGTATACAAAAAAAAATAAACTGAAAGCGTTAATATGTTCATTTGCAAATCTACACCAGCATCGCTACTTGCTGAGGTGAACTAGACCTGCATTGCTGAAGTACTAAACACCACAATATAGAAAGGATCCAATCAATCCAACTCACACACAGAAATCAATGGCTGTCTTTCCACTGATTTCAATGGAAGTCAGATCAGCTCTTAAGAAACCTTAATGCATGTATTTCCCCAAGTCCCACTCCCCGCTTTCCTCTCAAAACAAAAAAGACTGAACTCTGCTCTTGTCTTTAGTTCAACATCATGTCTCTCTCCTCCCTTCTCCTCCTGCAATAAATATTCTCTCTATCCCTGTTACTGACAATAATGTAAGTGAACTCTGCACCACATACATCTGTCATTATTAATGACCATGGTAGAGAGGAGCGATAGCTCACTCTTTTAAGAAACAAAAGGGCAAAATGCTTTAGAATTTCCCATTCACATTTTCTTTTTTAAATATACTTGCTTGGTGACTTTCCAAAGTCATGACTCATGACTCAAAGAAGAAAAATCTTGCAGCATTTAACCTTTACATAGAAAATTATTTGTTTAAACAGAGGACATTTGCTACTTTAAAAGTCTTCATTGTATTGCAATAATGCTATTCTCAGTATTTCATAGATCACAAAAGACCTAAACCTATGTCATAGACACATGGAAAGGGAATTTTGTTTTAAAAATCATTACATTTCTTTTGCCCAAAGAACTATAATTTTTACTAAAATGGACAATATTTTCTTTGTAGATTTTTTCATTTCATTAGTTTTCCAGAAAGTACGAAACCATATCTAATGTACATAAAAATTGTTGCCAGAAAGCTTGAGCTTACAACACTTGTAAAACACCATGCACCCATTCAGAATAGTTGTCCAAAACCATGTACCGCTATTGGTTGCCTGAAGGTTTTAAATTAAGACCTGGATAAACTGGTGGAGTACTTAATGTTTTTAGTTAGTGAGAACAAGACACAAAAAGTATACAAGCTGCAGTAATTCAGGTAGTCCTACTAATTTCTATGCTACAGTTCAAGGGCTTCCATTTGTGAATTATCCAATAGCTCTTGCTCCCAGCAATGCTGCTAGACACCAAAGTTCTAGGTGCTTTCAGTTTCAGAATATACCTCTACACATCATTGTTTATAAGATGTGCTATAAATGGACAAGCTAAAATGGCTGGGTCAGCACTAATGATGTTATTTGTATTTACTAAAGGAAAACCACTGCAGAGGCAAGTTATGATTCTAAGTATCCATGTCCCTACAACAGTTTAACATAATGTACTCAGAACCAAATGCCTCAAGCTTTGTTTTTCCTAATACAGCATTTACATTTTAAGCTAAAATAAACTTGCAGTGTAAGTTTCACTTATCTCAACAAAACTACATAATCATTATCCAGTATTTAAACCAGATTTCTTTCCCTACAAAGTACTTAAGAACAAAATGCAACTGGTAATGCTGATAATGGCAAATGCCCACAAAGGACCCATAAATGCTAGTCACTTATGAGGCAACAATGACATTCTACTCAGTTTTCCCAAGTCCATACTGTTTCATGAACACATTTTATTTAGCGCTGTTGATTAACCACAGCTAACTCACACAATTAACTAAAAAAATTAATCCTGGTTAAAAAATTAATTGCAGTTTATCACAGTTTTAATCACACTGTTAAACAATAGAATCCCTATTGAGGTTTATTAAGTATTTTGGATGTTTTTCTACATTTTCAATTATATTGATTTCAATTACAATGCACAATACAAAGTGTACACTGCTCTTTTTCTATTACTTTTATTACAAATATTAGCACTGTAAAAATAAACAAGACGTATATTTCAGTTCACCTTATGCAAGTTCTTTACTGCAATCTCTTATCATGAAAGTGCAACTTGCAAATGTAGATTTCTTTTGTGACGTAACTCCACTCAAAATCAAAACAATTTAAGTCATTAAAGCCCACAAAGCTACTCGGCCCTACTTCTTGTTCAGCCAACCTCTAAGACAAACAAGCTTGTTCACATCAGCAGTCTCAAGCTCTTGGCCTGAGGGCAATCCTGGCCTCGGGGTTTACTGAGGGGCCTCATACGGCGCAGCTGCAGTGGTCGGGCTCCCCTGCCATTCCCCGCAGTGGCAGGAGCCACAGGAAAAGTGAAATAAAGAACAATGAGTGAGTGTACTCCATTTCCTTGCAGTTCCTGCCACCAATGGGAATTCCAGGGGCCCAACTACCACTGCCGCACCATACCAGTCCCCCCCTGGGTAATCACTGAAGCTGTGTGCATGGGAGATGTGGTTCCATGGGAGGCAGAGAGCAGGGCAGTGGTTGGAAGGGGCAGGGTTTGTCTAACAGTAACAGACAGCCTCCCCGCAGCCCGGTGGGGCTCCTGGGCCAGATTACGCAATTCCCAGTAAGATGGGAATTTTAGACCCCCTGGTTTACATTTAGAGGAGGTAATGCTGCCCACTTCTTATTTCCAATGACATCTGAAAGGAAGAACAGGCATCTGAATAGCACTTTTGTGGCCTGCAATGCAAGGCTTTTAAGTGCCAGATAAGTTAAGCATTCTTATTCCCCTTCCTTTCTTCAGCCTCCATCCCAGAAAACATCTATGTTGATGATGCTAGTTAAAAAATAATGCATAATTAAATTTGTGCCTGAATTCATTGGGGAAAAACTCTATGCCTCCTACTATTTTACCCACATTCTGACATTTATTTCATGTTATGGCAGTCCCAGATGATTACCCAGCACATGCTGTTCATTTTAAGAACATTTTACAAAACATACAGAAAGTACCAAAGTAAGATTTCTAAAGACAGCTACCACACTTCGCCCAAAATCTGAGAGGGATGAGATGTAGACTTTCAGAAGTCTCAAAAGAGCAGGACTCAGATGTGAAAACTACAGAACCCGAACCACCAAAAAAGAAAGTCAATCTTCGGCTGGTGACATCTGACTCAGATGTTGAACATGAACATGGTGTCGGTCCACATTGCTCTGCATCGTTATTGAACAGAACCCATCAGGAGTGTAGACACAGATCCTCCAGAACACTGGTTGAAGCATGAAGGGATAAATGGCCATAGCTGGGGAGAGGGATAGCTCAGTGTTTTGAGCATTGGCCTTCTAAACCCAGGGTTGTGAGTTCAATCCTTGAAAGGGCCATTTAGGGATCTGGGGCAAATCTGTCAGGGATGGTACTTGATCCTGCCATGAGGGCAGGGAACTGGACTCGATGACCTCTCAAGGTCTCTTCCAGTTCTATGAAGTTATGTCTACACTGCCACCCTAGTTCGAACTAGGGTGGCTAATGTAGGCATTCGAACTTGCAAAGGAAGCCTGGGATTTAAATATCCCAGGCTTCATTTGCATGTTCCCGGGCGCCGCCATTTTTAAATGCCCCGTAGTTCGAACTACCTGCCCGCGGCTACACATGGCACGGACTAGGTAGTTCGAATTAAAGCTCCTAATTCGAACTACCGTTATTCCTCCTGCAAGGAAGTTTTCAGGTGCCATTGTAAATAAGAAGTGGGCAGTATTATCTCCTGAAAACAAACTTGTTTGAGCAATTGGCTGAACTAGAAGTAGTACTGAGTGCCATGTAGGCTCTAAACTTGACATTATTTTCTTTCCGAATGCAGTTTTTAGGTACATAATTCTAAATTTGTAAGTTCAACATTCATAATAAAAGAGATTGCACTACAGTACATATAAAGGGGAAACAGAAAAACACTTTTTTTTACAGTTCAGATATTTGTAATAAAAAATAAGCACTGTACACTTTGTATTCTGTGTTGTTATAGACATCAATATATTTGAAAATGTAGAAATCATCCACAATATTTAAATGAATGACATTCCATTATTTTTTAACAGCATGATGGAGTGCATGATTAATGGTGATTAATTTTTTAATCACACAATTAATCGCAATTTATTTACTATTCTGACTGCCCTATTTTATTTGTTACCAGTTCAAAGGTTATAAAACTATGTTCACACTCCACATTAGCAACATATTGCAAATATTTGTCACTCTTCTTCAGCATTTATGATAGTAAAAGTTGCCATGGAGGTTATTTTGACTTACTGGAAATGGGCTTTTTTAAAACATAAATTTTAAAACTTAAGATGCCTGCGAGGCCTTTGTTAAAATATCTAGTATGTTCTACTAAGTCTCCCTTGTCTTCACTCACCCTCTTTATGGTGTTTAAGTGGCTTTATTGACATGTGAAATTCTGGAAATGTCAGCTTTTGGCCGGGTTGCAATCTACAACACTTAGTAGTAATTATCTTAGAAAGCATAACCGAGTATTTTATAGGAACAATTTTGTCTTTCAAAAAATTTAAAAAAATGATGTGATAAGCACAAGTCTGGTACAGTAAAAAAAATAAACGAACACCCTGCAAATTCTCCAAATCATTTGTGAGTAACGTTTTTTAACAAGCTGAATTTTTTTGCTGACTGTCTAGTTTGAATTCATATCTAAGTATTGTATACATTTCAAAGTTCTGTAAATTCTAAAATCACTGTTATGTTTTGGACACCGAGGAGAGCCAATACCACGAGAAAAAAAGTTAAATCAGCTCTCCCAGAGTATATTGCCTCAAAATCTTCACTGGTGCTAATTCTGACTTAGGAGGCAGATGCTATATAACTAAAGCTTGGATCTGGCCCCAGACTTCCTCAAATCAGCAGGCCCTATAGTCATTATACTTGAGCTTGCATTCAGACAAGCCTTCCCAAGAGGCTTACTGCTATAATTCACTTCTAAGGAAACTGATCTCTCTGCCTTGTATGAATGAGATACAGAAACTCCTTGCATCACACCAACTTGTCAATTTCAAATGTTGTTGCTAGCAGATATCGAGTTGTAGTTAAGATTCAGATAGATGGCAACACAGCATAATCTACTTTCATGCTCTGGCACTTCCATGTTAGTCCAATATCAACATTTATAGCCTTCTATGGCAGAGAAGGAAGCTGTGTTTATTTTATTTTGTGTTGCTATACAATTTGTTTTCTTTTAGGCTTTTTCTACTGTATGTCTTAATTGGCTTTTCTCCTCAGTGTACTAAGGGGCTGTGAGAGGTCTTATTAATTTTCAAGCCACTAAAACTGAAAAAGAACTATCAATAAATAATACAGGAACATAAAATCATTCATTTCATGAAATAGTTCTGAAAAAAATTAGTGCAAATCACTTTATCCTTAAAACTGAAAACATTGTGGTACTCAACACTCAATATTATCAACTAAGCAAATTGGCCCAGGTCAAATGAGCAAATTTAAAAAATGAAATCACTAAATTTTCTCGGCTTGATGGCTTAGTAATAAATAATGTGCTCCTATTCAATCTGTACATTAAGTCTTTTATGTGGCCTTAAGGCACTCTCTTATGGCTGTGCCCATTACAGTGTAGCCATAGAAACTGACACATTTATTTCTTGGATTAGTGTGCCATTGAAAATATTAATATAATGCAGTAAATGGGGATTTAATCTAATCTATTGATGGCAGGATGAAGTTAGTAAAAGGTTGTGTGCTCTTACAGTGGCAAGAAAGATTATATCTGTAGAGTACAGATTGCTACTGGTTAGAAACATCAGCTAAATAACCTAGGACTTTGCACACACGTCCTACATGTAAATAGATTCTATGCAATATAATGTATAAGCATCTCCAGTGTGCCTACATCACAGCCTAAGACTTTCTCCCAAGAAAGCCACTGACAAAGAGAAAACAGTGATGTTCAATAAAGGTGTTCAAAAAAGTATAAATGAAACACCATCCTTTCCTGCCAATACATAAATCTGTACTACATAAATCTGTAGCAGCCAAGTCTACAACAATAGTGTAACAAATATTTTAATGTTTTCCATGAATACTTTTATGTTCAAATGTGTGTTTAAAAACTGCAAGAATTTACATTTAAAAAGATAAATAATCTTAATCACAAGAAGCAGGCGCGATCTGTGATTCTGTTAATTTGCAGGTCCACACCAGGTGTCTATAAATATTAGCGTTCCCATTTCAGTGGATCATATTTGACTCAGGCTCCTCATAATAATTCAGAGTACTCAAGTTCTGACTACCCTTTACAGTGCAGTATACTACATAAATTCAGAAGATATATTTTGACAGATGAAGCATTGTTGAAAAGCAAAGTACAGCACTTTGTCCTTGAAATGTTAACATGTAATGTCATAAAGTATTCAAATAATAATTTACTCAGTCTTTCAGGGTAATTAATTAAAACGCTCTAGGTGTTAGAGAAAATCACCTTGAGCTTATAAAATTGGAAAGCCTCCCCATTCCCTCTCTGCATGCAAGCTGCTCCAATGGACTTACTACATGCTTTCCCAGTTATGGTTTTTGATTTCAGCAGATAATAAATAGCCAGGATCTAATTTTGCCATGTCAAAACCGATTATGTTTCACAAGAAAAGGTGGAGTGCTCACCTACCAGATGAAGGTGAAACATAAAACCACTTTTATTTATGTGATGTGTCCAAATTCAACTCAACCTGGCAGTAGGTACTGGGAGTATGTAGACTTTAACTGTCATGTGAATTTATGTACCCCTGGAAAATGTCAAATATAAACATAAATTTAATCAAAGGAATGGAATCCTTTATTATCCAAGAAATAAACACCATTTTTGACAACAGATGTAAATTATCTTAATGTGTTTTCACTGTTTTTCAGAAGGTTAAAAAAGAAAAAGAAAAAGAAAAAGAAAGAAACATTAAACAGACACATTGTTGATGAAATTATTTTAAGCATGTCCTGGTCCAATTATTAATGGTGATGTTCCAAAAGGAATTTCTGCTCTATAATATCATCATTGCATACAGACATCATAGTTCCTGTTTCCATTCATTTCACTGGGATAAAACAGAAGGCTTACAACAACAGATAAACAAGCCGCCTGTATTATTCTGCAGTTCTCAGTTGGGTAGTCTTTGGACAGCATTTTAATGACTGAAAAAAAAAATTGCACATGATGAATAAGGATGCCATTCTCAATTAACATGGACAAAGGATCATAGCCATATTTGGCAAATGAGGTAGCTATGGCATAAGAAAAGCAAGAGTATTCACAGACATTGCCACATACATCATTGCCTGCAAATGAAAACAAGTTAATGACATTTTTGTATACTTGCCCAAGTACATGACTACTCATTAGCCCCAAATTAAATAGCACAATAATTATACCTTGCATTTACTAAAAATAGTGTTATTAATTAACTAAATATGGATACTCCTAGAATGTAAATAAATGATGAGTACTGAACTAAACATAGCTGGAATTACAAAATGTACTGTCTTCAATAAATGTATCTCAAACAAGTTCTCGAAATGTGTGTTTATATAGAAATGTGTCTTTAATATAGACCCACTTGAAATCTAGGGTGACATGGTGTCCAGTTTTCAACCGGAACACCTGGTCAAAAAGGTACCTTGACAGCTCTGGTCAGCACCGCTAGCCAAGCTCCCTGCTAGCCTTCATGCCGTGTGGCTCCCAAACCAGCACATCCTCCCTCTCATTCCTACACACAAGAGCAGTGAGGGGTTTTGTATGCTGCCTCTGCCCCAAATGCTTTTAACCCCACACACCTACTGGTTGTGGTGTACTGTCCCCATGTACTTGCACTTAGACCACTTACAGAGGGAAAGAATAAGTTTCTTCTACAGCCTTAGCTGAGAGCCAGTTGGCTTTTAGCTCAAGTGGTAGAGGCTCATGCAGTCAGCTCCAGAGGTCCCAGGTTCAGTTTCACCTGTCAGCGTTGCACTATCTCTGCCACTCTCATTGGCTGGGAAACACAGGCAATGGGAGCGGCAGGGATGGTGCCAGTGGACAGGGCAGCACGCAGAGCCGGAGAGGGAGTTGTGCTGCTGCTTCTGGGAACTGCCTGACATAAGCACAGCCCAGAGCTTGCTTCCTTTATCTTCCCCCATGCCACAATTCTCTTCCATAGCCCTGATTCTCCTCCTGACCTCCAAACCTCTCATCCCCATCCAGAGTACCATCCTACATCCTAAATCCCTCATACCTGGCCCCACTCCAGAGTCTGCATGCCCAGCCAGAGCTCTCACACACCCCCTGCACTCCAATCTCCTGCCCCATCCCAGAGCCACTTCTTGTGCTCCAAACACCTCAACTCCAGCCCAAAACACCCTCCTCCACGACAAACCCCTCATCTCTGGCCCCACCTCAAAGCAGTGAGGTAAGGGTGTTCAGGTTTGTGCGAGTAGAAAATAGCATCCCTATTCAAATCACCACCACAAAGGGGAAAATAACCCCATTGCAGGGCATAACCAGACACATCATTACCAAAAAAGCTATCCCAACCACCCTGTGGCCACACCCAGCCATCCCTAGACAGTGTCCAGTTCCCTCTTCTATGTCAGCAATCCTCGACTCCACAATCAGACACCCAACACAAGCACCCCAGACATTTTGACACTAACCCATCCACCTAATCCAGCAAACGCTCATGTCATCCAGCACGCCCTGGCTACAGATCCAGTGCAGTTCCATTGTGCAAGGGGAGGGCAAGATCCCTACTGAATGGACATTCAGAGTACAGTGGAAACTGGGTAGAGTAATGGATAGGCAGGGCCAAGAAATTTCCAACTAAAAGTATTTGACAGTCATTCAGTCCATGGGGACTGCTACCTAGAATGGGTTGAACTTCTGTCATTTGCCATATAAGACAAAAATAATAATTAGAGTTGTTGCACCTATGGAATGATTAACTCATTGATTCTCTAGCATGTAGAGCGCAGTTAATTAAGAACCCATTAGATATGAGGGCCTTATAAGCAGCTGAGCAAGCTCAGTTGGTAAAAGAATGCCCAGGAAATGGAAGACAGGGAGTCTGTTCTTGTTGACCTGGGGTAGGCAAACTTAGAAAAGCTACAGAAACAGAACTGATCCCTCTGTCATGGCCTCTGGAAAGGAGGCAAGATCTGGGGATCAGTGTTTCAGAAGGAGAATATGCGAATAAAAGAGAACCAAAGTAAAAAAGCTGATGGAAAATAGTAGGGGTGGAAGTTCAGGTCTTACAGAGGGAAAAGGCCTGGGAGTTAGTGCTCTAATAAGAGTCCAAATGAACATGAGTGGAGCCCAAAAAGGGTGAATTACCCATTCTAGTCATTCCCCCTAGGGGCATCTCGCATTGGTCACTGTCAGAAGATAGGATACTGGGCTAGATGGACTTTTTGTTTGACTCAGTATGACCGTTCTTATGGTGAAGGACTTCTGTTAATTTGGGACTATTATTCAAGACAGGCTTTACTTTGGAATCTGAGTATCTAGAAAGGATTTGGACTTTATAACTTGGCTGAAGGGCTGAGCCACAGGAAGATGTGGTGAGGCACAAACTGCCAAAAAGGGGATGGAGAGGATGTGGATACTGGTAACACTATTAATTCACAGTAGGAGTGCTCTAAGGGTGAGTGTGCCCTATCACACTATCAGCAGTAGGAATTACTGCACTCTAGAAGATGCAATATGCTTGTGACGGGGCTTTGGGCTCAGCGGCTGCTGAGTCTGCAAAGCCCCACACTCCCCGATGGCTGGAGGAGGCGTTGGCCGCCAGCCGCACCGTGCCTCATTGGTCATGCACTGCATGCTCCGCAGCCACTCCCAAAGTCGTGGGGCGGGGCCATGGCACACCAAGCATGGCGGTGCAGACGGGAGGAGAGAGGAGTGGAGGAACGCGGTCAGCGGTTGGCCGGACTCCCAGAAGCCCAAGGAGCCGTGGGGAAACAGAAGGCAGGTCAGATGCTTCAGGGGAGTAGCAAGAACCAGGACCCAATGATCTAACGACCGACTGGAGAAGAAGCCAGACGGCGGGAAGGAAGCAACCCAGGATGGGGTAAGGAAATCACTGACAACCCCGAGGGTTGGTGAGTTAAGGGGAACAGCCCCACCAACCAGGCAGTGGAGCCGTTCCTCTGCATTTATTGTCCTGGATCAGGACCTGGAGAGACGGTGGGCTCAGGTCCCCTTTCCACTCCGCCAGCGTGCCTGGCAGGTAGAGAGGCCTACCTAGGCCAGTAAGCACAAACTGTGGACAGCAAGACAAAGATTGTCTGAGCCAAAGACTCGGCCGGGAGCGGGAAACACTTGGGGTGTCGGGCGTAGAACACCAACAGGTCCCCGATGATGAAGCGGGTGTACACCTGAGGGGAACCTACGGTGTAACAGTGCCCAATCGCAATTCTGGATGTGGTACCAAAATGGAAAATTCCTTCCTTCCTCCCTTGAACTCCACTGCCTCACACAGAGGACCTAGACAGCTTGGGTTAAGATACAGAATTTGGCCTAAATGCCATAAACCAAACACTAAGCAGATTAGATGGGAATTTAGTGGCAATGATTCCCTGTCATCTTCTACTGGAGTTTTGTGACACAAACATCTAGCTTTTCTAAAACCCTTTAAAACTAATCAGTATAGCTTTTCTTTCGTAAATCTAAGTTTATCAATTAAGCACTAGCACTAAAGTAGCTTTCTGAAGGCTTTCAAAACTGTAAAATGAACATCCTATTTTGCTGACTTCGGGTATGTCTACACTACAGACTTTTTTTCGGAAAAACGTCCATTTTTTAAAAAAACTTCAATTACGTCCACACTGCAATCGCATTCTTTCAAAAGAAAATCGAAAGAACAGAGGGTTTTTTCCGACATTGGTAAACTTCTTTCTACAAGGAAGAAGCCTTTTTCTGAAAGAGCTCTTCTAGTCTTCTTTCTAGTCTGCAATCTCGACATAGCCTTAGAATTCTGTTTCTACTACAGTTAATTGGCAGACGTCTAGTCTTAAACATGTGCCTTTTTATTAGCTGTGGCTGTATTTAAAAAAAAAGTCCTTGTCCCACTCGCAATTATTTGTCCCATTTCAAACAAGTTGTAAATAGGCCACTCTATTTGTGTAACATAAAGGGTTTGTTTCTTATACGACAGTTGCTTAACATAAGTCTGGAATATACGTGGTACATGAATTTCCACTTGTCTAAGATCACTTTTTCAGACCTTGGACTAATCAATCTCATCTAAACAGTTTGTAATTTTAAATGTATGGCTCTTTCATTGATTCAAAAAAGATATTACATTATGTTGTATGTATGTGTGACCATACTGAAATATAACCAATGAAAGATTATTCAGAATTCAGTGGCTTCAGAGGGGTAGCTGAGTTATACCCACGAAAACTCATGATACCATCTACATGTTTTGTTAGTTTTTAAGGTGCTACTAGACTATTCGTTTTAAGGGTTTCAGAATTCAGTGTGTGGCTTACATGTAATGTCTAAGAATTTGGTTTCTAAGCCAATTGTTCATAAACTTTAATTGTATTAATACATGTTACAGACAAACATATTGTGCACAGAATAGAACTACACGTGAGTGTGTGTGCGTGTGCATGTCTCGTCTTGGTGGCAGTCCACAAGTTGTTTGAAAAACGCATCCTGTCTTTCTGTAATGAAGGGCTAAAGGGAAGTATATTCCTCACTCCCTTCCCCCCACCTCCTTTATAAGGCTATTAATAAATATACAAATCTTTCCCGGCAGGAAAGTGATCTAGTTTGAGCATCACAAATTACATTATGTTCTAAGTATGAAAAAGTTAAGATTTAAAAATATAAAGTATAAATGTGTACAAGCAAAATTCAAGACTAAAATCCATCATTAATATACAATACTTTGACAAAGGGCACAATGCTGTTCAAATCCATAAAATAAATGCAAGTATAGACATTCTAAAAATACATATTGCATTGCTGAGAAACCAACATAGTTCCTCAGAGCCATTTCAGCCTCTAGGTGAACAAGTATTTCCCTGATAAACAGTCCTCTCTTTCTTCCTCACACTCTCAGACCCCTTCTGCAGTTACACATTGGTTCCTGAAGTATTTTTAAAAGTATTTCAAGCTCAAATGGAAGTTGAGCCAGCAAGTACATACAAGGTCAACCCATGCTACCTACATTCTTAATCTTTGTCTGGCTCTCACTAACCAAGGAACATGAGCAGTTGATAGCCCAGGTTCCCCTTTAACTAATACTTACATTGAAATGCTAGACATCCTTAATCTTTTACTCAAGGAACTTTTAGAAAATCTTCCACTGTTGCAAGACCTGTAAATGACCACATTCCAAAGGGAAAAGTGCTTCAAGAAAGAGTTTCAAAGGCAGATATGACAAGGCCTGTCTATACAGTGTTAAGTCATCATATATATA
>CM057846.1:57147613-57167542 GCA_030068395.1 Apalone spinifera | reverse complement strand
ATTTGCATCCCTTTTCCGGAAAAGGGTGCCTGTGTAGACGTAGCCTGGGTGTTCCTACACCTCTCACTGCCAGAAGATGGAACTGTACAAGATGGGATGGATCATTCGATAAATGATCCTGTGCTGTTCATTCACTCTGAAGCATCTGACACTGTTCACTGTCAGAAGACAGGACACTGGGCTGGATGAACTACTGGTCTGACCCACTGTGGCCATTCTTATGCTCTTGTGTTCAAATCAATAAACGTGGATGAAGATAAAGCAGGGAAAACTTAACCTAGAAGGAAAATTTTTGAGGAAGATTATAGCAGGACAGTAAGTCTCAAATGAACCTTAATCATAGCTTTAACTACATAACACCTGGCGAACAGATGTGCTATAATTAAGATAGGTAAGTAAAATTTAGTATTTGCATTGGTTGGACTCTTGGATGCATATCTGCTTAAATCTGCTGGTTATTCTGCTTCCATCTGAAGAGATAAATTCAATATGCTTAATAAAAGTTATTTAGCTGCCAATATGTTTAAAATGCAGTAATCTTTCAAATGAAGAGCCAGCGATGTTATTTCTTAATATATTTGTAGGATATTTGGCGCGAAGAAAGAGTATTTAATAAGAGAGGGTACCTAAGAAGGGGCTGTGTACCTGATCCTAACTCTCCCTTGAAATCAGTGGGAGTTTTGCCCAAGTAAGGGCTGCAGGATTGGGCCAATAGACTTCTGTAAGATTTTCTAAATGTCAAAGCACTGATAAAGGCAAGAGAACTGTTATTTTTATAACATAAAAGAGAGGTTCTGGAGATGTCATTAGATTTAAATGTACTCTGGTATTGCATTCTATTTTTCCATCTCAGCAGACACTGTTCCCTCTGAACAAGAAGATGGGCATAACGCAGAGCACAGTACTTTACATTAAATGCAGTTATAAGGAAGAACAGCAACCTTGGAGTGACTCATTCATAGGAGCAATTCATGGGTTACACTGGGTATGAAAGGCAATTTCAGAGTACCGCAGGAAGAAAGGGAGTTTTATAACAGAGGTGACACCAACTAATTTAGAGATATAGGTACATACAGTACAGGATACATGCTGTACACTCTACATACTTTTTATAAACAGGAAATAAGTGTCCTTCACATATAGACACTACTTCTGCAAATATTCAAGACTAATTCTGTCCAGCACTAAAAATTAATTAATTTAGGATTATTATAAATGCTGATACAATATTAAAAATTTAACACCAAAGAGAAGGGAGCTTTATATTTGTGCTTCATTGAATTTTAATGCAAGATGCTAAGAACTGGAGAATGTACTGAAGAAAGCTACTGAGAAGCATCAGCATTCCTATGCAAATGTGGGTTTTAGGACCTTATTTCAATCCATACAGTAAAGCATTGTGCAGGTGTAATTGCGATACGTGTTGAATTATTGTTTCAATAACTTTTGCCATAATTTTGTCATCTGTATGATAATTATATGAAATGTTTTTATAATCTAATGTTTAATTCCACAAAAGCAAGAAAATTCAGAGTTAAACTGAAATATCATTCTTAGCACACCCAAAAGCGTTGATACTGCAGAGTTCTCAAAGAATGGATAAGCCAGCACACAACAGGTGCTGCAGTAACTAGAAAGTTTCAAGTTGATGGAACTCGAGCATTAATTCTGATTTTTTTGTTTTGTTTTGTTTCTGTAGGTTTAAAGAGGCTTTTTAACATTTTTTTCCAAACATTCCCACTTTGTGTTTAATTCCCTGACAGTGTTCTTCTTCAATGCTTATCTGAACAGTCAGCTGTAGCAACTGTGTGCCATTTGGGCAATGATCCCAGTAGTCACCCTCAAAACTCAATCCTGCAGAATACATTTGCCACCTTCTTAGTCATACAGTCAGAGAATGGGCCTGCAGCACACCAATCTATCTGATAAAAGCAGAGAAGACAAAAACAACAAAAATTAAGCCTCCATAATAAGAAGCTGGTGGACTAGCAAAATGGAAGGAGAACCCATGTAAATGAGGTCTCTGCCTTCTGCGCTCCATTCTGAAATCTTACTTGATCTTGCTCCCTTTGAGCTGCTCAGATGTAGGCCTGACCCATAGTAGCCTTTATTTTATAGATCTGGTTTTTGTATTTATATAGATTTTATGTAATAAGCTTTGTTTTATAGCAGTTGCAAGGTATTAAAATATATTTTGTATTCATTATTATAAGTTAGTAAGAAATTGTTTACAGAATAAATTATTTCATTTTTATCAGACTGTAAGAAATCCAGCCTGTTCCTTTGTAAGAGAAATGACTTTCTCTGAAATGAACTGTCCTTTATGTAAGTAAGGAATGTGTGAATACGAGAAAGAAAATGCCCTTCTGAGTGGCAGAGTTTGGAGCTGCTCAGAGGTTCATGCCAGCACTACGTGAATAGGTCTGGTTGTAAGAGGCTGAGCTTACTTGCGCACAAGGGCTGTGTTACCAGCTGCCAACCCTTCTCACTGAGGAGGTACACACCCATGAAGATGCAGGGAGGGAGAGTGGGCCAACCATTGCCGGAACAGATCTAACATCACTTGATCACTCCATACCTGTGATACCATCTGGAGAGGGAATCCAGAATTGTCTCATTGCCATGAAGGTCCTCAAGATTGCAGGACATGGTAAAGATTCCCTAGTTCTCCAATTCCTTACCTGTGTCTAGCCCCATCAGCACACCACTTCTTGTTGCTTACCTTTAGTTATGGGGATCCTTCTTATATCTAGGTTCTTAATCCTTTGGTTTACCTTTCATTGACCTTGTTAGGAACTGCTGAATAAATACCCACATTCTTAGTTTTATTTCTCTTAAGGGGCCGAGACCAGCCCCAATGACAGAAGCAGGTAGGGGGACGTTTCTCTAGGCTGGTTCTCTTTCAGCCAGGCACACCAGTCAATAGGTGGGGAGATAATTTTCTATGACAAACAGCTGACTTTAAAAAAAAAATCAAGATTAGCAAAGGATCCCAAGTCTACTTCTCGAATTAACTGTCAAATATATTTTTTTTAAATTAGCACAACATGTTTTAGAATTAAAGACATATACAGAGGTGTCTGTGTGTATTCAGCTTATTCTTTCCATTCTCTTAATATCTTGAAAAAATGCACCCTCAGCATCATGTTTTATCTAAGCTACTATGGAAAGATACCCCCAGTACCCTCTTAGGAGATATCTCCTCATCCTTGACATCGCACCCTGGGGCCTGAGGAGAAGGAAAGACTGCAGTAAATGTGCAGGATATGCAATGCCAACATCATGACAATTGGATAGTTTGAAAGAAATACAGTAGGTGGGATGTCACATAAGCCACTTCCCCTTTCTGTTGCAGTCTTTTGGCTTTCCAGGACTGCTATTCCTACCGCAACCCTGAGGTTAGTATAAGACTATTTCTGAGCATGCTGAGTTCTGAGCCTTTTGGGGGACAGGAAGGCATTTCCTCCTCCTTCTACCCTCCCCCCACTAAATTGGCATAGATTTTTCACCTTCTCAGTATCCTGAATGCCCAGTAAGCACAGAAGGCTGTATTGTGTTAACACTGTTGAAATTTGGCAAGGGTCCAGAGCAGGTACTTAGTTAAGGGAATGTATAGCTCCTAGGTGAACCCAAGCACAAAAGCAGGAATAAGATAAGGTTATCCCTTGTGGGTGGCTCCTAGTTCAGTAAAGGGCTTAATTTCTTTTGCTAGTATCCACAACCTTAACATTAGGAAAGGATGGAGGGCAAGATTCAACAATGTTGCTGAAATACCGGTTAATTCTTTGTCAGGCAGAGGACTAAGAGTAGCCCCATTCCAAGTTGCACTGAACCTGTTATTCCTGGACAGCTTTACTGGAGTTGAATTAAGAAATCTGCCGCCTATTTAAACTATATCAGGATGTTGTGTGTCTCTTCCTGCTGAGCATGAGTCCACAGAAAAATACATTATTTAAAAAAAAAATCAAAAAGGAAGTATATACTTTCAGAGTGAAATCATGTATTTCTTGTTTCATTCAAGAATAAACATTTATATGTATATTTTCAGTGCTCAAAATAAATGGAGAGGCTTAACTTGAATGACACAAGCAGGGGCTGCTTTAATACTTTTTCTGCAGTGTTCTTTGCGTAATAAAGCTCATTACGGTAATGGCATATTTAAAAGTATAAAACATTCAACTAATATAATATAATTATAATAATATCATTCTCACTTCAAAATACATTTTTTCTTCATTGAGCTTTCATTGTTACATACAAAATCCTTATTCCTCTTAGAGCCACTACAGGAAAATGTTACAGGGTAGATCACCAGCAGATGTAAATTGATTTGAGTGCAGTTAAATAAATTTACACCAACAAACAATCTACTCCAGAAAATGTATCAAACAAGTATATTTAAGTGAACGCTATACATTTAAAAAAAATAATGGTAACCACTCTGTGCTACAGTAAGTTTTCTATTATAATTTTGTAAATTGATATTTAAATCTAATATTTTAGGGATGATCTGGCAGTGACCCTTACATTTAGACTGTTTTCCATTTTATGCTATAAAAGATTCTTGTAACTGTGGAAAAGTTTTACCACCTCCATTGTTTGCAGTAGGCCTTTGAAATATGGCATCATGAAAGCCTTTGTGATAGAAAGGTACCTTTTTTTATGAAACTGTGTTGAGGTTTTACTGAGGAAAATCATTTTGTCTTATGTTTTGTTTGCATTCCTCAGGAAAATTTTGGCAGCATGCTGAAACAATATCTATCCTCATGTTGGACCCTTCCACCCCCAAAGCAATAGCAGACCCTACAATGGGAGCTGCAAGAGCAGCTGTAGTGTGAAGGAATAAGGAAAAGTTGGTCCAAACTCCACCTAACCACTTTTGGGGACTTGAGACATGGCACTAGCAGCCCATCTCTTCTTTGGGCTACCAGCTAATACAGTTAGCCCCATAGCACAAGTATGGCAGTCTGAACTGCGATGCCAAATTGGTTCATGGATCAAACCCTGCTGATGATGCATGATGGGAATGGATGGAATTAATTTAATCCATTAAGTCATCTTGGGGTATTTCTACACTGCAGTGTAAGCTCAGGATTAGAAGAACTCTAAGTTAGTTGACTCTGGGTTTGTTAACCTAGGGCTTGAATGTCTACACTTGTTTGTTACTCCACGTTAGCAATGGTTGAACTCTGGGTCCCAATCTTGAGCTCCAATGTCCAACACTGCATTTTTTTGAGCCTGAGTCCAAACACCCATATCCCAGACTTCCTAATGTCCTCCTAAAACCCTTTGTCCTCTGGACAATCATGTTGTCCCACACTGCACCATGAATAAAGGAAGTTGGACCATGGGACTGTTGGATACATTTAGCTGACTCCCAGGGCACACAAGTCTATGGGGGCTCCATCTCTAGTATGAAGAAATAGGGTTAAAGCCCTGGGACTCAGCTTGACTCAGGCCAAGACCCTCCACCAATGGCATCCTGGTTCCATGAGCTGGGTTAGGTGATTTATGTGTAGACAGAAATGATGTTAGGCTTGAGTTCAAATCCTGGGACTTATACTGCAATACAGACATATCTTCAACCACATATCAAAAAGCCAAATTAAAAGAAAGTTGTTTAGATTGAGAAGTTGAGTACTCAAAAGAGTCAGGAAATGCCAGATTTAAATTACCTGAGAACCTTAATTCTGCACTTTAGTGCTCTTGTACAGTTTTAATTACACAATCACATCCTGTTCTTTCTAAAGACCCCTAGCTACTCTGGTACACAGAATGGATGCACGAGATTGTAGACTCAAGGTTCCACAAGTTTAGGCTTAAAACAAGAGTAACAGGATGTTGTTCTATGGTCTGTTATACAGGAAGGCAGACCAAATGATCTAAAGTTCATTTCAAGGTCTTAAAAATCTCTGAATTATTCACAAATCTCATCTTTATACAGTCCCACTTAGCCAACATGTTCAAATGTTAACATGGCCCTACACAAGGAAGTAAGAAGACATAAATAAGAGAGTACTTTCGGTCTCTGAGCAAGGACAGGAATTACTGAGTTTGTTACAGTTCCTTCCCAGGATTCTTCCTGGACCAGAGCAGACTATCAAGCAAACGGTCCATGTAAACCATTGTGTACAAAATGAGTTCTACTGAAAGTTCAGTAAAGCAGCCTTGACACTTTGTTTCTTTCAGTGTTCATATTTTAAAACAATTTATTTAAAAAGGTTATTGATGGTGTTTTATTGATCGGTTTGCTTTTAAAAATGAAAACCAGAATCCGGTTTAAAACATCACAACATAATAGCAGAAACATTCATGTTTGTAAGCTTTTTACTTCACAATTTTTAGCTGAACTGATGTTTTACTATGGAAAATGCTCAAGTGTATTTTCTCAATGGCATCTTATAACAACAGTTTACTCAAAAAAAAAATTCAGCATTTAGGGCCTGAACCTCCAAATGAAATAAATGGAAAAAACACCATTTTGCAATCAGATCAAAAGTGATGTATTCTTACAGTCCCTACTAAGGCAAATTTTCCCCTGAAATCAGTGAGGTTTTTTTCTAAAGACTGGCCCATACCCAATATGTACAAGAACCCGTTACTTTATTCACAAGTACAAAAAAAACCCACAGTTTCCTCATGTGTTATATAAAAGCGCAAGTTACTGAAGGGCTATCCAGCCCAGTCAATTTTTCCACTGGCTTTATTTTTTTAAACGAATATTGATCAAAGTACTCTTCAGAAAAATAAAAAGTAGAAAGATAAACATATTTCTCTTAGCTAGGGAAAAATATGTTCTGGCAGTCTTTGGCCAACTTACAATTGAAATAAATTTACATAATCAAAAATACATCTTATTTTTTGTTAAAATGGTCTAAAGACTGATATAACACATTTTTTAGCTAAAAAAGTTTAACAACCACAAAAGTATTTTGCTTTGTAATTCAATCCTGAATTGCACATACCTATTTTCCCCTTCTTTGAAAAATATATCAATTGCTTATTTAAAAAAAAAGTATTTTGGCATGGCTGACCTGTAGAGATATGGAGCTAAGCAGAGTCAGTGAATCCACTCACTCTGATATGCACACATGATATGCAATTAAAATCTCCATTCACATTCCTACGGGGTTGTCAATCAAGAGAAAAGCCTTTTTGACAACATTCAGTGAAGCGTACCAACTAACTGCTGAACAGGAACTTAAACAGTAACAGCTTTTGTTAGTAGCAAGAATGGATTTTACCAAGATTGTGTTGAGTTTCTAAAGAAATCATTATGTTCAACATTTTGGGGTTTTTCATTAAAAATGAAAATATGTCAAAAAGCTTTTGTATGCTATGCTATGATATTATGTAATACATGAGAGTTATCAGATGTGAAAAAACTAACCTTTGACTATAAGAAACAATTTAACCTTTTACATTTAGAACAGTGATAACAAGGCAGTTTACTGAGGGGAAAAGGACTTTTTTGATCTGTTTGTTATGCCCCAGTGGATAAAGGTGTCTGGTCACAAATTAAAGTTAGGCAATCACTGTCCATATATCAAAACGATTCACCTAAAATAATACATAAAACATTCATAACTTATGTGAACCTATTACGTAGTATTTCAGAAGTACTGTATGTGCCTTATATTTTAAGTAAGGAGGCTCTCTAGAAAATATAACGCACATAGAATCTTTTCAAATGAACAATGAAGATGCCATGCCTATAACTTAGTTGCTGTTTAATACCAAATCAAAGAAAGTATGCCTCACAATAGCATTAGTATACTTTAAAGTCATAAAACTATAAAAGCAGGGCACAGTAAAAAATGGATAGACTGTGCTTGATAATTTGCTGCTGTGTGTGTTTTGAGCAGCTAACCTTGGACTACAATTCTGAAACAAGTTAATATCAGATATTGAAATATTTGCCTTCTTACTTATCATGCTCTCTAACTGAAGAGAGAGCAGATGCATCCTGACTATTAACAGTCATGACAAATTGCCTTACTAATGAATGTTACACACTGAAGGTGCCATAACTGATTAAACTACAATTTCCCACTACCAGATAGAGAGAGACTTGGGAACTCCAGCAGTGGACAACTCTGATGTTCTGCCAACAGGCCTTCAGGGCATAGTGTGGTATTTAAAAAAAAAAACAACACACTGTAAAATCCATATGAATATATTCTAAAATACTATGTGAATACAACAGGTTTTAAAGAACATTAGATGTAACAGCTTAGGTTTATAGCTGATGAGCCATGTAAAAAGGATGTGTTTTAACAATTTCAGTATCATTACAAGATTGTGTTAAGAATATTTCTGTTGGGTTTTTCTATTTATCTGCCCCTCCCCCCCAAAAAAAATTGCTCGTGCTTTGCATTTCACATAAAATCTTTCTTTTGTCAGTCTCTTTGTTGGTGCAAAATTGGCAGCAGTTCAAATTCAAAGTACTCCTATTCATTTACTGACCATTAAACCAATGTCATTCTAGTTCACATCAGCCAGAGAGCTAAGCTCTAAAAAACATAAAAGGCTTGCTTCACCACTGACGAATAATGTGTACATTTTTACAGAGCTTAAACCTTAATGCTTTGCCTGAAACTAACAATACAGTATATCTTATCATTCCTTTTTCACAAGCAGCAGCTGCTGAAACGCTTGCCACTTCAAAATATCAATTGCTTGCCAGAGTTATCCTCAACCCACCCTGTCAAACTCATGTATATTGTGCAGTGAAAATGGTGCAGGACTGAAAGCTAGAAATTGTGTCAAATTTTGCTGTAAGGGTATGATGTGCAAAGAACAACGTATGACAACCGTAAAGACTACAAACAATAGCAGAGGAGCCAGACACTACATACATCACAACTGTGCCAGTACATATTTTATAGTATGTATTATGTATTTAAAGCATGACAAATGTACCATTGTAAACTACACTACACAAAATAGAAACCCTTTAGCTAGTTAAGCTTTTTCCATTTCTTTTGATGACAAATATGTAGTTAAATTTCTCTTCCTTTTGAGCATTTGTCTGCAAATCATATAGGAAAAAACCATAAGGTTTTCAAAATGAGTAACAAAAAAACAAGACAATAGTACAAGATGAGAAAATGAGATTTTGTTCAGCTAATACTTTTGTTTATCTCTGGGAAGATATGGCCAGGGTTACCTTAAAGAATATCCGAGGCTAGGCAGAAGAAATACAATAGCACTGTGCTCATAAATTACAGTATACTTAATTTTAATGCAGATAAGTGTGGGTCTATTGATTTGCATGTTTCCCTGGCAAAATGGAAATTCCATGTGAACATGTTCTTTGTCTGCTGAAAATACATTATAAGGCCTTTATGAATACAACATTTTATGCCAAAAAGGAAATGTAAGAATAAATAGTTCACTAGCATAACATATATATGAACTCAAAATAAAGTATGTGGTGGGAGGGAGTGTTTGTACATATATATTACATACTGTTTTTTCATACTTCATTATGTTTTCTTTAAGGGGAACAGATTACTGCAAAAATGATTCTCTTCAGAGTACAAACTTAAGCTAACTGAGGGAAAACTGGCATAATAAACAACACATCCAGTTAACTGTAAAGGTAACCATAGTTTTACTAATCCTAAATTAAAGCAACCACAGATTGTCAAAATGGAAAAAAACCCATGTCTATGAGGAAAGATTAACATGAATATCTATTAATCTTTGCACAATCCAGCTTAGGTTGCAAAACCTTTAACATATAAGTTTCTAGAGTGCCATTAACTGATATTTGACTAACTGAAATGAATATAAATGCTCAGAAGGTGTTAATAAATATTTTGGAAAGAGAATAGGTGTTTTAGGTGGTTGGGGGTGCTGACCTTTGCTGTGTTTATTAGTGGGACAATGATGCATTATTAACACACAGCAGCTGTACCTGAACTGCTGCCATGAACATAATAGCCTTTTATAGCCATCAGGGGAGTGAGATAGGAGGCCTTTATTAACCACTAGACATGATTAGCACATTATGTGAACTTTAGTAGGCAAATTATCTCTTATTGAAATATGTTGGCTATAACTAATTGTAAACATGATTTTAAAACCTTCCCAATGCAAAACTAAGAGTTTTGCTACTATTTTGTGTATTGTTGGCTAGCAATCTTAAGGAAAGGGGTTTCTGTTCCATGTGTACGATCTACTAAAACAGCTACGCCTCAAAGACCTGACTTGACTAAGATCAAACTATCAAAGTACTTAACAACTCCACTTCATAAATATTAATCTTGAGAAATAGAACATAAATGAAACATTGCCAGCACCATTCAGTAAAACTGTTAATGAAGAAATTTGTTTAATATATATTTTTATATTACTGTTATAAGTAGTTCTTAAAAGATTAGTTTTGTAATACATTTTCAAGAGTTAACTTGAAAAAGTAACACCATAATTTACTTCAAAAAGCTTAATTTTGGGAAGGATTATCCCATTAGCCTTAGCAAATGAACACAGTACTGAGAGTCCATTATGAACAGTCTTTTATGGCCTAGCAGAAAGTCATTAACATAAAATAAATCATTAGCTTTGATATTAAGCTTCTACTATCTGCAGGTTTCTATGACTAATGTTCATAACTGAATCTACCAAATGAAAAAAATACACTTTTCTGAAAGGTTATCTTCCCATTTTACTATTATTTTCTGCCTTTGTATTATTTATTACTATTTCAAGCTGATACAAATGTGATATACACATAAGGAACAAGTATTTTCTGTTGTATACAGACACAAATTTGTATGATATTCCAGCCAAAAAGATGACCTGTAAACCATATATTTATGCTTTACAACAGGAAAATATTAACTCTCTGTATTTTGCTTTCTTTAAAATAAGTAATATGTTTGGTTAGAGAATGGAATAAGAAATATATATCCACTTTCCAGTAACTGTAACTGAACAGATCTTCGCCTGCATGTGGTATCCGTCACATTTCTCCATCTGACTACTTTCCTTGTGTAGAGGTTATCACTTTCTGATTTCAATCAGAGTTCTTGAACAATGAACACAGGTCTGGGCCCCATTACGAATATCCTTGCTATATGAAATATTTGAGAAGCAATATCTATCTACTCTGGAACCTTTAAGACCACACAAAGATCTATAACAACATTAGGAGACAAAAGCACTACAAAAGAAACTTCATTTCTGTGTTTAGCTGAAGTGTTTAGATACATGTGCACATTGCAAATGAAAGGTTAGATACATGTATCAGTACAGTGATATAAAACACAAAAACTAAAAATAAAATATGCTGTATAAAAGATCATAGGGGAGAGAATACCATAAGCATTAATATTAAAAATAAGAACAGTAGGGACCTTTGTAGTAAACAATTTAATTTTGAAGATTTAGCTCAAAATGAAAAGCTAGACACTTATTTTCAGTCAAATTCTTGGCTTACTAAGGTAAAATTGCTTAAAGAACAACAATGAAGAAAGCCTATCCTGGAAAAACCAAGATGAAAAGAATTTTGCTTCTTAGCATTGACCATTATAGAAAGCAATTTTGCTTCTGTTGTTGCTGATGCTACACAATCAGTATCTAAGTATAGTATATTACCATGTTACCATTTTCAAACAGTATGCTGTAGGGGAAAGTGTTATGACCAAGAAAATCTCATTCAGGTTAATGTGAATTCCATGTTTTAAAGTATTATGGAAGTGCTGCTATAATTAACAGTCTGTTGGCACTTCCATTATAAACCACATTTTTAGCAGTTTATAACTCAGTCTTTTTTAAATTAGAAATTACTCCTTGGGTAGAAAATTGGCACATAGGTTGTATAATACCAGCACCCATGCAACCAAAATATTTACAGTGATTAGGCCAGATTTAAACTGAGCATTTTAGTGTTTACTCCCTATGCTAGGTGTTCACAGGGCATGTGTCCACTTCACAAAAAAATAAATGTAACTGCTACTAATTGTCACCATTGTCAATTTCACAGACCAAATACTGCATGGACCTGAAGATTCTCACCATTACAAGAGGTTTATATTGAGTCACAATGCCAGAACACAGGGAAAAGCTTTTGCTCCCACTATCTGTCATGTCTGCTCTAAATATGGGATTTCAGTCTTTAAGAATTTTGGTGTACTGCCTATCACAAGTACAATATTCACTTTATTTGAAAAGCACAGTATAAAAATGGAAGACTAAAAATGGTCCATTTTCATGTGACACTATGTAAAGGAAAATCCTGACTTAGAAGAAAAAAAAGGAAAGTTTTGCAAATTCTAGGAATTGTATTGTGCAAGCTCCCTGTAAATGTGTTGAGTACCCTTAACTCCCACTGAAGTCAATGAGAGCTGAGTGCACATTTTCTCACAGGTCCAAGCCCTTAGTCTTTATGATGGCTTAGTGACACTAGATATGTTTTAATTTGAATGAACACACTGTACTCCCAATTTTGCATAGCCAAAAGTGTTGTTTTAGCTTTTTGTCCATAGGCCTCATGACAGCTACCTTAAAAGGTAATGTTGCACTGCTGAAATCCATTTTTCTAATTGAACAATAAAATGTTACCTTACAAACATTTAAAATGCTATACAAAATAGGAAAATCTAGAATGATCATGAATATCATCATTTTAAAATACAGTATTGGTTGTAGAAAGTTTTCTCAAAGGCCCACATGTACAATATTTCCTATATTCTATGAAAATCAGGACATCTTTTCAAAAATACTAGAATCTAAGCAGGAATAATTAAGGTTTGCTTGTATCCCTGGGATTATATACTAAGGTCTAATCTAAAAGTTCATTCAACTTCTTAATATGTGACATTTCTCTGTAACCCCTTACAAGGCTTCAAAGCTTGTAAAAATCAACAGATTAAAACACCAACATGATGGTTCAATCTTTTCTCCAAGAACCACTAACAAATATTAAGTATGACCAGCATGCACTTAGTGACCAAAGCTGTTCAGGGAAAGAAAAAAAAGCACACCTTACGCAATATGAAGATTTAATAGTATCCTCCATGTTACATGACAAACTAAAATCCCTCAACAATACTAATACACTTCTAATTTTAGAGTTTTTCTTGGGGCTCCCAGCAAAATATCAGGAACAGAAAAGTATGACTGGTGAACCATCAGAAACAAAGTAAACTTTGGAAAGTTATACTCATAAGACATTTTGTAAAGAAAGGAATATCTGTATTATAGTTAGGCCTGAAAATATAAAACATTCCAACATACTCAAGTACTTAGTCCACTGAAGTCAAGTCATTAATAAAATTTGCATCTGTTTACAAATATTACCTGTATTTTTTCACTTCATCATTACACAGGGTTTTTTAAAATTTTGTTTAGTCTTTGACTGGGGGAGGGGGTTCCTCTCATTTTTTAAACAGTTACTTACATTCTTTCTCTAATCAGGCTGAATTTTTCCATTGCATTAACAACTACCAGTGCATACAGAGTGGATGAGTTGTAGACTTCTCATTTCTAAACTAGCTAGACTACTATTCAGTGCATAATTCTGCAAGGCTAACCATTGGGAGCAGTAAAGACCATTATTTTCTCTCCTAGTATTGGCAGAGATCAGCATCCCTGTCATTAGCAGTGTCAAAATATAATTATATTACTGATCCTTATGGAGCATATACTTAACACATGGAAATACCGTAAAGTTGAAAACATGAAAATGGTTCTTCAACTGTTCCTATAATACCTGTGGAAACAGACTTTGGAGATGGCAATACTCTGAGAAAAGAAGGAGGAATATTATTGCTGTGTAGGTATATGTATAAACTGATGATCAGACATCTTCAAATAGAACAAAACCCAGACAATATTTTACTACTGAATTCAAATAGTGTTCTTATCAAACATAATTTCTTTTTGTAACATTTAAATTCAATTAAGAGATAGGATGTTACTTAAAACAGACTTCAATTGAAAACACTGTTCTTATTAGTCCATACATGTCTGAAATGCAGTTATGCTTCAAGTTTGAAGAGATGAACAGTAGTATTACCTCAAGTCTAAATCTGTCTGTCCACTATTTATTTTAAAGGCTGACCTATATACAGAAGCATACCATCCACTCTTGTGTGTTTGTATAAGAGATACCTCACACAGTTGCCATAACCAACATTGTTTGCATTGTTCTTTCAATTTTTTCCTTCCATGGGTTATATGAGAGAAACAAGGAAAACTCTGCATAGCAAGATATGCAAAGTATAGCATGCATTTATGCTAAATAGAGGAATGTTCAAATAACATTCTAAACATTCACGCCTAAGTTTATAAATCAAAGATCTAAGCAATCTTTGGAAACAAAGACTGACCTAAAAATGCAGCTGAACAGAAATATAGGGCTAGATCATCTACATTATTGCATTTTCTTTTAAGAAGGAATCAGGAGTGATTCATTCTGACTATAAATACCCACATATGTATACGTAGACCGCATAATTATATACCTAACATATTTTTATTGATCATATAATTGTTTTAACTGTTTAATTATAAAACTTTAAAGTCCCTGACTATTTGGGCTATCCACCTAAATTAGTTTAATTACAGTAAACATATCACAGAATAAAGTTAATCAAACAATCTTTGATTTTTATCTAAAAAGCCCTACAGATAAGGATCCAAACTCTTCAATCTTTATCCAAGCAAAATTTCCATGATTTGTAGGAGAGCAGATCCTGTTCTAAATGAGGATTTCAGGATTTAGCCCAAGGTAAACAACATCAAATGAAACTAGACTATCATTCTACTCTGGAATATGGATCCATCACACCTCAGAAAATTATACCCTTTGCTTTAGACATCAGCTGTAAATAGTCCACCAAACTTTCTGAAAGCAAGTTATATAAACCTCCTCCAAGACACTGAAAACACATTAATGAAAATGAGTGACATCTGAATATTTTTAAAGCAACTATGTGTTTACAGCAGGACAGATAAGTTTTCACAGCAATGTTAATCATTCTGGGTAAAGGGACTGAGGAAAGAGGGGGAAAATGAAATGTTCAGTAAATGCATGCCTCTCAAGGGCCTAGCAAACCTATTCAGTCCATTTAATATAATCAATGATCAGTGGCAAAGATGTTTGATAGAGACATGTTCATGCTGTAGAAGGTATCTTATATGAAATATTCCTAATAAGTCTTTTCCAAGCATAAAAATTATGTCTTATGACTGTGCATTTTTTAAGTCTATTATCAGTCCTGCCTAAGTTAAATAGAAGAGTTACAACTTGTCTACAGAATGAGTGCCTCATTTGCATTTAAAAAGAACAGTTTGCTCCTTCATACATGGCATGACTTAAAAGAAGCTTCAACCAGCTAGTAAAAAAAATCTGAAAACGACTTTCTAAATTAATGTATTCGATTTGCAGTGCAACCAACCAAAAATGATTTAAGGCACTTAATTGGAAAATGATTTAATATATTAAAGTAATTCCTGATTTTCCAAAGCATTTAACTTTTAAATTAAATCTGGCCCAGTTTCTCAAGAATGATGAGTGAAATGTGTATTCAAGTCATTACCTTCTTTTTGAAGCTTTAAATCATTGATAGGTTTAATAACGTTTGTCCAGTTTCATTGCCAAATGGGTCTTCAGACACTTTGGTGCATATGTCATTAATTCTTCCCATTCTTCATTACTTAACAGAACTTTAAGATTACAAATTTACAACAACAGATAATACAGAAAATATTTTATATGGCAAGTCAGAGACCCAAAGCAGTAGCATAATGATCACTATGAATGCTTAAAAGGTACCACACATACTCTCTTGCATGTAGCTCTCTCTTTCCCCCGATAGTCTATCCTCTAAAGTTCGCTCTTCTCCCAAACTTCTTCTGATTTTATATAATGTAAACTGTGGTTACTTAAACATTGCTTAAAAAAAAAACACCTTCCTCTGGGATCTCTTAAAACTTCTTTAGGCAGTAGGCACAAAGGGACTAATTTAACCCTGAGTTCTCTAAGTCCAGTGACTATAAAAGAGTTACACCAAGAATGAATTTGGTCCTTTATGTTGTGAATGACTACCACCATGAGGAGGGCTTCATAGTAATGCTGCACACACTGGTTCTAACATTATATTTGACTTTATTGTTTCTTTTTATCACTGAGTCTATGCAACTGCCAAGAGCGAAGGGAACAGCCTTAACTATCTTTTTGACATATAGTGTGAACCCACCATGACAATGGAAAAGCAGAAAGCACTGTAGTGTTTTCTCAATGAGTTAAACAGAGTCTTTGCACTAACCATCTCTCCTCCTTCTCGGAGCGCGTGTTGCAACGGCTGGGTGGCAATAAGAAAGCACAGAACCCTCTTAAAGAAATACCAAGCAAGTCTCCTTGCTGACTAACACACTAGCAACAGCAGAGTTTGCTTTGCAAAAACATATGCTGTAGCCTGCCTCAACAGCCCTCCAAGCCAGATTTTAAACAGAACCCTAAAACACAGGTTTAAACAAATCTTCTTATAAATGCTTGTTCCCAGATTTCTTCCCTGGCGTGGGTGTGCTCAAGAAGTACTTTGGGTGGCTTGGACTTCCTGATTATTTCTTATTGCTAGCGTTTTATTCATGGGCAAAGCCCATTCCACAATAGCAGAGAAAGTGCAGTGCATAAAATATCAGCTGACTCCAGCCACTTACACAGTAATAATGAAAATATCCCTCATCTCTTCTTTGTGGGCAAAAGGATCGCAGCAGCAAAAAGAGTACAACAAAACCCTGTGCTTGGGTCTTTTGTAAATCACACTAGCCTGCTTTGCAATTCCTCCTTCTGCCGGGTTCTTGTAAACTTCTCTCTTTAGAGACATAACCCTATTTACCGTAATTTAATCAAGTTACAGAGGAATTAATAACGCAATTGCACAGCCAGAACAAAGTCGATCTTCTGTGCAGAACAAACTTGTCACCAACCCATTTAATTCTGTACACAAAATAAAAAGCGTGGTCCCGTCATCACAAATTGCTAAGTACAGGCTTTTCGTGAGCTTTGACACATGAACGGGAGGGTTCACACAGAGCTTTCCATTATGTTTTGACTCGGGGAAAACAAATCGAGAGAGTTTGTGTTTGTTTGTTTGGGAGCGAAACAGAAGACAGAGTTTGCCCGTTCATTTAAATTCTCACATGGACATCCTTTTCCCACACTGTGGCTCAGAAAGAATAACTACTTAGACTTCCAGTTTGGGGACGATGTTATGAAAAATACTCTCCTCCCCCACTCCCCAACACACCCCGTCCGCCTCCAAACTATTCTGGGATTTTATTTTAGAGTCATTCCACAAGAGATAGACAAACGGACACACACACACACACACACACACACACGGGGAGATTCCCAGCAAGAAGCGAGGAACCAGAGAAAACGCTCTCACTTTCCTGCATCATCGGGGTGCATGTGGAAAACACCCAGAATTTGCCTAAAATATAACATTTCACACACACACCCGCCCGCCCGCCAACAACACCCACCACGCAAGAATGGCTTTGGTGTGCTGCTTTTGCTTGAGTGGTTAAGTCAGTATGCAGCCTGCCAAGACTTAGCTCCCATTCACGCACAGCAAAACAACCCCCCAGATAAAGCACCTGAAACAAAACAAAACAAAACGCAAGTCACCTTGTTGCAGTAGTAGGGGTCCAGGCAGGGAGAAGGTCCCAGGCAAGGGGTGTCAGGAGTGGCCGCAGGCTGTGGTGGTGGAGGTGGTGAATAAAATCTTACGTCCATTTCACTAAAACATCAAGCAAACTCCTCTCCTTTCTTTCTTTCTTTCTTTCTTTCTTTCTTTCTTTTTTTTTCGGGCTAGCGTTCGTGCAAAAAAAAAAAACAGAAAAGACAAAAACAAAAAGCAAAACCAAGCAGGTTGAGAAGAATCAGCAAGAGGTGCCTGAGTTTAGGAGAAAAAGAAACACCTTCCCTGCCTCACATCCGTTGGTGGTTTGTAAAGAAAGAAAGAAAAAAAAACTCTCCCAAAAAAGCACCAGTCTGCAGATGCCTGCAAGAGAACCACAGCAAACCCTCCTTCTCCTAGAGCAGGGCAGGTAACTTGGAGTATTGTTTTCCCTGCACACACATGCACTGCTCGCTACCCCAGGGTGTAGATTTCGCTCTGTATTGGATTCTCGGAGTTGTTTCTTTTCCTCTCTGTCTCTTTCTTTTTTAATCTCTAGCAGTGAGAGTGTTGGGCGCAGGGGGAGGGGTTGTTTCTCCACCTTGAGGAGTAGGGAAGGGGGAACGCTCGTACACTGCACACCCTGGAGGTGGGGGGAGTGGAGGAGCTGGGCTGGGCTGGCCCTGGAATGGCTGCCCCGCGCAGCTCGCCGGGAGGAGGAGAGGGACCCCGTGTGCGCCGCTTCCAGAGTCGCGGCTCCGAGTGTGTTTCACACAAAGGGGCTCGCGAGCGAAGGGCCATTCGCGGCTGCCCGGGACGGCCTGGGGAGTGCCGAGAGGGGGCGCTGCAGCACCCCCCAGCCGACACCCCTCCCTCTGCCACGCTCAGCCGCCGCCGCCCGGCCCCACCCCCGGCCAGTTACTATGGTGCCTCCTCAGCGCGGCGCTACTGCCCGGCTGTAGGGAGAGAGCAGGACGGGGGGGTTAAACCAGGGGGCTGCAAGAGGGGCGGACGGGAGCACTTCACTGGAACCCAGGAGCTCTGGGTTTGCCGTTCCTGACTCTGCTACAGGCTTCCCCGGTGTCCCTGGGCAAGTCACTCATGGAGCCTCTTCCCTGGGGGGAGCCTCCATGTGGTTGGTGGTTCAGGGCACCAGTCAGCCAGCAGCTGGCTTACACAGCAGGGCTGGTGTTTGTCTACAGCCTGGGCTCCGAGCCCCAAGATCTCAGAGCCTCTGCTAAAACCTGAGCTGGGCACTCTACCCTCAGTTATTAGCCTGGGAAACCTGGGCCCATATACCCCCAGGGTATGTCTGCACTGTAGATTGAGCCAGGATTTTCCTGTTTGAGCACTACTCCATCCCCTACTTCCACAAACAAGTCAATCTGTCCTAGGGATGGGCTAGAGCAGTGTTTTCCAACCTTTTTAAGCACAAGATCACTTTTTCAATTTAAGTGCATGTAAGATCTACCTCAAACCCAAATACCCTTGCCCTGCTTCCTTTCCACCCCTTCTTTGAGACCTTGTCCCTGCTCCACCTCTTTCTCCAGGGCCTCACCCTGCTCCCTCCCTCTTCCTTCCTCCCCCATCCTCACTCACTTCCACCAAGCTAGTGTAGGGAATTGGGGTGCAGGCTCTGGTCTTGGGCCAAGGGATTTGGAGTGTGGGAGGGGCTTGGGATTGGTGTACAGGAGGGAGTTCAGGGTGCAAGTTTTGGGAAGGAATTTGGATGCAGGGGGACTCAGATAGTGCAGGAGGTTGGGTGTAGGAGGACGTTCAGGGCTAGAACAGGGGTTCAGGAAGCTGGCTCTGGCTGGCCACCATTTAACTGAGTCGGCTTCTGGGTGATGGAGCAGTGGGGTTAAGGCATGCTTACTTCTGCCCTGGCCCTGAACTACTTCTGATAGCATCTGGCATATCCAGCAGTGGCTCCATGGCATCATGTGCTGCCCTCATCCATAGGCACTGAGCCCACAGCTTCAACTGGCCACTGTTTCCCATTGCTGGTCAATAGGAGCTGCAGGAGTGATATCTGCAGGCAAGGATAGCAGGTGGAGACCCCCTGCTCTGCCTTTCTCAAGGGCTACAGCCCCTGGGATTTGCCAGCCACTTTCAGGAGCAGCAATTACCACAGGGATAATTACTCAAGCCACAACAAGTGAGGCACTTTAGAACTCACTACTCAAAGGATTACATTTAAGCAGAAGAAAAAATGAAAATTATGAAATGCACAGACCAGTCAAAACCCAAAAATAACACCTTTTGCAAGCAGTAAAAGAAGTAACAATAA
>CM057846.1:57133074-57147513 GCA_030068395.1 Apalone spinifera | reverse complement strand
TCGCACAGCAAGCAGGAGGCTCCTAGGGGGCAGTTGCAAGGCAGAGGGCAGAAGCAGCAGGACAGTGGATGGAGGGGCAATTGAACTGCCTGCATTTGATAGCTTCCTGGCCAAACCAGTCAGGATCCCCTTTCAGAGGCTCCAAGATCTACCAGTAGATCCCGATCTACTGGTTGGTGATCCCTGGGCTAGAGCCTGAGTCTGGCTGTGACTTGCCCTGTGAATGAATGTCAAGCCACAGACTGGAGGAAGTTTGCATAGAGCAGTGTGGATGCATTAGCACAGCTTTGAGACTTGGGTCCAGTAATTGTTAAGCTCAGGTTTATGATGCAGTGTAAACATTTATCCAAGTGCGGGCTGGGAAACAGTGGGTCCCACAGATGAGTTCAGTGTACAGTGTAAACATACTTTTAATATCCCTTTGCATCCCAGGTCCCCATCCATAACATGGGTATAATGATCCTTCCCCACCACACAAACAAGTTGCTAGGACAACACCATGAATGCCTGGGACACGCATTACAGTGTCACCATTTCTCTGGTCATGAGTCTCATGCTACCCTACAGAGCCTGGAATTTCACGAGCAGAGGGGGGAAAAAAATCTCATCTTCCATTTAAAAAAAAAAAGTAGTTTTCTGCAATTCATAGTGACAGAGACAAGTTTGAAATTATGATCTGAGTAGACCATAATGTCTCAAAAATCACAACACAAATAAAAAAAATCTGAAATGTATTGTTGTTTTTTAAATATATTATGAGTTTGGCGAGTCTCACTCATGAGTTTTGAGTGGTTTAATTTGTCAATATTGCTTGGGCCTGGCATTGTATATGTACTTACCATACAGACAGATAAAGAAGCAAAATGGGAGGAGAGGTAGGGAAATTGGAAGGCAAAGAGTATCAGCAAGAAAGAGGAGCAAAAAATAGCAAGAATAAGAATAAAACTGAAAAAGGGAGGATAGGCAAGAACATGGGAGAGAGGAGCAGATAAGTAAAAAAAGGGTGTAAGGGACTCAAAACGGGAAAAGGAAAACTTTTACGGGGATCAGGAACAGGCCTCTCAGGGTTTCTTGCTGGTTTTCTGTCTGAAAGTTTTAATCAAGAACAGGAAGGATATAACATAATGCAGATCTATAGGAAAGACACGTTGATATTTTGAAGATTTAAATATCACTGAACATTTACAAAGATAATATGGAAGAAAAGAAAGTACTTTTTTTCTTCTTTTTTAAAAGTCTAAGAACTTTAATGACCTCCCCACAGATAAGACTTGCTGATCACTCCTAATTCCATAGTGATGTTTAAATCTACCACATGCTCATAGATATATTTGCTTCAAAAGACTCTCAGAGCCTAAAAGTACTTTCACTGTTAGAATATTTTCATAAAAATACACACTTCTTAACATTGTATAAAGCCCCAACGACCCCAAAACAAATATTTTAAAATATATATTTGTATTTTAAGTAACAAAAAATGATTTTAAGAAAATAATATAATGTGTCCGTGAAAACCATTGATTTCTGAATTCAGTGATTCAAACATTTTCACATTGTGAAAAATCTATTCAGATGGAGTGATTTTCCTGGCCCACCTGCTCAAACAACTACCCAAAATTATTATCACCTTTCCCATTTGCAAGCAACTATAAAGTCTGGTTACATGAAATATATATTTGGGTAACATCAGATAAGAAGGGCCTGAAGCAAGGTTCCTTTTTCAAAGCTTAGCTTAATTGATCAAAAGTATCACTGGAGATTCTGTTGCCATTCTTATAATTTTATGATTAAAAGTCTTGTGATATTCAGTGTTTTTCTTAAACCCCCTTTGTTGGCTTCCTGTGATTACGAGAGAATTTTAGCTTTCATTTTTTTAAATAAATAAGTTTCTAGATTTTATGGTTGTAAATAAAAAATTGAAAATGAATCCAAATTTATGCAACAGGCTCAAAGATCAGAAAGCAAATAAAAAGATCCCAAAATATATTATTTAAAAAATCACTCTATTTTCTGAGGCCTGATTTGGGATTGGCAAAACTGAAATTAAGAGAATCCTGAACTGGGTTTGCAAGCATGTTATTGTTTAAAATCTGACAGATATTTCAACATTGCAAACAATTTGTCCATCAAAGCTGGGGAATGGAAAGAGTTCTGTCAAGAAGTTCTGTACTGAGAAACTGCTAGTGAGAGGCTTTTGTTACACAGAGGCTATTATTTGTCTTTCTCATTTATAGTGGAGTAGGATAATGTGAGTAGCCCAATGTGCTGAAAATCACAGGATGGACTAAGGTCTAAGGTAAGGATAATAGGCATGTTGATTCTAAAAGAGTTGCTCTGGATGCTACATATAGAGGTGAGGATTTGGGTATCTGAATGTCAATGGAGGACAAAGATACAAGCAGTGGGATAGATTGTAACATTGCATTAAGTGAAAGATAATGGTAGGGCCCTTTGGGATACACATTGCAACCACAGGCAATATCTCTGGGGACCAACTTGTACTAAGTTTCTGTATCACTGTGGACTAATGTATGCAGTTTTAGGGGGTAGTGTGTACTACAACTACACCAGGAATCAAAATTAATGGGGGAGGAGGTATAATTAGGGTCAATCAATTAAATTGTAAGTAAACACCTCCAGAGAGGTGCCACCCCATGAGAAGGATTGCATATACCAATACAAACTGTTTTCTAGAGACTATGGACAATTAAAAGGCTTTCAGCAGCAGATGACTGCCTTTAAACTGACTTAAGATAGGAATGTAAGAGGTTTCCTGGTTACCCGGTAAGCATTCACCTTACTAGCATGCTTACCAGGGTAACTGGTTAACTGGCGGTCTGGCCCAGAGGGAGTAGCCCTGCCCATGGCGCAGTGCTCAGCTTAGCTGGAGCAGCCCCTTGCCTGCAGCGCAGTGCGGCAGAGCCCTGCCTGGCTCAGCTGAGCAGCTCCCCACCAGTGGTGCAGTAGGCTTGGCCCAGCCCAGCTGGAGCAGCCCTGCCCACAGCACAGTGTGGCAGACCCAGCCCAAGCAGCCCCCTTCCACAATGCCATGGGATCCCAGTTAACTGGTTAAATATCATTTAACTGATTGACTTTTTTAATGGGATTTTACATCCCTAACTCAAGGAGGCAGGCATACTGTATTTTGAACGTAGGCCCACTCTACCTTGTGCTAATCCAAGTTTATGGAATCCAGTTTGCCCCTTAGCATGACTGCTGACTCCAGCTCTATCTTAATCCTTTGCATGGTTCCTGACTTTTGACACTGACTCCCATGTTTGGCATGGCTTCTGACTCTGTCTTTGACCTTTTGCATGACCCTGACTCTGTCCCTGACTCCAACCACCAAGTCAGACCACCCCAGTACAGGTCCTGACTGCTTGCTCAGACCAATTCATTCTCTGGGACATTACCAAAACATTAGATTTGGGTTCTCAAGCTCCTGGCCTGAGGGCCATCTGCAATCCAAGCACTTCCCCAATCCAGCCCATGAAATATTTTGAAAAAGTTATTTAATTAGGCCCTGATGGCTGCTGGCCTGGGGTTGGGAGGCCTGCAGGGACTCAACTTGCACCTGGTTTCCAGCAGCACCCATGCCCCCAATGCTCACATAGTTCTGGCCGTAGAGAACATCTTTCAGCCCGGGAAGTCACGCTGGCTGCTTCCACTGTGATGTGAACCGCATTGCAGCCAGCTGGACGGGTTTGGTGGGTTTCATTGTAGGTTGTCTCAGGCAGCCGGCAGGGTGGGGGTGGGGAGGGGAGAAAATCCCAGAGCGAGGATGTGGATATCAGTGGGGGGAGAGGACAGGATGGATTCCAGTGCAAGTGCACAAATGTTAATAGGGGGCATTCCAGTGTGAGGACATGGGGATATATTTTGTAGTTCCTTGTCTCTGTCTGGGATCCTGGACACAGGCGTTAGACACTGTCAGCTTGCATGGACTGTATTGCCAACCCCAAGTGTTCCAAACTCATGAATCAGTCCCCTCACTAGCCAAAAACAAGAGAATGTCTTCTTGAAATCACAGATAAAAATACACTTGGAGATCTTTGTATTTGACATCTGGTATTTGAGGTTTGAGGATGAACTTTGGACTGTTTTTCTAGTTTTTCCTCCACGAACCAGGAGACCTAAAGTCTTCCTTAAAATAAAAGGGAGGGAAAAAAGAAAAAGAAGGCTGGGATTTTCTTCTAATGCCATCCACCAACAAACAAGCTTAATCAACTAAGAGCGATCGCAGTTGATAGTGGTTCATGAGGCATCAGGTAGTTCACCGATCTGGCTTCATTCTAATAATGTGGATGGGGATTTCCAGAAGAAAAAAAAAAGCCCCACTTATCAGGAGGCTTGAGATCTAATCAGGAGAGTTGGCATCACTGATATTTAGTGAGTTTCACAGCTTGCACCTATGACTCTGCACATACTTTCCCCTGGGCCAAAGGGACTTGCCAGCTGCTGCCCGGAACTAGCAGCAGGAAGCCCCTCTAGCCTGGCTGTACTGCTGGTGGAGGGGCACAGCAGGTTTTAAATTGCCCAGGAGCTGTGTGTCCTTAAAGTGCTGCCACAGCAGTATTTAACTTCAGCTGTGTACCAGCCCATACCAGCATCTACTCTCTTACTGGTATGCCATACTACTCCATACTGGCTTTCTTTCACCTCTGTGCTCAGGGACCAAACACTCCTTATAATCTTAACAGACCATACAAATTTAGAATACCTCTACTCTGCCAAAGTGCTGAATCAGCATCAGTTACTTCGGGCCCAGTTCTTTGTTGAAATGTGAGTTCACAATCATATACTACCCAGGCAACAACAACAGCAAGGTTTTGTCCTTTAAAAAAAATAGTACCCAGAACTCATTAACCTCAAAGAATCATCACCCATTGTTGTCATGACCCATCCATCTGAAATTCAGGTCTGCAGGGTTTATAGGAGCAGCCACAAACCAACCCACTACAGATAGTCTGCTGATATATTGGCTTACCCACCTGTCCTAGCTTCGTCAAGCCCCATTGTGTGGCTCCTCCCCAGACATCTGATTGGCAGAGCCCCAGAGCAGCATTTTGGCCTACAGGCCCTAGATAAGCCAGTCACTGGAATAGAAAGCTTTCTGAGCAACTGAATTCCTCCCTGCTTTTGACTGTGTGCTTCCACATCTGTGCCTGCTGCTTGATTTCCTGGTTCTCTGACGTGGGTTTGATTCCTGGGATCTGCCTTGTGGTACCTGGACTCCAGTTTGTTTCCTGGTATTCTGACTCGACCTAACTCTAGTTCCCAATTCCTGGTTCTGCTCTCCAGTTTGTCTCCTGCTTCTGATATCCCAATATCGTGACCTAGTTGACTCTTGAGTCCTGTCCCATGACTGTGGACTCTGATTCTGGCTCCTAGGTCTGGTTGCCCACAAATCAGCCATCACATATCATTTGCTGGTTTGTATCCTCACACTTTCTTGCCATGCTTTGAGAAGCTCTCCCTAATGGTTGATTCTTTGAGCTCATTACAACAAGCTCCCAAAGCAGGTTCTCGGCCTCTTGCTGCCATGTGAGACCCTATCCTGGTTCTGACCACACGTGATGCTCAATTTTTTTTTTATAGTGGAACTACCTGAATCTGAAGGCCATAACACCTAACTGACATTTGTGGTCTAGCTCAATAAAATGGTCCATTTTGTGCCATGCAAAAGTATCCAAAATGCAAAAACTAGCACATCCCTTCTAATTCTATGTCTTCTTCACTAGATGTCCAGCCCCATGAATCCACCATCCATCATTCCCCAGGCAGACAAACAGACATAATGGGTCAACCAGTACCTCGAAGAATAGCTGCATTGCTTCCTGAGCCAACGTGAAAATAAGTAGACTGCATTACACAAGCTTGCTGCATTATAACAATAGAGAACAAGGGTAGGCAAAAACCTCTCCATGGGCCAGATCTGGCCCAGCTAGGGCTTTGATCCAGCCCATGAGGCAATTCCAGGCACTAATCCCTAACGAAGGGGTCAGCAACCTATGGCACACGTGTCGATTTTCAACAGCATGGGTGAAGGAGCTCAGCCCCGCCCCTTCTCCCCCACCAGCTGCTAGAGAGTACTCCCTCCTCCCTGCAGCATGTTAGGCTGTGGTGGGAGGAGGCAGCGCTGGAGCTGAGGCTCCTGAGCAGCACCTTGGCAGGGACCAGAGACCACCAGAGGATCATGTGGCCACAGCAGCGGTGCCACCTCGGACTGCATGGTTGCAGCCATTGCTGCAAGGGGGTACAAAGCCAGGTACGGTTCTCCCTTATGTCCAGACCCCCCGCAACCCAATCCCCTCACCTCCCCCCTCCCAAGACCCAGCACCCCCAGCTTGCTCTGACACCCTCCCTTGTTTCTGCATCCTCTCTCCTGGCCAGACACCTCACCCTGCTCCTTCATCCACGTTGCTCCTGCACCCTCTTTCCTGGCCACACACTGCACCCTCCCTTGTTCCTGCTCCCTCCACCTGGCCAGACACCCTACTCCCAACCTGCTTCTGCACCTCATCTGCCTCCTAGATCTTGCACCCCATCCCTATCCTACTTGGTGGCAGCCCTGTCTCACATACTGTACCCCTCATTTTTGTCCCTACCCCAGAGCCTAAGGAGGTCAATAAAATCCACTAACTCCGCAACCCTAGAAAAGTAAATTTGGTCTATGAGAAGCCCTGAACCTCAATCTCCCCCCTTCCTTTCCCCTCACCCCATGAGGCTGGGGTACCAGAGTGAGGTGTCTCATTTGGGGCCACATCAGTGAGTGTGGGAGCTAGGGGGGTTGGAGAAGGTTTTTTGCTTCTCATTTGTGTGGTCCCCAACTGATTTTTCTGTGGGTCAGTGACCCCCGACTCTAAAAGGGTTCCCCACCCCAGCCATAAATAAAGAAAACATTGAAACCTTTTGTGTTGGACATAATATTTTACTTTTTAAAAAATGAAGTTTAATAAACATGAGAAAGTTAAAACGCTTAATCTGTTTCATAATTTTAATTAAACCATTCTCACTAGCTGCAGCTGGTTCAGAAAATAAGGTCACCGTACCCAGCCTGCCCTTGCCTTCCCTCTTCACTCCTTCCCCCAGTGCACAGATCCACGAGTAAGTTAAATCTCAATACGCCACTTCTGAAAGGTTGCCATGTTATGTGAATTCTAAGTCTCCATCCCATACAACTCTGGGAGGAGGCTAGCTCCCAGAATCCTCCTATCTGTTCCAGGTCCCTTCCATTGGCCAGAAGTCAGGGGGCAAGGACCCCAGGCCAAGCAAAGCTCTTGGCAGGGTAGTTCTCAACATCTCCCCTTCTGCCTGAGGCCCTCCCCTTCCAGGTCAGCATGGCCACTTCCAAAATTTGTGAAGTGGCCCCCCTTCAAAAATTATTGCCCAGCCCGATATAGAACATATCTTGGCCTGTGCCAGCCCAGCATACTCCAGCAATGGTTTTCATCCAGATTTGCACCTCTCCATTTCCCCATCCACAACAGTTGCTGCCTCTGATCTGGTGCAGGTCATTCATGAAACTCAAGTTAACCTAGCAAAGCAACCTAGCTTACAAACATCATGCTGATAAACATTGCCAAGAGTCACTTCTAAAAGCAGGCCAGAAAATGTAGCTGTTCCCAAGCACCAAAAGACCAGACCAGCCTACACACGAAGTAGATCAATATGCTGACTTTTCTTATTACTCAGCAGATCAATTTTGTGGCATTTGAATTATACCTCGGTCAGTCCTGAAGATTTTCCTTGGCAAACCATTCTCTGGCCAGTGTGCACCATGTCCAGTTCAAGTTCAAGACTGAGTAGCATGTCATGCATAGAGCAGTGGTCTCCAACTTTTTTATGCTCAAGATTACTTTTTGAATTTAAAGGCCACCCAGAATCTGCCCCACTTCACCCCCTCCGTCCCTCCCACTCACTTTCATTTATGAGACATTTATGGCAGGTGTCCATAAGTTTGTAAACTTAAAATTAGCTGTATTTACTAATCCTCTAAAATGCTTTTTAAAAAAAAAAAGTCTGAGATGTGTTTTCTACGTAATGCATGTGTGAAGCGTCAAGTTGGAAAATTTAAGGCTTTTGTAAATTTCCTTCTTCTCAGTCTCAGAAAGAAGTCAGAACTTTTTCAGAATTAGTTGAATAGTATAAAAAGTTTGTATCAAACTTTGCCAGATTAGTGCCTTGTAATAAGTCATTCCAGAGTAAGTGCAATACAGTGAAGAACATCAGCAAGCGTTTGAAACCTTGAGAGAAAGTTGAACTGTGTGAGTCTATCATCATTGAGCCTCAGTTACTTCAGTTACCTTTTGAGGGCAGAAGTGGCATTGTATTTCATATTTTAAAAGGAAACTAATGGCACAAGAAACCAAAATTGCATCAATGGTCTCAAACCATTTGAAAAACCACTTTCTGTGCTGATAATTTCTAGCAGGGTCAATCTGAAAATATAAAAAACTACACACTCGAGAGTATTGTAAACAGTGAAAATAAGAAATTGACCTAAGGTCTTTTTAAACTATTGTAACCAAAACTCGAATTTGATTAGGATGCAACATTGTTTTTTAAATTAAAATAATTGTGCAAGAAATAATGATTTTTTTAAAATTCTAAGATATATTTTCTTATCATCCTTAATACTATAAACCAGTGTCAGAAAAAATATTAGAATCCAATACAGGAGGGGATGTCCTAATTTAGAAGCCTTTGCTCCATTTGGCACATTTTTGAGGATTTATGGCCCAAAACAACAGAAATGGCTCTGGTCTTGTATGTGTTGTAACACAATTATGATATAAATGTGTGGAGGATAAGATTTTAGTGTAACTGGGGATACATATCACAGATGAGCATGATGACACAGGCTAATCACTAGCTACAGACATCATAGAGTCAAAAAGTCACCTGATTTCTTAACAACCTTATTGTGGTAGGTCTTATGAACCTTCATAGCAATAAAGGTGATCATCCTTTCTTATGGTTGAACTCTTCTTGAACATTTTTGTAGTGTGCAGTATTAGACAGAAGCATTCTTTCTAGACCTGGAATATGTCTCTTATTTTTCTAGAACAAATATATAGTGTCCACAAGGGAAAAATCCCAATTTCTATTATTTTTTGAGATCCTATATTTTATTCTGCAATCTCCCAAGGTATCCCAAGGTATCAATACATTCTAAGTTTTGGCCTAAGGTCATATAATGTGATGATTCTTGTTTTATTAGTTCCCCTTGTAAGATATCAGAGTGCAATACCATCTGATCATGTTTAATTATGTTCTCCTCCAAATGTTCTGCTTCTGCTCTGGTTCTTGAAATAGAAGCAAAACTGATTTCATTTCAGAATGTCCCTTGATCCATTTTCAGAAGTGTGCAGTGTGACCAGCAGTAGGGCATAAAGAGGAAGAATAGATCATTTATCTTTAAATGTATATTTCCCTTAACCATTCAAGTTTATCAAATCCTATGAACCATAGAGAGGGGGATCCTAAAGCAACATTTGAAATGACCACCATTAAAAAAAAAATTGTGTAGCTACAAGGAAACAACAGTGTCATTCTATAAATCCCTCTGAAAATTATTTTAAAATAAATAGAGAATAAACATAAAAATAAATAGAAATAGAAAAAACACCTGTAATCTCACAGCATACATCAATAATAAATAAATTATACAGTACAAATAAAAAATAAATATCCCATGTGCCTAAGAAAAACTGCTGAAGCAGCATGTTCCTGACCACAAGTTACCTTGCAAAGATCCATTTTTCAGTGCATCCTGAAGGCCAATAGATCTGGACTGTTGTACCAACATACAGGAGTTTCACAGCTAAGGGCACCTCTGATACAACTGCTCTATCATCAGCTCCCTGTCTTTTCATTCAAGAGTGACTTCCAATAGTCACAGCTGCAGTGGTGAGAAGGGAGATAGTCTATCAAATAAGAAGATCCAAAGACATTTTGTGTTCCACATCCAACTTCATTGCCATTATGCTTGCACCTTTTTCGTATATTGAAAGGAAGAAAATGATGAATACACTGCGTGCAGATATAACTGCAATGGAAATAAAGTAAAGTATGTTCCTTGACTTACAAAGGCAGTTGATTAGAGTCCTTTATCTACTATGTTTGTCTGCCTTGCTCTTTCATTAGCATTACAGTTTACTAAATATTTTTCAAAGGAATGAGCCAATCAATTATGCCAATGATCATTTACTTACAAAATTATTTCATTTTTGTCTCTTAATAGTACTGTGCACTCATACACATACAGAGACACAAAGATAAGCAAAACTATTCAATGTCAGAGTTTATGTCATGCCCACAAAAGAATGTATCATTAAAACAGATAAATTGTATTATAAAGTAGGTGTTTCAGGAAGCCAAGCACAACTCACATGTGTGCTGCAATGCCAAAGAGTTAACAGAAAAGTATGGAATGTATTTCTCGGTTTCCATGGCTTTGTAGATTTAAGTCAGACCCTTAACCTTATTTGAATACAGTATTTTTGTTCTTTAATATATTCCATACAGAATGTATAAAGAAGATTTAATAACTGACTTTTACCAGTGGTTTATCTCTACCTCAGAGAAAGCCAGAATGAGTTTCTAGTGAAATCACTGAAAGAGCATACACTCTAAGGCTTCTATCAAATTATTTCTAGTCTTGCTGATTTGTAAAAGATCTTTCAAAAAGATTCTGCTGTCTGTGAAAAATGTTAAAGTTTGATTCTGTGCCCCAAATTTATCAAAGAATTACAAATAGCCAGTAAAAATCTAGCTTCTCAGTTTTACCTTTTAATTTCTGATCAGTTTCAATATTTATGCCTATGGAATTTGCACTAACATTTAACCCAGATCTTCCAAAATGTGAAAAGTTGTATTCTCACATATAATACAATCCTAGCCACAATAAGGAATTAAACATCCTAGAAGAAATGTACTCAATTCCTAGGGTTCTGCACCCTTTTTTTTAGATGTGCTTTTATAGTTTTGAGGCTTGATTCTGGAACTGACTCTGAGTAGTATACATGGGAGCTATCAGCCATTCTAGACCCCTGACAAGGAGACACAGATCTGCACTCCCGGAAGAGATGGAGGCTCAGGTGAAAGGGGAGGGGATGGGGTAGCCATCCCTGAGCATCACCCAGAACACAGTGTATCCCCCATCCCAACCCTCAGAGCTGCCCAGAGTGTTCTGCATGGCACTCCAGCAGAGATTTAAGGATCCAATGGTTCTGGCTACCACTTCTGTTGAAGTAGTGGTGGTGACAGGCAAGAATCCCAGGCCCTTTAGAATCTCTAGGCTCCATGGCAACTATCCCCTTCGCTGCTGCCCCCACCAACAGTGGGCTTGATAGTAAGGACTGATGACTGATATTTATGCATGTAGTCAACATGGTTAAGGGTTCCTGAAGAAGACCCTTTGAATATCTTTTATTGTTCTCAGCAATTACAAATAGTATTTCAGACTTGTTGGAGCAGGGTCCTTTGTTCTCATCAAGTTACACTCAGTGAATGGGGTTGGAATGTTGATTTTAAACTATCTCCCTGCTCCTCTTATCATTGACCTCATTGGGGACATCATTTAAAGCAGCATAAGGTCTGCTACTGTGTCAGCCATGGTTTGCAAAGTTGTATCACACTCAAGCTCTATCTCCCATATCCTTGGATTGCTATCAGATGGCATAAAGCCATCTATGGGCTTGTCTTCACTGCAAAATAAACTCAGATTTTAATTTGAGTGTTGCTCCTAACTTGAGTTTTGTCCATACATAAAATTCCTTGAACTGAGTGTTAAGTGGAGTACAGTTAGCACAACTTGTCAGCTGCTTACACAACTGCTCTGCAGTGTGGATTTCAGCTGATAAAACTTGATGGCCTCTAGACCTCCAGGGCTTTCTGAAAATTCACCTCATGTGACCTGAAAGGATGGACAAGTTCTTCTACAGTTCACTGAAAAAGAATTCATAGATTGATTCAGCTTTCTGCAGGCCAAAGAACCATGGGATTTAGTGTCACACACCAGTGAGTGCAGCACCAGTGTGGATACGGCAGCTCAAATATTGTTTCGTAGTCTGGCTGCTTTCACTTGAGCAAGGCTAACTTGAGAGAAAGTAACTAGCATCTGGATAACTTGAGTTTATTCTGAAGTGAACACATACTCTAAACTGCCTTTGTGCAATTTGCCATGGGGTAAACAAACTGCACACTGGATAACAAAGAGTTAAGGAGATGTTCTGGGCTCAGCCATGCCTGCAAGGCATGAACAGGCTGGAGGAAGAACTTTAAAAGAGATCAGAATAGATCACTTGTTGGCAGACCAAGGAACAGAAAGACTTGTAATTCACAGTTCCTGAGAGACTTTGAAGTATCCTAGTCAGAAAACCAAGTTATAGGATAAGGCAGAGGCAGAGCAGCCATGAGTGGGGAGAGACAGAGAAAGAGAGAGCTGCTACCGTGAGGAGCAGCCACTGGTGAATTGATCCCTTCACACAGCAAGGAATCATTTAAAAAAAAAGAAAAGAAAGATCTTTCAAGTAAGGAAGTTAATCATCTGACGAAGTGTGGTTTGCTCACAAAAGCTCATGATACTCAAAAGCTCAGGATATCATGATAAGCTCATGATATACATATATATTTGTAAAGCTTCAGAGGGCTAGTCAAATTAGTCTGTAACTGGAAAAACTTAAAAAACAATGAAACGTTTAGCAGCACCTTAAAGACTAACAAAACATGTAGATGGTATCATGAGCTTTCATGGCTACAATCCACTTCTTCAAACGAACGGAACATTTGTGTTAGTCTCTAAGGTGCTACAGAACTACTTTCAAGTAAGGGCTAGTTTCCCTGCACTAAAATATTTTGAGATCTTGAGGCAGGGACATCATACACAGAATACAAATAAGAAAAAAAATCAGCTTTTGCCAAATTATGGCAGAGCAGTTGACTGTACAAATGAATGTAACAACTTGCCCATGAATTAGCCAAACAGAAAATTAGCTGTGATATTTAGGGCCACACAGACAGCAGATGTTGGCTGCATAACAAGTCATCTTATCCAATAAGATAATGCATGAAATCATAGAGCAAACCATTGGAATGAGAATTCCTATAATTAAAATATTCACTTCCCCTGCCTTTTCCTCTTCTGATTCCATCCATTGTTTCCCATCCACTGGAACTATAGAGCATAGGGTAGTGGACATGAAGTAATTCAAGTCTACAGTGTCAATACAGGTGGTGTGTGAGGTGCAGGGGAATGACAGATAGATCCTAAACTAACCTACAGCTGGGACAGAAATCACACTGTACCTTAGAAAGGGATGGCCCTTGCACCTGCTGAACCTCCAGGGGATGGTTCATCTGACCTTGATAGATTGTCAGAGAATTTTCAGCTGCGTGGCCCCTCTTTTTTTCCTTGGCTAACTTTTGAAGTAGAATTGTTAGCTAGGGTGATTCCAGTATCTTTAGCCTGAGCTTTTGTCGTGGTATAACTTTGCTGTTTTCTTTGTGTGGGCAGGCGTGAGGCTGGTGTGTGGATGTGGGAAGGGGCTGAAGTCAATGTAAATATTCAGCACTTCTCAGGATCAGGGTCTTGAATTTTAATACTTTTTGCCTATGAGAAATAGCTCAACGTTCCTTTGAGTTCAAGAGTATAAGAATGTATCTTTAATTAACTGCCCTGCAGACAGTATGAGAGAAGATATGCATAATTCAGATGGGCTATTTAACAAAAGCAGTGAGAAGAGATCTCACATCATATGGTGATGAACTCTGGGATACATCATATTAACAAGCACCAAATGGTAATGGTATTGAAAGATGGTAGAGTGATGTATGACAGATCTTATGTGAGATCAACTTCATACCTGAGTCGTATATGACTGTCACCATTCAGGAGGCTAAAAGAGAGGAAGGCTTATACTGCAGATGTGAAAATAATTGATCAATTCATCGCATGCAGATGATACTAAGTTGGTAGGAGTTGGAAGTGCTTTGGAGGATAGAGTCAAACTCAAAATGATGTGGACAAACTAGATAAATGGTCTGAGTAAATAAGATGAAGTTTAATAAGGACAAATGCAAAGTACTCCACTTAGGAAGGAACAGTCAGTTTCACACATACAGAATGGGAAGTGATTGTTTAGGAAGGAGTACTGCTGAAAGGGATCTAGGGGGTCATAGTGGACCACAAGTTAAACATGAGTCAACAGTGTGATGCTGTTGCAAAAAAAGCAAATATGATTCTGGGATGCATTAACAGGAGTGTTGTGAACAAGATACAAGACATCATTCTTCCACTCTACTCTATGCTGATTAGGCCTCAATTGGAGTATTGTGTCCAGTTTTGGGCACCACATTTCAAAAAAGATGTTCCTTCTTGCTCAAGAGCCTCTTCCGAAAAAAATGGTGGCTCATTAGGTATGCAAATGAGGCTTG